>CM070642.1:3551055-4089767 GCA_036346575.1 Dendrocalamus sinicus
GCGGCGCCCGCCGAGGCGGGAGACGGAGAGGCGCGCCCGGGAGGCGGGAGACGGGAGCGGTGGAGGCGCCGCCGCCGGGAGGCGGGAGACGGAGGCGCGCGCCCGCCGGGCGAGACGGGGAGGCGGGGAGACGAGGGAGGCGGCGCTTCGGGAGACGGCGCCCGCCGGGAGGCGAGGGATGAACGATCTGCGGTGCGGAAAGAAGACGATCACCGCATGCACCGCGGCGTTAGGGATGCGGTAGGGTACTGCAGATCCATTGAAGGATGACCGTCGGATATGGTAGGGTAAGGAGAGAGAATGGAGGAGAGTTAATCTGGTGCGGACGTTTTTAGGATGGTGTAATTATGGGTGCATATTGTGGTGTGACCGTAGTTAAGGTCATGACTGTGGAGCAGGTAATTGTTGGGTGGATGTAGGATAATTTGAACTGGTGGATTATTAGTTTAGATAAACAACAGGGGTACCATGGTGCGCATGCTCCATGATTAAGGCTTTTCCATCCATGATTGATTCAATATGCTAAATCAATAACTTCCTTTCCAAATTGATGTCTTTTTTAATTAATGAATGTTAACGGGTTTACCTGATATATTATATATCATTATACTTGCACGCATCTAAAAGCAATCCAAAGGCATGGAGACTTGGTGCCCAGACACCATGGTGCCCTATTTCAATGTCATATATATATATATATATATATATATATATATATATATATAAAGCACTATTCAGTAGTTACTCATAGAATAAGCGCACGACCTTGATCGATTCAACCAGCCAACTGCCCCACCATCTCACCCCATAGACAGTTATTAGCGTTTGTCAATTATGGTAAAGTTATTATTGTATGCACATCAAATTATCCTCTGTAATTCATGAAGTTACTGCCCACATATAGAGTTACTGTCTATTGTAACACTATAAAACTGACAGTAACTCTATACGTATTTGATAGTAACTTTACTTATGCATGATAGTAACTTTATATGACACGAATTTTGCAGCGTCAAAACATATTTAACATGTATCTTGTTTTGTTAAACTCGTAATTTCGAATACAATAGTGCAAACAGATTGCATATCGGACTTTTGGTGAAAGAGTTATTTTATTTTTTAGTTTGTAAACACGATAAAAAAATCACAAATCAAGTACACTTATTCTCTTCTCTCTCCTTAGCCGCATGTATGTAAGTCAAGTTACTATCTCTTGAACATTAAATTATTATCGATAATTCATCAATTTACTATCTCCTGGACATAAGCATAAAGTTATCATCGATTAACTTACAGATGCTAAAGTTACTATCTTATGTATATATAGTTATCATCAAACATAAATTGCATCAGAACGCTCATGTGCGTAGCCAGTGACCCGCGCTAGTGTGCATGTATATTTATTGTTAGACTAATTGTTGCTCAAAATCAAGAAATTTTTAATCTCAAAATACGTGAGCGCTTTATAATTTTCCACGACAATTAATAGCTGCGTCTACATGTACAACCACACCCAAGATTAATATCAACTCTTGTGGCACCTTGGTTTTTTGATTGATGGCAGAAGTTCGATATATATTAGTTGAGTTATTTATGTGGATTTTTTATTTTAATTTTCAGGATTTGATTCATGGACTATGGTCGTAGCTTGGAAGTTTTAAGATGACCCGTATTAGAGAAGACCAAAAATTAAATTAAATTAATTAATTCCGTCTGCACATGCTAGTATTATACTGTAATTAAGTTGATGTGCTTAATTAAATCCACGCTTTCGGTGCTTGATTGTACATATATTGTAACGTTACATATGCATGCATTGATTGTACTATGTTAATTTAACGTTCTTGTCAGCAAGAGTTTGGCAAGATCCGACTATTGCTAGCTAAATTGCTAAAGATGATGGATGCAGAAGAGGTAGTTAAATGGTTTTCTCATGAGAAGGTGAATTCTTGTGTTTGAATAATATCTTTGCCCTTTGAACTGTTTTGAATACCACATAAGCAGGGACCCGGGACTTACTGTAACACAATACACAAGTCATGGGTTCTTCTCAACATCCTTGTCAAAATATCATTGCCAACTACGTACATATATATAACATAGCTACTTGCATGCACGTCGTCTTCAAAACAAAACCACTGGACCTACACTACAATGAAAGTCTTGAGGAAGGCATAATTAACAAGAGATCGATTAGGATTAAGTTACTGGATCGATCATGATCTGAACTCTGAAGTGGATGGAAAAGACCGGTCAGGTCAAGGAGGCTAATGATCAATGGACAGAAAGATGACAAACTTCCCCTAGAACAGCACACGTTGCTACGTTCCCAGCTAGCCATGCGGCCAGCGATCTAGCTTGCTATCTGCCTAACGATCGATACAAATCTTTTACTGTTTTGCCCCCTGGTGCCATTTTTTTTTTTGCAGTTCTCATCTGAGTGTTTTTTAAAATATAGCCTCCTCCAGAGCGCAGAATTTCACGAAACCGGCATGTAGCAAATCCACGTCAGGGAGCGTGGAATTGCTATTTCTGTGCTATAGTACCACTGATTTTGTATTGTAGATACAGTACACTACGGGCAGGAATGTATTTTCTGTGCTCACCTGATATGGATTTTAAAAAACTGCGCTACAGTACTGTGGAAATAGCATTTCTGCGCTTCTTTGACATGGAACTTGCCTCATGTTAACCTCGCGTAAATTCTATATTTTGAATAGGGCTAGATTTGTAAAAAAATTCTTAGGGGCAAGGACTAAAAAAAATGCGCGGGCCAAAACAGTAGAGGATTCCGATCGAGCGAGGACCTAGAGCTAGCCACTGCAACAACAATTATATGATGGTAACAATGGAGTCTTATCTATCTAATCTAATGCTGAATGCATGATCAATGCCGAACACGATCGATGTGCCATACATGCCACAAGTGCCTGCATCATTACCTAGCTAACTTTGTTATGCTGCGATCTCTACCAGAAAACAGAGAATCCCTTCAAATATAAAGCCCTCGCAAAAATCGAGCGAGCATTCAGCAACGTACTACAGCTATAAATTAAGATGTCACAATTGATTAGTTGCTCGTATTAATTAGGACCTTTTTAGAACTTGATATTTTTGTCAGATTTATGTGAGTCGAATTGTTTCTTACAACTTCCTATGTACGTTCAAACAGGCCCTAATAGAGGTAAACGGTCATATCCACTTTGTTTCCTAATAGAGGTAATTATATTCACTTTGCTAGTTTGGGCCTAGTCTTTTGGGCTTCAGCTTATATATGGTTGTGGCGTATATCTTTTGATTTGTTCGTGAGAGAGGGTACGGAATAATAGAAACTCACGTGTGATTTTGGTCGATATTAACGAAGTCTCTATAATGTGTACTACAATCAACTTGTAGACCTCGTCTTGAAGATACTCTATTTAAAAACTAATTACTGTAAAAAACCAAAAAATAGATTTTAAAAATTGAAAAGAAGGTGCCCTAATTTCCCCTTCCCCCTCAGTATTGCTTGTCATTCTCGGGCAGGAGCCCGTTTTACAGGGTGCATGCCTCCCTTTAGGGCTGTAAACGAGCCGAGCTCGAGCGAGCTTGACCTAGCAAGCTCGAGCTCGGTAGAAACTCGAGCCGAGCTCGAGCGAGCCTAAGATCGATATCGAACTTTAAACCGGGCTCGAGCTCGCTCGACCAAACTCGAGCTCGCCGAGCTCGGCTCGTGTAGGCTCGTGTAGAACAAAACTCGAGAGGACCGAGGAGTACTGCGCAGGGCGCGGGAGGAGAGCGGCGCGCGCGGATCCGGTCGAGGAGGCGGCGCGGCAGGGAGAGGAGGGGCGCCGGGAGGAGAGGCGCGCGGCGGATCCGGTCGAGAAGGCGGCGCGGCAGGGAGAGGAGGGCGCGGGGGAGGAGGCGGCGCGCGGATCCGTGTCGAGGAGGCGGCGCCAGCAGGGGAGAGAGAGGCGCCGCGGGAGGGAGAGGCGGCGGCGGCGGCGGCGGGGAGAGGAGGGGCGCGGGGCGAGGGCGGCGCGGGGCCGGGCGGCGGGGGCGGCGCGGGAGGCGAGGCGCGGGGGGCGGGAGGGGGCGGCGGGCGAGGGGCGAGGTGGGGCGGACGGGGAGGGGCGAGGAGGGGACGAGGCGGCGGGGGGCGGCGTGGGGGAGGGGACGGGCGGCGCGTGGGGCGGCGTGGGGGCGAGGAGGGGGCGCGGGGCGCCGGGCGTGGCGCCGGCGTATGGCCCCCGCGCTACTGGGATGGCCGGATGGAGTGGGGATTTGGAGAGAAGAGGCGGGAGTAGCGGAGGGTGCGGGTGAATTGGGAGGGTAAAAATTTTAAAGCTCGCGAACTATTCGACCGGCTCGTTAAAGCTCGCGAGCTTAAGATGAAGCTCAGTCGGTTCGTTTGGAGCTCGAGCCAAGCTCGAATCGAGTCTAAAGCGAGCCAAGCTCGAGCAGCTCGCGAGCCTCGAGCTTTTTTTACAGCCCTACCTCCCTTCCCTTGTAAAACCGTAAAAGTTTTGAGATTACAATAAAGATGTTTGGGAGGGCTCAAACCCTCCCTTCTCTCAAAAAAGAATTGTTTGAATTTATATTATGAAACAGAGGGAGCGTAGCTTGTCAAGATCAGAATCGTAGGAGCATAAAAAAGAACTACTAGATAGGCCTTAATTTGTTTTGTATGCATGAGATGCCACCTCATTATACGATATGATGCAGCATCGAGAGTTCGAGATTATACTAACATGTAACCTTAGTATCTATCAGCTAGCCACCTCGATTATCGTCGATGCATGGCAAATTATTATCTTGTCACGGGCTGTCGTATTGTAGGCAGTCTGCTACAACTTGCAGTCCCGGTATTTCCGATGCTTACGTACCTAGCTTTGACAAATTATATTGTTATATATATAGTACCCAACTTTTTTTTTCTTTTTGTTTCCCCACATCACATATCATTTAGCATAATAGGTTGTCGTGGTTAGTTTGGCTGGTTCCATCAGGGCCGGGTGTGAGTACACACTGACACTGGCCTGGCCTGCATGCGAGTTGGCGCCATTCAAATGTGTGCAGCTAGCTAGGGTTCGCTGTGGCATCATTTTCGGCCATAAATAATGCACCGAGATTGTCGTGCAGCTCCTGCACAGACATTTCCCGCCCAACAGTGCCCCAGACTGCTCACGGACAAGCCGCTCGCAACGGCTGATATGTTATGGGGCTGTTTTTTTTCGGTTTTTAAAATTAGCTTTTGTTTTTTTATTATAGTATCTAATTTTTAAACGAAGTATTTTTTTAAGACGAGGTCTATAAATTAATTATAGCACACGTTAAATACCCAATATGTATACTATCTAAAATCGCAAGTGAGTATCTCTTTCTCTGTAACCTCTGTCATAAACAGCTAAAATTCAAAAATTTTGGTACAAAGGCATAAGCCACAACCACAAAGAACAGGCCATACATTTGGTATTTCTTGGTTGCTAGTTCTCTAGTCATAAATACATGTTGTTTTAGACATCCACTACTACAAAAAGATCAATACTAGACGTCACATCACAAACAGTGAACCAAAACCATCAGTATCAAATGCAATCACAGATGGTTTTAGTTTAGAGACCGTCTATGTTGTTGCCAGTGCTAAAAACCGTCTGTGAAGATGTAATATCATGGACGGTTTATGATGAAAACTGTCTGTAAAGTATCACAGATGGTTATTAATAAGAACCGTCTGTGATATTACCAAATATCACAGATAATTTTTTCTGTAAACCTCCTGTGATACTTCATAGATTGTTTATATTAAAAACCTTCTGTGATAATTAAGTCATCACAAACAGTTTATATAAAAAATCGCCTGTGATAATTTTACTATATTAATTGCAGACCCGTCGACACTCACAGATCTGCCTTAAATTCTAGATCTGTTCTCACAGACTACTGTTTTGAGAAGGTGGGGCTTTGAGGCCATTTGGTGAAAGGAGACTACAGATTTGGTAAGAGTGATTGTAGATTCATTAAGTTCTTGACTATCTATGGTTAATAATTTATTCCTAATTGCATTATATTTTAGATCTAGCTTTTGGTGAAAGGAGAATTGAAAATGGTTTAGATCTAGCTTAATGTAGAGAGATTATTTACATATAGCATGATTTAGGGTTCAGAGTTTAGCTAATTCATAGTCTATTTTTACTTAATTCAATTTAATTAATTATTCTTGCTACATATAGCTACTTTAGATCATATATGTCTAGTATACTAATTAATTAATTTAATATCTAATATTAAATTGTTATATGCGTAACGTAGGACCAAAGCTGCATGTATGCTTGGAACCGTATGAGTGAAGAGTACATTAATGGCGTGTTTGCTTTTACAAGAGCTACCAAAAAGGATATGTTGGATAAGGAGGTATAATATATGTACTGTCCATGCATTGACTGCAAGAATCTGAAGATGTTTAAGAACCGAGTGCAGATTGAAGCACACTTGATTCGAAGGGGTTGCAAAAATGGGTATGCACATTGGACCAGTCATAGTGAAGAATAGATTGCACAGGAAGATAGTAATAATGATATTGCCGATGAAGTCAATGATATACTGCCGGATGATGTCGATTGGGGTTCTGATTCGAATAGGCTACATGATGACAATCTGGACGAATGATTCGTGATGCGGAAGGGAACTGTGATGAGAGAGAGTATGTTAAATTTTAGGGCTTGATAGAGGACTTAAAGAAACCTTTGTTCACGTGCTGCAAGTCAAAGTGCACGAGATTGTTAGCCGTGCTTGAACTGCTAAAATTGAAGGCAAGCAACGGTTGGTTCGACAAGAGTTTCATGGCACTGTTAGGTTTTTTTGTGGACATGCTTTCGGAGGGAAACTAGTTGCCCAAAACCACATACAAAGTTAAGAAGGTTCTTTGTCCATTAGGAATAGAACTAGAAATAATACATCCATGTCCGAACGACTCTAACCTCTACCGTAAAGAGTATGCAAATATGCATGTATGTCTGGTGTGCAACGCATCCCAATACAAGCATAAGAATCAATCAAATGACAGCGAGAGAATAGAGGTGAAGAAATGATCTTCTGCTAAGGTGGCATGGTATCTTCCTGTAATTCCTCATTTGAAGCGATTTTTTTGCGAACCCAAAGGAGACAAAATTGCTGTGTTGGCACTCAGAGGAGTGTGAGAAGGATGGAATGCTAAGACACCTTGCTGATTTTGCCAATAGGATGTTTGCATACTTCGATGCAGAACCGATTATATAAGGTTTGGATTGAGTACAAATGGAATGAATCTTTTTTGTAACATGAGCAGCTGACATAGCACTTGGCCCATGACTCTCTGTATCTACAGCCTTACTCTTTGGTTGTGTATGAACTGAAAGTATATTTTGCTGTCGATACTTATCGAAAGGCCGATATGTATCTAACATTGTTGGTGGAAGATTTAAAAGTATTATAGATCAAAGGGGTGTATGTATGGGATGCGTACAAACGAGAGAATTTCACTTTATATTTCTTGTTGTTCTGCATCATAAATGATTATCCTGCCCTTGCTAAAATATTGAGCCAGAGTACAAAATGGGTCAAAGTCTGTACTCACTACTTATGTGATATCGAGAGTGTGTGGCTGAGGCACCCGTGTAAAACTATGTACATGTGTCACTGTAGATTCCTTTAGATGGCTCACCCATACTGCAGGATGAAGAAATAATTCGATGAAGAGAAGGAGGACAATTCAGCTCCAACGTATTTAAGCAGAAAAGAGGTCTATGATATGGTTAAGGACTTAGATATTGTACTTGGAAAGGGACGTAAATCGAGAACTCGTGAGAAGAACGTCTTCAAGAAGAGATTAATATTTTGTGGCTTACCTTATTGGGAGCACCTAAAAGTTCGCCGTTGCATCGACATCATACACGTAGAGAAGATTGTATGTGACAGTTTGATTGGTCTTTTACTGAACATTCGTGACAAACAAAGGATGGTGTCAATGCATGGCTTGACTTGGTTGATATGGACATCAGGCCTGAGTTAGCACCGACGTAGACCAATAAAGAACGAACTTACCTCCCCCTGTTTGTTACACACTGTCCAAGGCCGAGAGAACTGAACTACACTAGTGCTTGCATGGTTTGAAAGTTCCGTCTGGTTACTCCGCCAACATGAAGAAACTTGTTTTGATAGGAGATTTGAAGTTAACTGGCATGCAGTCTCATGATTGTCATGTGCTGATGACACAGATGCTCTACATTGTAATTAGAAGTATTTTGCCAATCAAGATCCGATAGACAATAATGAGGCTGTGTAATTTCTTTAACACAATTGCTCAAAAGGTCATCGATCCCGAATGACTAGATACTCTGCAAGATGAGGTGGTGACGATTCTATGTCATCTTAAAATGTATTTCTCTCTATCATTTTTTGATATCACAGTCTATCTTATTGTTCACATTGTGTGGGAGATAAAAATATATGAGACCATATTCCTATGTAGCATGTACCCGTTTAAGAGGTTCATGGGAATTCTCACGTCCTATGTACGAATCGATCTCGACCGGAAGGCATCATCGTCGAAAGTTATGCAATCGAAGAGGTTATTGAGTTCTGTGTCGATTACATGGCTCAGATCGAACTAGTAAGTATGCCTCGATCTCACCAAAAGGGGAGGCTCAAGGGTATCGGGACCATCGGAAGGAAAGCAATCACTTTAGATATGGGTGCATATGCTCAATCCCATTTCACGGTCTTGCAACACATGACTAAAGTGCCCCCATATATCGACCAGCATAAGGATGTGATTTGGCAACAGAATTCAGAGCGGCCGGATGTTTGGATCATGAGACAACACAACAATTGATTCAACCAATGGTTGAAAGAGCGACTCGCTAGGAGCTCGTCAAGTGATATAATAACATGGTTCACAAAAGGGTCAATATTTACAGTTGTGACATGGCAAAGATATGACATAAATAGTACACATTCTATACACAGGCTCAGGATGTAAAGAGCACTAACTAGAATAGTGGTGTCCGCATAGATGCATTCAGTACCGATGGGTTGAGGAACTCCCACTATGGGTTCATAGAGGAGATTTGGAAGCTCGACTATGTGCTTTTTAAGATCCCCTTGTTTCGATGCCATTGGGTCTATATCCCACAGGTGAAGATCGACAAGTATGGTGTCACTACCGTGAACCTCAAGCGTGTCAGATACGAAAATGAACCTTTCATACTCGCTAACTAATCTGTTCAAGTTTTCTATGTAATTGACTAGGCAAATAAAAAGCATCACGTAGTTCTTCATGAAAAAAAGAGGATTGTCAGAGTTGAGAATATAGTAGACGAGGAAGAATATAATCAATTTGACAAGTTGCCTCCTTTTAGAAACGACGTAAGGGTCAATGAAGAACAATGTGATGAAACTAACTACATACGCATCGATCATCATGAAGGGCTAATTTTTAAAGGAAATAAGCAAGTAGAATGATGAATACAATATTTTATTTGCATTTATATATGTATATAAGAATGTGTTATAGATATATATCAATTTGCATTTATTTATATAAGAATGTGTGATATATATGTAAATTTGCATCTATGTATGTGAGAATGTGTACATGTATATGTGAATTAGCCTAGATGGATGGGATCTAGTCTCCAAGAGACCTCTATCACTTACATATCCTTAGCACAAAATAAGATCTAGAGGAGAGAATGAATGTAACATCCCGAAAAATGATATTTGGGGAAAATGTAAAGTTGTTGGTTATTTTGCAATATGTTGCCTTTTTCATTTGGATTTGCAATGATTTTTCCTGAAAGTTCGGAAAAAGGTTTTAAAGCTAAAAAGGATCAAAAGAAGCACCATATTTGAATGGTAGAGATTTAAAAATCTAAACAAGAATCTGAAAAGATGATCCATAAAAATACCAAGGGAGAAATGTCAATAAGTATGAAATCTTATCCCTAAAAATAAGGGCAAGCAATTTAAAAGAGGCCAGCATCTATACATGTATGCAAACACATATGAATAAACATATATATATATATATATATATATATATATATATATATATATATATATATATATATATATATATATATATATATATATATATATATATATATATATATATATATATATACATGTATGTATGTACAAATAAAGTAACTATATGTACATGCACAAAAGTCAGAGATAAAAGAAAATATGTAAGCATGTATATACCTCAGGACATATGTGTATAAGAGAATGTAAGAGCCAGATAATAAAATAAACCTCTATATATATATATACACACACAAAAATATATTTAAAGAATAATAATATATATACATGTATACCTGTATATGTATATGTGTAAAAAAAGATGGCTTTGGGGTCGAAGCCAAGCCGGCCACCCAACCCGCGCTCCTTCCTCGCCCGTCAACCAGCACCGAGCGGCCCATCCTTCCTCTCTCCGCTGGCGACCCCACGCGCCGCCGCCGCTCCTCGCGAGTGGACCCCGGCACCGCCTGCTCTTCTTCTTCCTTGCGCTTTGGACCGGCACCTCTCCCTTCGGACCACTGGCGCAGCCGCCTCTATCGCACCGCGCCGCCTCTTTTTCTTCCCAGCCGCACCCGCCCATTTCATCACGCGCGCGCACCGAAGTTTTTCCTCTCGCTGCTTCTTTTTCTTCCCCGAGCCGCCGCCTCTCTTTTCTTCCCACCGCCATGCCATCCTCGCGCAAAGCTCGAGCTCCACCCTCTGGCGCGCGTGGTACCATACCATCATAGCGAATCTGTGGTGGAGATATCCTCCCTGCCACTCTCTGCCCTAGCCGCCTGCTCCGCCGCGAGTAGACAAGACCGGTCGGGCAGGTCTCCGTTGCAAGCTTCGCCCGACCCTCCTTAAGAAGCACTAACGGCTCCACTAGGTTCCCCACGCCACACTCTTGCTCCCACAGTAGTTGATTGCGCTACCACCTCCCCAATCGCCGGTGACCCCATCCCCTTCCCCAACTCCGGTCGCCATGCTCCCCGCCAAGCCAATCCACTAGAACTCGATTCCGCCCGTAGGGACCATCTACAGGGCGTCGTGAACTCGTTCCCAGCCTCGCTGGAGCCTCCCGTCGACTGTAGCTCGCCGGCGTCGACGTCCCTCTTCGACTCGCCGCCCCGCACGCCGCCGACCCCACCTCGGTGATCCCCGTCCGCCGCTGACCCCACCGTCGGGTTCCCCGACGACCGTGCATCGATTTAGCACTCACCGAGCTCCCGACCACCGCCGCCGCCGCCACCGCCGCCGCCGCCGCTCGGCTTCCTCGGCCGGTCCTCCACGGTATATCTCAAAAGGATAAATTATCCTTCTATGGTAGGCAACGCCTCCCGCCCCCAGCTATTCTGCGCCATCCTTCTCCCCAGCCCCTGGCCGCTGCTCGAGCCCTGTGCTCATGGCACGGGTTGAGTTTTCTATTATTTTCTGTTCGACAGTGGGCCTTTGTCGTGACGCTGCCATGCCAAGCGCCATCGACAAGAGGCCCACGTGTCGCTGACACCGCGGTAATGGAAAATAAAATAAATAATAAAAGCCAGTGGGCCCCACCTGTCATAGACACTGCTCATAGGAATAAAAATAATGAAAATGAATTAAAAATAACTAGTGGGACCCACATGTCGACTTTTCCCAATTTCTGGGATTTTTATGAACTCGAGGACTTTAAATGCTTGTAACTTCTTCATCCTAACTCCAAATTAAGTGGGACAAATTTCTAAATTCATCTAAACTCGAGAACTATCAAATGAAACCAGAACCATGATTTTTAGAGTCTATTTGAATTTCTGGTGACTTTTGAATGATTGTTGCTTTTCTTTTATTTGGGTTTTCGCGCGATTAATTAGCGTCGAGGCTCAAGAAGAAGAAGAGGAGGCAGCCACCCTAGAAGCTTCAGAAAATCAAGATCTCGATCCCGTGGCCCAAAGTAGTTAACACTTTGACCATATTGAACCCATGTTTGTGCAAATGATAATTTCTTTTAAATCTAGCAAATTGCATGCTATCTTTTATGTGCAAAGATAATTTGGTTTTGTAATGCTAGTTATGTCCTCTGTAATATGCTTGCTGGTATACTCCATTGATTTCATTTGATGAGTGAACCTTGACACCATAGTAACTTATATAATATTGTAGATTTTGCAAATAAGTCCCTATATACAATAATGCTTAGAAATGCTGGTTAGTTAGGGTATTTGATACCCCACAATCAACACATTCAACATGCAATGATTTGGGCAGTCATGGCGGGAATGACTGTTATACTTTAGCATGGTTATTTTATGCCCCTGAAAAACCCCAAAAAAATGCTTATGTACCTGGATGGATGGTTAGGGGGCTGGAATGTGGTGCAGTGGAGGCACAAATTGTGAAATGTGGTAGAACCATCCGGGTAACCCTAAGGACTGAATCTTGTCATGTCATCCTGTAAAACAAGACAACCACAAGTCTCAGTAAAGTACAACTTGGCTAAGTACATTTATCGAATCTTCTGACTCATTTCACGGTTGGGGTTTGAAGGGGTTATGCTATGGCAAGGGGGCTCAAGGACACCGTGGAGGGTGAAGTTTCCCACTGTCCCACGCTGCGGAAGAGAGAAGGTCCGGCCGCGAGTGGCCGTGGGAAACATCCACGCACGATGGGACCCACCGCAAGTGGGCGCCTCCCATAAAAGTGAAATGAGAAAAGGGACTAGATATTTTGAAAAGTCACCGTGATGGTCCGCTCAACCATATGACTAAGGAATCGTGGGGCAACGGGTTGACTGTCTCTTGTGGTGAAAGTGTACAAACTCGCAGAGTCAAAAACTATTCGAATAGCCGTGCCCACGGTCAAGGGCGGACATGGGAGCTTAACTAGATATAGTTCCAATTGAAAATGAGTTGGAAATGGGATCGGGAAATGGTAGGGCAAAGGACCGCCCTAATTTGAGTTGTCCTGGGTGTTGTCCCAGTGGAGAATTAAGCGGCTATAACGCTGAAAGAAACTGTGTGGTACAGAAGCCATGTAACGGTGGATGGCTTCGTGCTAAAATGAACTATTATCGTATGTCCTAAATATCGATCGCGATTGTAAACCGCTAGGTCATAGGGATTTTTAATTAATTGTATTCAAAAGCACTCCTTACAAAACAAAATAAACCCAAGCCTTCCTTGTTAAGCCTAGCATGTATTATGTTGCATTCGTGTGTTGGCTCGCGGCACGGTGGTTTGTGCTCACACTGCATTACACAACACGAGACAGGTCGCAGGATCATTATGCCTACGAGGAAGCTCTGCTACGAGAAGGAGGACAATGAAGGAAACTAAGGCGTAGGACCCGTTGGATAGTCATAGACAAGTTGACCCTTGGCTTTGTGTGCACGTATATTGTCGGATTCCTGATATATATTGCACACATTACCCTTCCATCGCTTGCACGTGGTCATGGACTTACTTTTGCTTCTATTTCCGCCGTGTTTTGTAATGAAGACACTTGGCCTAATCGCCCTTTTGTAAATCTGTCACCCGACGTGGTGTAACTTAAACTCGTAATATTATTATCGTGCGATGTATGACATGATTCAGAATGTACTGTGTGCACTAACTATCGATCCAGGATTAGTGCAAGAAAACACATGAGATTCGGATTGAAAAATCCGGGTCTGACAGAGTTGGTATCAGAGCATACGACTGTAGGGTAAAAGCCTTAGGATGGATTAGGACCACAATGTTTATAAAACCTATAAAAAGAATTTCGAAAAATATAGTATATTACCTCTTTTCGTACCCTTCTTAGATCTGTTCTACTCTATGATTCATTATCTATTTTTGAAAGTCACTAACACTAGTAATCTAATTTACAGATGGCGTGAGCAGTACGAGGGTAATCGGGATTACATCGCCACGGAGTTTACGAGGAGTGTTTATAGTATCTCGCGCAAGCTCCTTCACTACTTGGAGTACCCGAGCAAACTTATTTACCGTGGCGCGCGCACCGCGGGAGGAGAGGAGTGCCGATGTTTGAGGTGTTTATCTACCCAAGAGCGCGCATGACCCACCTCACGCCTTCCGCATGCAGAGCACCGAGAAGCTCCAGTCCGCGGCTCTTCAGATGCGGCGCGCCCGCCGCCGCGACGACTCGCGACTCTACAAGATCTCCCCGCCGCACACCCTATCGCTTCTACCCTTCGCGCGAGGAGGAGCACGCCACAATGAGACTTACCGCCGGTTACGAGAACAACCCGATGCTCACCCATCAAGTTGACCTCACCAGGCCATGGAGCAGCCCATACCTGACCGAGGAGATTACCGCCTCCGGTGCACCTTGTCGCCCGCACACCGAGGTGGCGACCCTCCGCGACCAGCCGCCCGGCGAGCAGCATCGGCGCCGCCAAGGCGGAGGCAAGCAGCAGCTCGTGCCCAGCTCGGCGGGCTCCCGCTCCCTTAGCAAAGACCGCACCTCCTCCGCTGTGGTCGGGCCCCGCACTGACCGATCGCGACGCAAGAGCGTCGACCCGGTCCCATCGCTATTCGCGGGCGGGCCTCCCGAGCCGCAGCCCCACGCGCTCCCTCGGACTCCGCGACTCCGACCCATCGGAGTTCGGGGCAGTCGATCCGCCCCCGGCCGCCAAACTATAGCCCTCCAGCTTTGGTGCCAAGTTACCGAGGAGTAGTTGGAGGCGCTGCGTGTGCTCGTGCCATGCATGTATCTTAGTTGCTTTGATAGCCCTTTTATTCGTAGTCGCGTCATGTGAACTTTAATTATTATATCGTTGTAATCGTAAGTCCACCTAAAAGAGCCGCTATGTGATGTTGGTATGTTTAATGCAGCTTTATGTTGGAACTATTTTGACGATTGTCTTATTGGTTTTTGTTGCATGGAATGATAATATTCTTTAGTTACCTACTACTAGTATTAAATCGCAGAACTATAATCGCAGATGGCTAGCCAAAGGACAACGAGGGCTCGCCAACGCCAATCTTAATCAGCCGAGGTAGATTCTACTCAGTGAGCCCCGCTCAAAGGCAAGGCAGCACCAAGACCAAGACGATGACCTCCCACCCCGCCGATGGCACCACTTTGGCTCATAATGGCGCAGCAGACTCAACCGCTGCAGCCATCTACTGTGGTCGCAAGGAAACTCCGGTGGGCATAGGGCTGACTTGGTGACTTCCGAGAACGAGGCCACTCACATTTTCACACCGATGAGCCACTCGGCCGAGGACCGCCGGGACACGGAGCGGAAATCGCGCGTTTAGCCAAAAGCGCAGATGAGGACAAGGTCATATTTGCCACGCATCGCTCAAGGAGCCGCAGCGCATGGTGGGAAAACTACCGCCGCCAGAGGTCAAGAAGATGCCACTACAGAAATGCCACGAAGCCATTCCTTGGTCGAGTTCAAGACAGCTTTCAAGGCTAACTTTATTCCAGCAGAGTCATGAGGATGAAGAAAATGAATTTCGCACTCTCAAGCAAGGCAACATGTCGCTTAATGAATATCCACCAAGTTCACATTAATCGCCCGCTATGCCCCGAGGGATATAGCGGAAGAAGAGGAAAAGATAGATAGATTTTTTGAAGGGATGAATGAAGAGTTGAGGGTCCAACTGATCGTCCAAGACTTCGCCAACTTTCACCAGCTGATAAACAAGGCCTTAATCCTGGAAAATGAGAGGAGGAATTTAGAAGCCAGCCGTAAGCGGAAGTTGTCAATTCAGCGACCCCAAGGAAGGATCATCCAGAAATTCTTCAACAACCCTTCCTTCTCCTCACCACCCAGCCAGTCTAGTGCTTCAACTCAAGCACCTCGACTGCGGAAGTACGCCTCAAGCTCCGCGCATAGGCACTCAGTATACTAGCTCAAACCCTAAAGCCAATTTCAACTGCTATAGCTGTGGAGAGAAGGGACACTTCTCCAACAGGTGTCCACACAAGCAGAATGCCCCAGCTCGCAGTCAAGTACCCGCTCCTAGCAAGGGACAACAGAGTTCTCAAGCCAGTAGGAATTCAACAGCGCCCAACCGCGGCCGGGTTAATCATATCACGGCCGAAGAAGCCCAGCAAGCTGTGGGAGTCCTCATGGGTACGTTCTCTGTCAACACCATTCCAGCACAAGTACTCTTTGATTCAGGAGCTTCACATTCATTTATATCCAAGAAATATGCTGATAAACTGGGGTTACCTACCTTTACTTTGACGAAGCCATTGGTGCTCACCACCACCGCCCAATTATCGCTACCCTAGTATGTCCTAAGGTCACTATTACTATGGAAAGATGTGACTTCCTAGCGCACCTAGTAGTAATAAGCTCCTGCACTGACATCATATTGGGAATGGACCGTTAGCTAGATACCAAGGAGTTATAGAATGTGCCACCGAATGGTGAAACTGGTCAAATGTCCCGGATTGCCCGTAGAAGTCAAAGTGGACAGACCATACCGATGGGGGCGTGCAATATTCTATTGTGAAGATGTACCCCTAGAAGGAATGATAGTGGTACAAGATTTCCCAAGTGTTCCTCGAGGAACTACCCGAATGCCCCTGATAGGGATATGGAGTTTGTGATCAACTGCCGTGAGCTGCTCCAAAGATTCAAGAGACCCTATAGGATGACAGTAGAAGAGTTAGGAGAATTGAAGAAACAACTCCAGAAATGCAAGAGATGGGATTCATCGACCTAGCTCATCACCATGGGGCTCTCCAAAGGTCTGTTTGTGAAGAAGAAGGATGGTACCGCAAGGATGTGCGTGGATTACCGAGCCCTAAATGAAGTGACCATCAAGAACAAGTACCCCTTCCTAGGATTGATGACCTGCTTGATCAACTTGGTGGGGCTACCGTGTTCTCTAAGATAGATCCGAGGTCGATATCACCGCTTGAAAATCGGGATCGAGGATATACCCAAGACAAATTTCACCACTAGATATGGACTGTATGAGTTTACGGTCATGTCTTTTGGGCTAACCAATGCCCCAGCATATTTTATGAACCTCATGAATAAGGTGTTCATGGAGTATCTGGACAAGTTTGTAGTGGTGTTCATTGATGACATCCTTATATACTCCAAGGATGCAGAAGAGCATGCAGAGCACCTGCGTTTGGTACTGGAGAAGTTAAAGGAGCATCAGCTATATGCCAAATTTAGTAAGTGTGAGTTCGCTGAAAGATATTAGTTTCCTAGACATATAGTATTCGCAAAGGAGTATCCGTTGACCCACCAAGATAGCAAGAAGGGCGGCGGAATGGCAACAGCCCACCTCCGTCACTGAAGTGAGAAGTTTTCTGGGATTGGCAGGATACTACAGAAGATTTATAGAGGGATTCTCTCGGATCGCCAGGCCAATGACTCAACTGCTTAAGAAGAGTCAGAAGTTCGAATGGACTCAAGCCTGCGAGAAGAGTTTTCAGGAACGGAAAAAGAGGTTGACCACCACCCCTGTGTTAGTATTACCAGATGTACGCAAGGACTTCGAGGTGTACTGCGATGCCTCCCATCAAGGGCTTGGGTGCGTACTAATGCAGGAAGGCAAGGTTGTTGCATATGCCTCCAGACAGCTCCGTCCCCATGAAGCCAACTACCCTACCCATGACCTGGAACTAGCTTCAGTGGTTCATGCCCTAAAGATTTGGCGACACTACTCGATCGGAACCACCGTGACATTTACACAGATCATAAGAGCCTCAAGTACTTCTTTACTCAATCTCACCTTAATCTGAGGCAAAGAAGATGGCTGGAACTAATTAAGGATTATGATTTGAGTGTACACTACCACCCTGGGAAGGCCAATGTGGTAGCGGATGCTTTAAGCCGAAAAGCTTATTGCAATAACCTTATGGTACAAGAACACCAACCAGAGTCAGACAAGGAGATAAAGACACTCAACTTAGAGATCGTGGGTCCGGCACGCTAGCAACCATGGAGATCCAACCAGATAGAAGAGCGGATTATGGAAGCTCAGCAAGGGGATCCAACCGCCTTGAGAATAAAGAAATTAATGGAAGCAGGAAGGCTCCCAAGATGACCATTGATGAGGAAGGTACCCTACGGCACGGAACGATCGTTGTGCCACATCGTAAGGACCTTAAGGACCTAATACCGAGAGAAGCTCACAGCTCTCCATACTCTCTCCACCCGGAGTACCAAGATGTACCATGACATGAAGCGCTTCATTGGTGGCCTCGTATGAAGAGAGACATCGCTGAACATGTAGCATGTTGTGATGTGTGTCGAGTGAAAGCAGAACATCAAAGGCACGCAGGTGCTACAACCATTGCAAATACCTCGGTGGAAGTGGGAAGAAGTTGGAATGGATTTTATCACAGACTTCCACGCACCAAGTCCTGTTATGACTCAGTATGGGTTATAATCGACGAAGTTGACCAAGGTCGCCCATTTCATTCCTGTCAAACCACCTACAAGGGAGATAAGTGGCAGAGCTGCACATGTCTCGCATTGTATGCTTACATGGTATACCAAAAGAATAGTCTCGCATCGAGGTTCCCAATTCACCTCGCATTTTTGGTCCAGCTTGCATGAAGCCCTCGGCACCATCCGATTTTAGCACCGCATACCACCTCAAACAGATGGTCAAACTGAAAGAGTTAATCGATATTGGAGGACATGCTCCGAGCTTGTGCCTGGATTTCTCAAAAGAGTGGGATAAGTGTCCGCCATATGCCGAGTTTGCCTACAACAATAGTCATCAAACCACCGCAAATGTCCCCATTTGAAGCATTGTATGGAAGAAAGTGCCGAACCCCGCTCCACTGGTCGGAAGTAGGAGAAGGCTGCATCTTTGGCCCCGATACACTAAAACAGGCCGAAGAAAAGGTTCGCATAATCAGGGACAGATTGCTAGCAGCTCAGTCCAGACAAAAGAGCTATGCAGACAAGAGAAGAAGACCACTAAGCTTTGAAGTTGAGATCATGTTTATCCAAAGTATCACCATTGCGAGGAGTCAAGCGATTCAAGGTTAAAGGCAAGCTTACCCCACGATATGTTGGGCCATTCCAAATTGTGGCTAAAAAAGGAGAAGTTGCCTACCAGCTAGAGTTGCCCCCAAATCTAGCTGACGTGCACAACGTCTTCCATGTGTCTCAACTCAAGAAGTGCCTACGAGTTCCAGAAGATCAAGCTCCATTGGAAGCAATCGAGATTGAAGAGGATCTAACTTACAAGGAGCGTCCAATCGAGATCCTGGACACTGTAGAAAAGAAGACGCGAACTCAAACCATCCGCATGTGCAGAGTGCAATGGAGTCATCACTCGAAGAAGGAGGCTACCTGGGAACGTGAAGATCAGCTACGAAAAGATTACCCCGACTTGTTCACTAGCTAGGCTGAATCTCGGGGTCGAGATTCTTTTAAGGGGGTAGGTTTGTAACATCCCGAAAAATGATATTTGGGGAAAATGTAAAGTTGTTGGTTATTTTGCAATATGTTGCCTTTTTCATTTGGATTTGCAATGATTTTTCCTGAAAGTTCGGAAAAAGGTTTTAAAGCTAAAAAGGATCAAAAGAAGCACCATATTTGAATGGTAGAGATTTAAAAATCTAAACAAGAATCTGAAAAGATGATCCATAAAAATACCAAGGGAGAAATGTCAATAAGTATGAAATCTTATCCCTAAAAATAAGGGCAAGCAATTTAAAAGAGGCCAAAGATCTATACATGTATGCAAACACATATGAATAAACATATATATATATATATATATATATATATATATATATATATATATATATATATATATATATATATACATGTATGTATGTACAAATAAAGTAACTATATGTACATGCACAAAAGTCGAGATAAAAGAAAATATGTAAGCATGTATATACCTCAGACATATGTGTATAAGAGAATGTAAGAGCAGATAATAAAATAAACCTCTATATATATATATACACACACAAAAATATATTTAAAGAATAATAATATATATACATGTATACCAGTATATGTATATGTGTAAAAAAGATGGCTTTGGGGGTCGTGCCAAGCCACCACTCCACCCAACCCGCGCTCCTTCCCCGGCCGTCGTCACGCACCGAGCGGCCCATCCTTCCTCTCTCGCTGGCGACCCCACGCCGCGCCGCCGCTTCCTCGGCGAGTGGACCCCGGCACCGCCTGCTCTCTTCTTCCTTGCGCTTTCGGACCGGCACTCTCCTTCGGACCGCTGGCGCAGCCGCCGCCATCGCAGACCGCCGCGCCTCTCTTTTTCTTCCCAGCGCACCCGCCCATTTCATCACGCGCGCGCGCACCGAAGTTTTTCCCCTCTGCCGCTTCTCTTTTTCTTCCCCGAGCCGCCGCCTCTCTTTTCTTCCCCATCGCCATGCCATCCTCGCGCAAAGCTCGAGCTCCACCGCGCGCGCGTGGTACCATACCATCATAGCGAATCTGTGGTGGAGATATCCTCCCGCCACTCTCGCTCTAGCCGCCGCTCCGCCGCGAGTAGACAAGACCGGTCGGGCAGGTCTCCGTTGCAAGCTTCGCCCGACCCTCCTTAAGAAGCACTAACGGCTCCACTAGGTTCCCCACGCCACACTCTTGCTCCCACAGTAGTTGATTGCGCTACCACCTCCCAATCGCCGTGACCCCATCCCCTTCCCCAACTCCGGCCGCCATGCTCCCCGCCAAGCCAATCCACTAGAACTCGATTCCGCCCGTAGGGACCATCTACAGGGCGTCGTGAACTCGTTCCCAGCCTCGCTGGAGCCTCCCGTCGACTGTAGCTCGCCGGCGTCGACGTCCCTCTTCGACTCGCCGCCCCGCACGCCGCCGACCCCACCTCGGTGATCCCCGTCCGCCGCTGACCCCACCGTCGGGTTCCCCGACAGCCAGGCATCGCATTTTAGCACTCACCCGGAGCTCCCCGACCACCGCTCGCCGCCGGCGCCACCGCCTCACCGCCGCCCTCAGCTTCCTCGGCTCGGTCCCCTCCACGGTATATCTCAAAAGGATAAATTATCCTTCTATGGTAGGCAACGCCCCCGCCCCCAAGCTATCTCGCGCCATCCTTCTCCCCAGCTCCCCGGTCGCGCGTTCGAGCCCCAGGCTCCGCGGCGCCGGGTTGAGTTTTCTCTATTATTTTCTGTTCGACAGTGGGCCCTCGCTCGTCACGGCCATGCCCAAGCGCCCATCGACAAGAGGGCCCACGTGTCAGTGACACCGCGGTAATGGAAAATAAAATAAATAATAAAAGCCAGTGGGCCCCACCTGTCATAGACACTGTTCATAGGAATAAAAATAATGAAAATGAATTAAAAATAACTAGTGGGACCCACATGTCAGACTTTTCCCAATTTCTGGGATTTTTTATGAACTGAGGACTTTAAATGCTTGTAACTTCTTCATCCTAACTCCAAATTAAGTGGGACAAATTTCTAAATTCATCTAAACTCGAGAACTATCAAATGAAACCAGAACCATGATTTTTAGAGTCTATTTGAATTTCTGGTGACTTTTTGAATGATTGTTGCTTTTCTTTTATTTGGGTTTTCGCGATTAATTAGCGCACGAGGCTCAAGAAGAAGAAGAGGAGGCAGCCACCCTAGAAGCTTCAGAAAATCAAGATCTCGATCCCCGTGGCCCAAAGTAGTTAACACTTTGACCATATTGAACCCATGTTTGTGCAAATGATAATTTCTTTTAAATCTAGCAAATTGCATGCTATCTTTTATGTGCAAAGATAATTTGGTTTTGTAATCGCTAGTTATGTCCTCGTAATATGCTTGCTGGTATACTCCATTGATTTCATTTGATGAGTGAACCTTGACACCATAGTAACTTATATAATATTGTAGATTTTACAAATAAGTCCCTATATACAATAATGCTTAGAAATGCTGGTTAGTTAGGGTATTTGATACCCCACAATCAACACATTCAACATGCAATGATTTGGGCAGTCATGGCGGGAATGACTGTTATACTTTAGCATGGTTATTTTATGCCCCCGAAAAACCCCAAAAAAATGCTTATGTACCTGGATGGATGGTTAGGGGGCTGGAATGTGGTGCAGTGGAGGCACAAATTGTGAAATGTGGTAGAACCATCCGGGTAACCCTAAGGACTGAATCTTGTCATGTCATCCCAGGTAAAACAGTACAACCACAAGTCTGTAAAGTACAACTTGGCTAAGTACATTTATCGAATCTTCGGACTCATTTCACGGGTTGGGGTTTGAAGGGGTTATGCTATGGCAAGGGGGCCTGAAGGACACCAGTGGAGGTGAAGTTTCCCACTGTCCCACGTTGCGGAAAGAGAGAAGGTCCGGCCACAGAGTGGCCGTGGGAAACATCCACAGAGATGGGACCCACCGCAAGTGGGCGCTCTCCCATAAAAGTGAAATGAGAAAAGGGACTAGATATTTTGAAAAGTCACCGTGATGGTCCGCTCAACCATATGACTAAGGAATCGTGTGGGCAACGGGTTGACTGCCTCTTGTGGTGAAAGTGTACAAACTCGCAGAGTCAAAAACTATTCGAATAGCCGTGCCCACGGTCAAGGGCGGACATGGGAGCTTAACTAGATATAGTTCCAATTGAAAATGAGTTGGAAATGGGATCGGAAATGGTAGGGCAAAGGACCGCCTAATTTGAGTTGTCCCGGTGTTGTCCGTGGAGAATTAAGCGGCTATAACGCTGAAAGAAATCGTGGTGCAGAAGCCATGTAACGGTGGATGGCTTCGTGCTAAAATGAACTATTATCGTATGTCCTAAATATCGATCGCGATTGTAAACCGCTAGGTCATAGGGATTTTTAATTAATTGTATTCAAAAGCACTCCTTGCAAAACAAAATAAACCCAAGCCTTCCTTGTTAAGCCTAGCATGTATTATGTTGCATTCATGTGTTGGCTCATGGCACGGTGGTTTGTGCTCACACTCGCATTACACAACACAGAGACAGGTCGCAGGATCATTATGCCTACGAGGAAGCTCCTACTGACGAGAAGGAGGACAATGAAGGAAACTAAGGCGTAGGACCCGTTGGATAGTCATAGACAAGTTGACCCTTGGCTTTGTGTGCACGTATATTGTCGGATTCGGTGATATATATTGCACACATTACCCTTCCGATCGCTTGCTCGTGGTCATGGACTTACTTTTGCTTCTATTTCATTGCGTGTTTTGTAATGAAGACACTTGGCCTAATCGGCCTTTTGTAAATCCGTCACCCGACGTGGTGTAACTTAAACTCAGTAATATTATTATCCGTGCGATGTATGACATGATTCAGCAATGTACCTGTGTGCACTAACTACTGATCCAGGGATTAGTGCAGTAAAACACAGTAGATTCGGATTGAAAAATCCGGGTCTGACAATGAAACACCAAAATCCAAGTTAAGTCAAGATTTCAACACTTGAACAAAGAGGGGAAAGACTTAGACGAATTTTCGATATATACTAATACTTGGAGATAAATGTTTATCTTCACTTCCTAGCCACTTACAAAGCTTAAGGATGACAAAAAAAACTCACACACAAGAGCTACAACTCACCTCTCCAAAAGTGCTCTCTAAGAACCCTAACCCTAACTCTCCTCAAAGGCTTTAGAATGCTTACCGCCTAAGCTACATCCTCTCCACCCTTTTATAGTGGAGGCATATAAGAAACCCTAACTAGCCCCCTCAGTTAGGTTTCATCTATTTACATGAGATAACTCGTTAATTCAACACTCTACCGGGTTTTACACTCACATAAGCACGCTTCTCAAAATGCACACACATGTTAACCTGCTAATGGATCAACACTCGATCCACTTAACATTTTCAGTACATCCATGACCTAAACTATTTAGACCAATGTTGTGTTTCGCACACTATCACTTTTCTGGTACTAGGCTTTACCAAAATACCTATCTACCATGCTTCTATGAAGCTTTGTGCTTCCTTCACCTTGAAGCAATCCTGTACTTCATCTTCAACTCCCTGTGACTCAAATTATTTGTCGCCAATCCTCTCACACGCTCAAATCCCATCGAAATGTCCTTGCTTGCAAACGGGCCAAAATCAATTGGTTCATCACATGCCTTTCCTAGCACCATGTGGCACCCGGACTTACCTGACCATACGGATCTCAGCTCCTCCTTGAGCTTAGTCCCAGTTCATTATCGTTGCCCATCATATCTACCATCGGTAACTCCCACTCTGGTTTCTTGTTGTCCTGACTTGTAACCATTATGCTAGCCTCAGACATCTTCCAGCGGCACCTGTATTGTTCTAGACCTCAGCTTCCCTAGCTTAGTCCCGATCTCTTGATTGCTCAAACTTTGCTTTCAATTGTTCATGTCCATATTGCATCTTGCTTGAGTCCAACCATCTCACTCGGCATCCATAACCATTCTAGACTTTGGTTCTCTAACCAAATCCTGGTTCTCCTCACTGTTGACTATAGTTGACTCCAAGCCACATGCACAACAATAGATCAAGAAACCATTTTCGGGCATAAGTCCCTCACAAATTGACCCACATTAGTCCAAAACAATGCATTATGCAACACATACCCTAATCATAACCTATAGGACCAAACCCCAAATCAAAATGCATAAGTTTATCACCAATTCACTGAAAAGCTGGTTTAACCACTATTACTAGACTGGTCAGGTCTGACCGCTGCCACCACGGCGGTGGCACCATGCCGGTCTAACCGCCAATGTTTGGTCGATCTGACCACTTAAGGACATCAAAAAACATTTTCTTTGGAATTTTGGTTAAATCCTATATTGATTCAACTCACAATTGTAAATTGAGTGACACTTAATGCAAAGACACCCTCAAACACCTACAAATATGTTTGGTGTCTAATTTCTATGATCGGTTTGACCTCTTCATAGCCGTCGGTCAGACTGTCGTTGCCAAGCTGGTCAGATCAGTCAAAACCTAACAGCAAATTCAAAAAATTACAAACTCCTAAAATCGAACTTAAATTCTGACATCACTTAAATAAAAAGATCAAATAATTATCATCGAGTTACCACACACGCAAAATCGTCGCTTTCAGTCTGTATACGCAGGTCTTTGGTGTACCGGGTGCTTTCCTTTTTGAGTTTCAGGCAGCAGCAACGTCCGCCAAGTTCGTCAGAACGGCAAAACGGCGGCTTGGAATGGATCGAGTTCAGGTTCAGCCAATCAACAAATACCACCATCACGAGATGAAATGCTTCCCTTCCCGAGATATGACGATCATGCCTATACACCGTTACACGGATAAGAGCAAGGCTAATAATACAGCCTTCAGCTGACTGTATGGACACTTACAGCCCACTTATCAGCTTATTTATATAGTAGTTTACAGCCAGCTGAATGATGTATGACCTATCCTTTCTCTCACAAAATTTCTTGGTTTTTGTGCTTCAGCTAGATGTAAACTTACAGTCCACCTTTCTTCTCTCTCCTCCACCTCAGCATACAGCCTACTAACAGCCTCTTATTATACTTGCTCTAAGCAGAGCAACCGAACAATAGACTCATCGCGGCTACCCGTTCTTGATAAGCCAAATGACGGGGCACAGAGTCATCATGTGGATTGGAGAACTGCCTAAAAGCTAGGGCCCTGCGGTTGCACAATTAACTGTATTCGATTTTACTTTTAAAAACTGTTTTTATAGTAAATAACTTTTCTATAATATTTAACTTTAAACAAAATATCTTTTTAAAACGGAGTTGATTATAATAGATACTATAGTAACTTTATTTATATCAATCAAAATCATACGCGAATATCTCTTCTTCTAAGCTGTTACTATTTATTACCAAACTAAAAGCTATAAGCAAAAACTAATATAAATGCCCCATAAGCTGCTGAGGTAACGCCTAATTACCAAAATTAATGGTACCCGTATCTTACGTTGCAGACTGTGCCAAAATTAATATCTGGGTCTGATTAGTTTAAAGCAGAGGTCGGTTTCATTCAGTGTCTCCGCGATGAGCCAAGTGAGGTTTGCTTTGACGGCAAGGTGCTCGCACGGCGTACCGAAACGAACCAAATGGCGATGATGTGCGATGTGTCTACTCTAGGATAACACCCAGGGATTACTTGCTTATCTTGTGCCGCTTGACAACGACGCGAAGTCCCATGAAATTATTGCTGAGCAACACGGGCACTTACGAGTCCTGAACCTTGATGATCCTAAGCCTACAGATCATGGCACAAACCTCACTCCCAAAGTCCTACGCCAATTGAATAATCTAGATGAGAGAGAGAGAGAGAGAGAGAGCGAGCGAGCGAGCGAGCTATGATAGAATTCCAGACGCATAAGCAAACCAGCTTGCTTCTGATCAAGATCCGACGTTCCAGTCTACACAGAACAAGAACACACAGTACCACGACATCGAAGATTAGATCATTAGAACTAGATGGCATGATAACGCATCTGAATCTGACAAGTCACAGCTGCAAATTGACAGTATTATGAAATCAGTGCTCAGGTCTTGCAATAACACTGACGAAATTAACCGGAACACTTGGTTGCAAGAAAGAACCATTAGATAAGTAACTAGGCTTAATCAGTCCATCTCCGTGGAACTATTATCAATCCGGGAGGCTTGGTCGCAGTCGAGTCGGAAGGGGCGCTATCCTAAATACTAGTCCCCTTCTCTAATCTCTACTAGAGAGAGTGGAGTACTTCTCTTAATCGATTCCTCCCTCACAACGACGACGACGACAACAACATCAGCAACGTTATTCATAGTACCAAACAAAGAAAAAAAAAAGATGGAAGCTTGTATATACATCGAAGCGCACGCATGGCTTCGCGTGGGAGTGGCTAGGGCTTGTTGCCGGGCGCGGCGGAGGCGAGGCGGGAGGCGATGGCGGAGTGGTACATGGCGTCGTGGAAGCTCTCCGTCTCCATCATCCTCATCCGCAGCTGCCGCGCCTTCTCCTCCGTCAGCACGCCGAACCGCCTCGCCCCACGCGGCCCCGGAGCCGGCGCCGGCTCCTCCTCCTCCGGCTGCGCGTCGATGTAGTCGGGCTGGCCCGACCACCCCAGCAGCGGCGCCCACCACTTGCCGCTGCCGCCCCCGTCGGCGCGGAACCTCGCCCCGCCGGTGGCCGCGGATGCGGCGCAGGGCCGGATCGCCGGCGCCCGCGGCCGGACGGAGAAGGCGGCGGTCCCCGATGCCACTGCCATGGATTTCCACTGCACTGCAAGGTGAACCAGGAATCGTGGGGTTTGATTTGCGATTGAAGTGGATTGGCTTTGTTGTTTGATGTTAAGGTGGTGGTGGGATTAGGAGAGGAGGGATTAATAAAGCGGGGGGAAGCGAGTGGATAAGAGATGTTCCAGGGCGAGTGGGGAGGGGGCCACGTGCGTGCATCGCGCGGTGCGCTTTTCCCGCGGGCCGTCGCTTTTACGGTGGGGGTGGGGGAGCGTGCGTGCTCTGCTCGTCACTGCCGTGCGCTTTCGGGCAACCGGGACGCCCAGGCCTCCTCCGTCATCGGGCGCCGGGTCGTTTTTTCCGATCCATCGGTTATTCCGTGGGCACGGCACGGTGTTCTCCGTATTGGGAAACCTAGTTCTAGATCTGTAAGCTTGGTTTATTAGTAGATATTTTTTTCATTAGAGTAACTTCAAGAGAAGAGCTAAATTATTTTTTAAAGGTAAATTTGGCTATTATTGAAAAAAAACGTCTCCAATAGACTTTGTAAATGACTCTCTAAATTTAGTAGCTCTCCATCTCTCCTTCTTCGCTCTCTATTTTTGGATAGCCTACCTCGCTCACCATCCAGCCTCTTGGCGCGGTCGGCGTTTCCTTCCCGCACGCGCCCCCATTCCCAAGCGTCTGCGACCCACCGCGCGCCCTCTAGTTTAGATAGCCTGTTGGAGTAGTCTTGTTTTTTTTGGGTGAGATTCATTTTAGAGAATAACTAAATCACTAAATTTAGATATTTGTTTTGGCTAATCTCTTGGAGTTGCTCAGCGTGCGGGAAGGAAACGCCGACCACGCCAAGAGGCTGGATGGTGAGCGAGGTAGGCTATCCAAAAATAGAGAGTGAAAGAGGAGGGATGGAGAGCTACTAAATTTGGAGAGTCATTTACAGAGTTTATTGGAGACGTTTTTTCTCCAATAATAGCCAAATTTACCTTTAGAAAATGATTTAGCTCTTCTCTTGGAATTGCTCTTAGTCTATAAATAAAGGATCTCTATTATCATATCTTACACTTTTGAGATAAGAAAATAATAAAGAAAGAAGAAATTTCTATTCATCTCCTGTGTTTAATTCTTGCATTTTCTGTGATTACTTTGTGCTTGATCCATTTACTCTATCGTGGGAGGAATCGATCGGATTAGACTCGCCAGCGACGGTTCCTCAACACGTTATCAGCACGAATCGCTTTGGTGGATCGCAAGGTAATCACTCATAGATTGAATCGTGTATTGCTATCTAGATCGCTTTAATTTTTGCAAATTTTTTTTTGCTTTCTAGATTATTTTCTACGGTGCAAATCCACTCTAAATCTATCACGAGTAGACTTGAAGTCGCTACCCAAGCCAATCGGTAGATTTGTGCAAAAGAGTATATGTTGATTGCACTAGATTGAAAAAAAACCGTACGCGCACCGCCCGTGCGCCCGACAATGCGCCACCATGCTGTACGTGTCACCCAAATGCGACTGCGCTGATGGTCCGCAGCCGCGCCACCCGAACAGTCGGCCTCGCACGGCCGCTGCCGTCACTTACCCCGCATGGTGAGCCGCCGTCGCTTGGCCCATGGCGCTAGCCGCCTGCATGCACCGTCTGAGGCGCCGCTTGGCCGACGGTTCTCGGCCGTCACGCTGCGTCATCGCCCTGCATGGGCTCGTCACCGCGCTGCGCCGTCGCCCCCGCACGGGCTCCCCACCGTGTTGCGCCATCGCTCGGTCGCATCGGCACTACTCCTGCATGGGTCCCCGGCGCCGTCGCTTATTGGGCCACCGCACATGTGCGTCGCCGACCTCGGCCACCTGTCACGCCTCGAGCGCCCGCATGCGCCGCCAGATTCCACGCGAGCCGCCGCCCGCCGCACGGTGTGCCGCCTGCGCCCGACCGAATTCCGCAGCCACCCAAAGTGGCCGCCCACCAGTCACTGATCACCGTCAGCGCACGTCGCGGCCGCCCTGCTGGCCATGCCGAAATCGCCCGCATCACCGCCCGCTCCAAACGATTTCCCAACCGCCGCCACAGGGTATGACAGGTGGCTAGGGTTAACCCTAGCCACCAGTTAATATAGGCCAATGCGAGATTCGGGTCGAACGGGCCGCCTTTCGTCCCAAAAACAAAAGGAAAAAAGAAAAAAGGTGGGCCAGCGTCGGGGTTTTGCCAGAAAGGCCTTTCGAATTATGGAAATTACAGGAGGGTTCTCAGAACCTTTAGATGGCTCCTTGATATTTGCAAATAAGCCCTGAAAATTTTGCAAATTGCGCGAAAATTTTCTCAGAATGGAAAATTAGCGGATAAGCCCTCGAAAATTACAGAATTCATTGAAAATTCATATTCCAGTATAAAAGGGCCTCAGTAATTCAAATTTTGAATTGTTTTTAACATTTGAAGTATGTTTAGTATTGTTATTATTATTTTTCTATGTTTTCTGCATTTATTTACTGTTTTGATTAATTGTAATTATTTAAATTGCCTTTAATCGCTGAAATTAACAATCAAATTTATAGAAAATGCATAGAAAAATTCTAAAATATTATGAGAACCATTTTGTACCATTGTCCAATTTATTTACCTGCAGTAAATTTATACATTCCTTTCATACATGTATAGATGACAGGCATCACGAACCGGGAGTTCAAGAACATAGCCCAGCATGGCCAAAATTATTTGACTTGGGCTTCTGATGTCGAGATCATACATCTGTCCTACTCTCAAGAATGAGTACATGGCAGAGAAGATCGCGCTAGCATTGTGGATTACACTCAAAAAGCGGTTCGAGAAGCTAAAGTACACCATAATCCCTCAGGCAGAGCAAGAGTGGATCCGACTGAGGTTTGCTGATTTCAAAACGATCGGGGAGTACAATTCTACTCTACACAGAATTTGTAACAAATTTCAACTCTGTGGAAGGCAGATCATAGATGAGCAAAAGATTGAGAAGACTCTCTCCACCTTCCACCCAGTGTAGTCTGCGCGTAATTATCGTCAAGACAGCTACAAGTAGTATGCTGAATTGATTGATATTATGCAGGTTGCAGAGGCTCAGGATGAAGTTCTCCGTAAGAAATTTATCGCACAACCATCTGGGAGCTCCGCTGGCTGTGAGGCCAACACTAGGAGGTACAATGTGTGAAAGCCTATAATGAAAAAAGGGGGAAGGAAGGGTAAGGCTGCAGCCCAAAAAGGCAAGTCAAATGCTCCATAGGAGACTAAAGCCAGCAAACCAAAGTGGGACGACAAGCCCTATGGTCAGTAAGACCAAACCTACTACAAGTGGGGCAAGTAGGGGCACTGGCCATGGATCTGTAAAGAATCACAACATGTCGTTGATACCTTCCAGGCCAAGAAGAAGAAGAGCGGCAAAAGGCAGCATGAAACCCACTTTGCCTTTGTTGAGGGGGAGAGCTCTCAACAGCTATCTGCACCAATGAAGATTGACTCCACTTCTGCAGTAGCACCCCATCTTGACATTGCAGCTGCCGTTGCCATAATTTCCCAAGAAGAGCATCTCACCCTTAAGAAGATAACAACCAAAGTTTCTGGCATTTTAGCAGACTCACTCTAATGCATAGAATGCATTTAGACTATAATTGTCATTTATTTAATATGTGGAAGGAATAAGCTAGATTTTGCATTGATGATACTCAAACAATTTATTTTCTCGTGATGATTAGATGATATTAAATGATTCATTTATTTATTCAGTTAATAATGGCATAATATGTTCTGATATTTGAAGCATTTTATTTGTGTGTTGAATGTATTCTACTACATATTAATAAAGTACTTTATATTCTACTACATAATTAAGAAGGGTGGTCGCACGAAGGGTGGCCAAGCCAACAAATGTGCACAGGCGGCGAGGAAGGAGGCGGGCACGCGTGGAAGGAGTTGACAGGTAGGGCCGGGTTGTCGGTGGGAGAAGTAAGGGAGTGGCACTGACAGGTGGGGCTGAGGTGTAGACAAAGAAGAGGGCGACGGCGAGATGCAGCCACGTGGCTGAGAGGGAGATCCGGCGGCCGGGCGCGAGAGAGAGGAGAGAGAGAAAAAAGGGGGTGGACGGGGGAGATGGGCCGGGAGGGGTGATGTGGGCGAGATCTGGTCGTCCACGTGTCAGCCGGAGAGAGGGTCGGGGATTTGAATTTTAAAATTTTGATTTTAGATTTTCAGAAAACCCGAGAAAACAAATAAAGCTTAGAAAAATACCAAATAAATTCCAAAAATTTCAAAAAAAAATTCACAAAAATTCTTGGAGATGTTTTGGACTTATTAAAATTATTCGTAACTCAATTTGGTATTATATTTTTATACTAAAATACCTTTTAATTTTAAAAATAGATTTTAAACTCTAGAAAAACCAAATAAAAGCCAAATAAATCCAAATAATTAATTTGACATATGATTTTTATAGAAAATTAAAATATCATTTTATTCAATAATATTTTAGGTTTTTTTACTTAAATTACTTTTCAAAATCAAGTCTTTTTTTAAAGCAAAAAATCAGAGCAATTCAAAATTATAATTTAGGCCCCAAAACACTTATTTTTATTTTAAACCAAAATTAATTTAATTTAATAATGTTAAATTTTTTATTCTAAAATTTTGAAATAAATAATTGGGTTGTTACAGCAACCTTCCAATCATTTTCTTCTTGTCAGGTGTCACTACACATCTGCATTTGTTTCTTGCCTGGCTCACTCTTCAATTCTCTCTACATCTCTATGTATGCATGCAGTAAGCTCCCCTTCTAAGAATGCAGCTACTTAGATTGGCTCGCTGGTGAATGCCACTGATAGCTCCAAGCATCAAACAATAAGTTTCACGAGGTTTCATAAAGTTTCATGATGTTTCGTGACTAAGTTTCATACGGTTTAATTACTAAGTTTCATGGTATTTCATTAAGTTTTTGGAGATTCCATGCCTAAGTTAACTAAGTTTTATAAGATTTTATGTTTACGTTTCATAGTATTTCATAAGGTTTGATAACTAAGTTGACTAATTATCATAAAACTTGTTTGAAACTCTACATTTTATGGTATTATATGAGGTTTTATATCTAAGTTGACTATTTTTTTGTAAAACTTGTTCAAGACTATGAAATCTTGTGAAACTCATGAAACTTAATAAAACCCGATAGCTTGTCTATATCATTAGAAACCTTTTTAACAACATACCGTGTGCTAGCTCTCCCCTTTTTGAATTCCGAGAGGCAAAAGATGTTTGCAGTTTCTTCCATGGTTTTTCTCTTTGGAAATTGGTTGGAGAGGAAAATGGAGAGCTCCATTATATATTTTTTTTCAGGGGAAAGAAGACTACTGCGTGCGATGGTAACCAAACAATAGGTCTAAGAACTTCTTATCAACCAACCGCGGCCGTACAATGTATACGTGGGTTAGTATGCGACTAAGCAGTATTAGAAGGTAGTACACTTTGTATGCTTTGTGTTAGGTCTTTTGAAAACAAATGGTTAATTACCAGGTTAGAGATATAATGTTACGCTTCTTTTATGCGTAAAATCGGTAAATAGGTATCATGGTTTTTTTATTGAAATTTTGTATGTGTTTTGACAATCGAATTTGGTGGTTATAATTTTTTCTTTATGTAATGTGTAGTAAACCCACACGCCAAATCATAACAATTCAATTTTTACTACTACAAAAAAAACGTGTAACCTGCAAGTATTCAGGGCTGGCCCTGGGCCTAGGCAGCAAGGGCGACTGCCTAGGGCCCACGAAAACTTAGGCCCCTAGCCCATGTATGTTAGTATGTATATATATATTTTGTCGACAATGAGTACTTTACATTTTGTAATGCATTAAGCCTAATATTACCAATAAGTACTTTATATTTTGTGACATACTGTTTAATGGTTATTGTATTGAACTTTACCTTTTACAACTGATATAAAATGTATTTTTACATATTTATATTAGAATAAAGGGTCTCACTTTTATCATACCCTAGGGCCTCCAAGATGACAGGAACGACCCTGCAAGTATTCCAGCATAATTTATCTAATCACCTAAAAGTAAATAAAGGAATAAAACGGACAAAAAAAAAAGCACAGAGCTTCTAGAGTCCTCAAAACACAGGCCGGTAAACGGAGTCCTTTCTAGATCGTGGAACATATTTTTTCCAATTTTAATTGTTGCGTAGCCCGACGGCGACCGGCGGGGGGTCGACGTGGACGGATATTTTGGTCACCGGCGCCCGGCAAGGCGGTTGTTTGCACGCGTGATCCGGTCCAACCGCGTGGGCGCACTGGCACCGTCTCCATCCCGCGGTGAGAGCAACCCCCACGTCCGCTAGCCACGGCGACCGCTCCGCCGTTGCCTTGCGCGAGCTCATCCTGCCGCGGAAAGCTTCACGAGCCGCGCGCGGAAGCGTCGTAGAAACTGTAACACCGTTACTGGTAATAGAATATACTACTCCACTCTCGTGCACCACACATCTCAGCTACAGTGTAATCGTACGGTCTCCGAGCACACGTCTCTCGTGGTCCATGTGTCAGCGTTCCACAGTCCCGCGGTCGCAAAGGGGTTAAAATGAAATTTTTATGTGTAGAGAGCTACATCTAGAATTTTTAGGGTATACAGTAAATATCCAAAATTCTCATTTCGTACGACGTCCACGTCGGTCGATCGGCGCTCTGTTCACACCCCTGCGGCCTGCCGTGCCGTGATGCAATTGCTCTACCTATGGCGAGTCCGGTAATAGCGAGTGGTTTACGGGTCGGGGCGGGAGGAGACGAAATCACTGATCAACACAGTCAAACGATTACAATGAAGCACGTCGGATCTGGAACTTGCCGAGAGCGATCCGAGTTGGCTTCCTGACTCCAGTGCTAAAAATGTCTCCCGGCCTGTGGTAAAATTCAACGGATGAGTGTGCCAATCGCCTGGCCTTACGTGGCTCGTCGACATCATTTGATGCCAAAATGTTCCTAACAATCGCGCAGAGGATTGTTTGATTCGTTTGACTATTTGTTGTGAACTGTGATCCGATCCATATATGCTTCTTGAAGTGCAGGATATACTGGGAATTGTGACCGGATCCATGTATGCCGCTTGAAGCGCAGTATCTACTGGGGGAGGAATGGAAGATGGCAGGATGCTACTACGCTAGCATATAATACAACAGTTACGTCTCTTTCTGGAATATAGCCGACGTTCGAGAGGTGCGACCTGGCTGGCTAGTGGCGACGGCACTTTCAGATTAACCTGGAGCTGAGTTGGAATGCTGATCCGGCCGGGGCCAAGAAGGCAAGAACCACCCCGCCACGGCCAGCAATGGCTCGGGATGCTGCCTAGTCAAATCGGATTAAGGACCTGATTACTGTTCGTATGGTTTGACATGCATGGAGAGGAAGGCAAGATCATCAGGAATTAAGTGGATTAAATATGAAAAACCAATTGCTTCAGTTGGTGATGCAACCAAGCGATCGCGGTCATGGGCGGCGCAGCGGGATTAAATCATCAAAAACTTGCACTGATCTGTCCGTCCCTTGGGCGCGATATAAAAGAAAAAAGGGGTAAGGCGATGACGCTGCCGCATGTGTTGTGGACTTGTGAATTGCGGTACGGCCATCGAATTGGTCCATTGAACACGGCAAATTGAGGTCCTCTGTTCGTCGTACGGTGGGCCTCCCGCGAGATGCACACCGGCTGTAAGAAGCAAGCTCGCCGGCCGACGTGCCGCGCGGGGCGACGAGGATGCTGGGTGCCTGGCGGGAGGAAGCGGCCCAAGGGAGACCGCGGCTGGATGGCGCTGCAGGGAAATATGCCTGGGCCGCGCGCTACGGAGATGGCGGGTTGGCCGCCGGCGGTGTGGTAAATATGTCAGGGTTCTTTTGGTTTAAAATTAACTTATGTTTATACTATCTACAGTAACTAATTTTTAAACGGTGTATTTTTTAAGACGGATCAATAGAAAAATGCTAAAACATAGGTGAAATTTGGAATAAAAATAAAAAATAGCGATTTGCTTTCCACATGAACTTGAAAGTAAAACTAAAATTTAGAATAAAAAATAAATGAAAATTTGTGGTTACATTTGTATATGAATTCCAAAATAAAATTGAATTTTGGAATAAAAATGTAATTAAATTAGCAATTTGATTTAGATTAAAAGAATGAGTCCATGTCAAGTACAACAAGAAAGCTGAAATTTGAAATAAAAAATAAAATAAAATTAGCAATTTGATTTCCACACAAACTTCAAAGAAAACTAAAATCCTGAATAAAAATTAAATGAAATTTAGTTGTTAGATTTCTAGATGAATTCTAACCTAAAACTGAAAATCAAAATAAAAAATAAATTAGCAATTTGATTTTCATATGAACTCTAGCCTAAAACCATATATAAAAAACTTCGTGTCATGTACAAAGCCACAATATGAAAGTTTGGAATAAAAATTAAAAAAATTAGTGATTTGATTTTTACATGAATTCCACATTGAAATCCCTAAATATCTAAAATTTGGAATAAAAATGAAATGTAAATTCCAACCTAAAACTAAAAAATCCATGTCATATAAAATTCAAAAATATGCATATTCCTCTCATGTATAACCTATTCCTCTCATGCCATAGAAAGTGCGGGTTAATACCAATCAAGATTGAATTGGCCTCATTCCTCTCATGCCATAAAAAGAAAGTTGTGTGTTAATACCCATCAAGACTAAATTGGCCTTATCTTGTCGTCCATAAGATGCACACCTTGAGCTCTCTATGTGTGGCCTACAAACTTTCTTTCGATTTGGATCCAAGTGGCATTCAGGGATACGATACAAAAAGAATCGATATAGCTAAGTTTGATAAGAGACCAATAGATTGCACGAAGATTAATTATTTCCTTGGTGCTATGCATGCAATGGACCAAATGCAAGATGAAGTCTATCGTTTGATGAAAGCATAAAAGGAAATAATGGTGACCGCAGCCGGTGCAAAGCAATGTTGGATGTTGTGGCCCTCAATGTCATTGTGCTTCTCTCCCTGCGACCTGCTATCCACACCATGTTGATCTTGCTATTTTTTGCCAACTCGGGAGCCAGGAGTTGGGACTAAAGCATAAAAGAAAGGTATATAAATGATGTAGAGAACTGAAAAGGCGATAATTTTCGACCAAAAGGATCCTTGTCACTGGTTTCCCCTAAAATCATATTCACTAGCACTTTTTTGATGATGTCACAATGCATCATGCTCACAAAATTTTTTCAATCAAATGTTATCCTTGGATTATGTTTTCCTGATATGTATTTTTTTTCTTTGAAAAAAGATGTATTTTACCTTTGGACTTTTGTTAGCATTTCCAATGTTTTCTTAAGCACCTAAGAATGATTAGCAACAAAGTATAATAATCCCAAAACACTGCAACAACATATGATTAGTCTATAGCACCTAAATTGTCCATTAGTACAAAACAAATTGTAACAAATTTAGCTAAATTGTGTGGGCCGTGCAGCTAGTTCTGACTACGTAATTGGCCAATGCTAATTAACAGGATTACTTGCAATTAGCTTAACTAGCAGAATTTTTCTACGCAATTGTGCGGCTAGGTATTTCAATATATTATATTCGTTAGATATCTCTAATACCTTTTAAAAATATAATTGTATTTGCTATACAACTGTAACCGTTACATCATGTATATGTAATTAATCTGAACTGTTATAACCTAGCCCTGCCAAAATAAGTGGTATATGAGAGAATTTCTAGAATTTTTGCTTTTTTTATTTAAAGATTATTGTGGAATTTTTTATACATAAATTAGGACCAGTCAATTTTTGTACTTTTTGGGGGTATCATGTGAACCAGCGGCGATTCCAATAAATCCTGTGGATGGTACCGATTGACCTGATCGATCGGCAATTTCTTCCTATGAATCTTAATGTTGCTCCCCTGTAAGGTACCACATTGACTGACGCACTTGCTTGCTTGCTGGAAATCTACAGGAGATAGAACGACATGTGAAAAAGGTACGCAACTTAGTTGCACCAGTGCAGTAGACTAGTCAAACGAATACACGATACAGCGAGTGATAGGGAAAGAGCAGTGGACAAGTTACACAAGGCAGTGCAGTTTCACGCTAGCGAGCAGCGAATCAGCGATGGCCTGGGGCTTGGGAGTTTCTCAGTTGCCGAAGCGATGGAGTCATGGAGCGGTCGGGTCGGCGTCGTATTTGGCGCCAAATTAAGTGATGTGTGCATCGATGGATCTCGCGAGTTTGATCTTGTAGCGGCTCGCTCGGTGTACGTAGCAGCAGCACCTGCAGCACACCATCGACTCGCTCGGTGAGCCTACGCGCGCCCTAGCTATCTACGCCGGTTTGTATTGATTTTTGTTGATGATTTTTTACTGTAACTGATGAATAGTAATGACCGATGGAAACGGCTGATGAATAGTAGCGCATTAAATAATAAAGACGGTACAACGAAAGGCACACTACAATATTTGAACCGTCATACAAGTTATAAAATTGTGATATAATAAAATACAATATGCGCTACAACATGTGAAAACGTAAAATAGTGGTTGATGAATAGTAGGAAATGATAGAAGTGGTTTATAGAAATTGGGATGTTCATATTAGCTCTGGTTCTGGAAATAGCCAATATGAACCGGCCTTCTTCTACTCTAGAGATGGATCAGCATTACGGTTTTGGCCCCGTTCCAAACAAGTATGTCTTATGTCTTTCATAAACAAAAAATGGTTTGAAACATGTTAGCTTCTTAGCGTGGTTTTTTCTTTGTATTATTTGTGAATGATATATCAATGTTTTTCTTTTTAAATTAATTATCTTAAAAAATCTAACAACTGCTAAAGTGACATTTCAACAAAAATTCACAGCAAAAAAAAAATCAAAAAGTACAACACTTTGAAACATGGCCTTTGTCTTAGCTCGCGTTTCATCACGGATGCCGTTTTCTCTTCTTTTTATTTGTCACTAGTAGTGTGCCCGTGCTAACGTTACGGTAAAATACAAAACAAGATAAAATTTGTAAAAAATAAAATGAACAATCAGATTCATTAAGATTAACGTCTCATATATTGTATAACCAAATATTTTTGTCACATAATGAATGTCACAAAATCACAGTAATTATGCAAGCAGGTGCCAGTTTATGTTTAAATCAATAATCAGGATTGTTTGCCTATTTATTTGTATGAATACAAACAAAGGACAATAAGAATTACTTACAATTAAGGTCACTTGTCTAGTCTCTTCATATATCATAATATTCCCATATTGAAGATCATTATGGCGAATCCTATTCTCTCGATCAACCCCGACAATGTATTCTCCAAAGATTGCAATATCATCACCCATCTTCTCCAACCGAATTCGCTAGACTCCTCCGCCGAGCACCTGCAACGAGCCTCCTCGAGCCACCACGATTCATAAGACACCGCACGATTATCTTCGATAGGTAACCGTGCATGTCTCATTGTTATAATCCAATAAAGAAACAGCAAGCCTACCTCGGTCCTCGCCACAAGGAGACATTCTTGGGTCCAGCATGTCAAGATCGTGGAACTCGCGCGAGCTTCTTGGCGGAGGTCGCACGGAGAACAAGGAGCAAGACGATGAAACTTGAAAAGAAGAACAAGGATAGCACATATTTACCAAAAGCATCCATCTCCTTCATCTTCTCCTTAATGTTTTTTTTTGGAAAAATCGATTACTTCTTTACTCTGCATTTGCATGTACATATTATATTTCACCATTTAGTTTATGTCCACAATCAAACATAATTAATGGGACTGAAAGAGTAATTAACAGAAGGTACCTATGAAACCTCAGTGACAGAAATTGCAATAGCTGCCTTAGCGTCTTCCTCCTCCAAGTGCTTACGGGCTTTTTGAATCTTCCTTTCGCACTCAACTATTAGTCTTATGAGAGTTTCTTCCAATTCGTGGTCATAGTTGTGCTGTGCCATTGGCTTTGGCTTCCTCATATCTATTACTAAGTTAAGGAAGAAACAGAACAGAGCCCTTACACCCAACTTCAAGCATACAATAGAGGCATGGGAATGAAAAGAGAGAAAGTATTCTACACGCTTAAGTTTTACCGATGAGAACAACTGCACACTACTACACAACTATCATAGATTCCTCATGAATTCCCTGTTTAACTCGAGACTGCAGTTATGCATGAACTAACAAGCATTTAAACCTATCCGCTCCATAACATTATTACATTAAATAGGCCCTAAGCCCCTAATCATGAGAACACTCAAGAGATTTCGTTGATTAGGAAAGATTAGACATCATAAACATGATTAAAACATACTAAAATATCATGGTTGAAATGTGTAAAGTCGGAGGAGAAACATCAATATCACAAACCTAATGCTCCAAAGTTCATCTTTGGCTCTTGCCTCTGGACATGCACCCAAACAATGCTAAGTTGCCAATATTTGCTCACATTGTTGACCAACAAAGCAATTAATTTCCAATTTTCCACAAAGTAACCCCACACGTAATTTCCAATTTTCCAAAAAGTAACCCCACACCCCATATAGACGCAAAACCTCAAGCTTTAAACGCAATGATCTTAGCAATCCGTCAAACAATGACAAATCCCAAGAAATTCAAAGCTTCATCTGGACAAGATGGAGGCATCTATGCGGATATACTTCAAGGATTTGGGTTAATTCACTAACAGAAAACAAGAAAACACTTCATATATCAATATCAAATTTGAACATGTTATGTATCAACAGCTCTACTTTCATTGTACATTAGCAACATTCAGTCAATTTCATCATTTTCATAAACTGAATGCAAACTCTGCTTACCACCAAACATGAGGTGCACTATAGAACCCCTTTCCTTCATAAACAATAACTTTATCATGGTCTTTGATATCAAGTGCAGAAACTACTACTACAAAAGCCTCTTCTGATGGCAGCATGTGTGGCAACTGAAACAAATTGCATGGAGTAAAGATATATCACATATCTATATCTGTAGACATGCCTCAAAAGCAAAAGACAACAACACTTTGTCCAAAAAAAAATTTAACATACAACTTACAAAAATTAATTGGAAGAATAAGTTATCTGTTGGTGGAAAAATTAACATACATGAGGTATACATATAAGATTATGTCAATTTCCAAAACATAAGGATGTCCTTGCTGCTTATTTACTCAACTCAAACGCTAATAACTAATATCCGAAACATTTCTCACATCGTCCGATCAACTATGCCATCTATGTCAAAGAACAATTGCACCAGAATATGGGCCACTGAATATATTAGAATACTTGAGCTGAGGAACATTACCACAAAAAGGGAACAAAGCACAATTTAAATGATCCAGATCCCGATATTCTTGCCATGAATCCCTATTCTCTTCTAGCATGTACCAGAAGCATCCAATACCTAAACCGAGTAGTTGGATGTTAAAAACACAACACTCAGAATCGCTTAGTTCTTTTGTGGGAACAATAAGAATACACATGACGGAAGGAGTAAAATCAAATTGGTAGCTAATCATAATTGCTTCATTAATAATCACTAAACTGTCCTCCACATACTACTTACATGGGGATAATGGATAAGAAATCAAGAACATATTATTATTTCCAAAATGCCGGCAAAGAAGCAAGTATTTCAGAATGAAAAGGAAAACGCTGGTAATCTGCGTGAAGTAAGCGGCGACACAACAAAATGAGCTAAACAAAAGGATAAATGGCAGCATCACGGGCATTACCACATGGGTGATGCCGACGCATACGCACTCGCGTTGATGAACTCCTCGACGCGCCCGTTGGGAAGCGGTGAGGAGGCGGGGCCCGGCCGTGGCGGGACATGCACTCGAAGCGCAGACCTCGTCGGCGCGGTCGAAGAAGACCTCAACGCCCTAGCCGTAGATGCGCACGAGCACCTTGCGCCGGTCGCCGCCGCCGGGGCCAAGTGATCCGGAAGACCTCGTTGGTCATGTGCCCTTGAGTGGGACACGGCGAGGGCGCTGGTCGACGCCGCCGCCTGCAGCTCGCCGGCGAGGCGGCGAGATGCGCCGCGCATCCTCGGGATGCGGTCGATCTTGGCGCTCCGCTTGGCGGCGCGCGGCGCTGCGGCGGGGGCCGAGGCCTCGTGAGCCAGCGGGTCCACGGCGACCATTGGCGGCAGCGCGCACAGGAGGAAGGGGAGGAGACGATCTGTGGAGGGGCACGGGTTCGAGAGGTGAGTCGTTTGTTTCGTTTCCGCTTTGAGCTCTTCGTTCGATGGAGAGAGGGAATGAGATTTGGGATTGGAATGGCCGCGGGACTAGATCCGATCTGGGATTGGTGCGTGGGAGGAGGCAGCGGAGCGAAGGAGTAGGGGGAGGAGGAGGTGGCGGCGCGGGGTGGGGAGGAGGCGGCGTTGGCGGAGTGGAGGAGGGGGGAGAGGCGGCGGAGCGAAGGAGCGGGGAGGAGGCGGCGGCGAGCGAAGAAGGGGGAGGAGGAGGCGGCGGCGCGAGCGAGTGGGAGGAGTAGGCGGGCGGAGCGACGGAGGAGGAGGAGGAGGAGGCGCGCGCGAGGAGAGGAGGAGGGGAGGCGGCGGCGCGAGTGGAGGAGGGAGGGGCGGCGGCACGAGAACGGGGAGGAGCGAGATCGTGGGGAGAAGGGCGGAGCGGCGGATGAGGAGAGGAGGAGGCGAGGCGAAGGAGGGAGGGGAGGAGGCGGCGCGGAGAACGGGGGAGGAGCAGAGATCGTGGGGAGATGGGGGAGAAGATGGGAGGAAGAATTGGTGGGAGGAGGAGGCGGGGTGGAGGCAGCGTCGGGGGCGTGTGTGTGGACGCGGGGTGGAGTTTTGGGTTTAATGATATGCATGATCCAAATGATTTTGGTCTTAGGATCTTCAATGAGTAAGAGAAGAATGTTTGAGGAGAGATCCAGGCCATTCATTTGTATGAAGTTGGATTACTTTGGTACACAAATTTAGATGGATTTAGATTGGACATGACTGTAGGAGTGGTTGAGGGGTGTGGATTAAGGGCCTGTTTGGATCCACCCAGATTTTAAGAATCTGGCTTTTAGAAACTGGATGGGATCCAAATAGACCAGCTTTTGGGCGCTTTTAAAATCTACCTACCAGCATTCTTAAAACCAAGAAGTGTTGATACTCGACTTTGCCGCTTTTTTGGCACAAATACCCATTTACCCTCATTAAAGACCACGCATGGTTGTTTAATGTGTTGTTCAAGAGCAATAAATGTAAGGGTATAATAGTCTATTAGCACCAATCATAAATGAAACCAACTTTTAAAAACTAGGGGATCCAAACACCCCATCAATTTTTGCTTAGAAACCAGTTTTTAAAAACTAGAAGTAATAGCTGGTTTTTAAGAATCTGAAACTGATCCAAACAGGACCTTAGTAAAGAAAATTTTGGTGTATTATAGAGTAGGGTAGATTAATTTCCTTTGGAGGTTCGTAGGACACGCACGCATTGATGGCCCCGGCGGCGCCGCAAGTGGGGTAGGACCGCACGTAGGAGGAGAGTTTAGCAGGGCAAGCCGCGGCCGTCTCGCAGGGTTAATGGAGACCACGGGCCACGGGGAAGATGCGGGTGCCGGTGGAGACGTAGTTGCTATCCCTACCCGCCGTGCCGGCACCCGCGCGCCGCCCTGGCCGTGCGACGTGCCGCCCGGGGGCGTGTGCGCGCTGGAAGCCGGGTGCTCCCCGCCAACCCAACCTCACGTCACGTACACCCAGCTTTAGGTTATCGATCACAAGCTAGTACTCCCTACTTGTTTGGAACATATATAGAACAGAACCGTACGGGTAGAACAAAGTTGAATCACTCTAGTTACCGGTGTAAAGCAAGTGCAAAGAAAGTAACCAGGCGATTCGTTCTCTACACGTAAGTAGCATGTACAATTCTCACGACAGCTCTCTACAGCAGATCATCGGTGAAAACTGCACCCGCACGGTTTTCTGATCTGAGAACCTATGTTACTATGTACTTTTGAGGGGAACATTGCATGGTCAGGTCAGTCAGTCATAGGGAAGAGAACCTACATGCTCTGTTGCTGCTGTACGAGGCTACGAGCTATAACAGAAGTGCAGAACAAACCAATCGGACGAGATGAACCGCACCAGAAGCGAGCAGGTGAGTTTCTCACGCCTACCAAGTGCAGAGGTCGGAGGAATCAGCGTGAGCGGATCAATCTCCAGAGCTTCCTGATAGAGATGTAAGATGTTCTTGTCGATCGCCTTTTTCATGACTTCGGCCACGGCCAGCCTCCGTGCACACGGCCTGAAATAAGGTCGAATCAGAAATCTGATCGACGCATCATATGAAGTTGTTCGTTAGGACCTACTGTTCAGATATGTTTCACAAACACTAAACGGTGATCCGCAAGTAGTTTATTAGGAGCTAATGCCCAGATATGTTTCACAAACTTAAGGTCTAATGTCGTATTCAGCATAGTGAGCGCTAAATAAATACAAACCTTCAACTCAGCTCCAGATGCACCATTAGTTTTTTCGGCTGTCTTCTTCAGATAGATTCCACGCATCAAGTTAATTCTCCTAGAGTGGACCTTCAGAATATCCAAGTGAGGCTGAAAATGCAGTCTAGGTAATCAAAACCTGTAACCTTCAATAGATAAACCAAAATTTTTATGTGAGGAATTTGACTTATGTACCGCTGAGTTGGGAAATCAATTTTCCTATCAACCCAACCAGGCGTTAGAAGAACCGCATCCAAGATGTCGAACCGGTTTGTGGCCAATATAACCTGAGAAAGTCCATTTGTTTAGCAAAATGAGCATAACCTGAATAATCAGATAAATAGCATCAGAACAATGAGATAGGATGGACTTGCCTTGATTTTATTGGATGCTTCAAATCCGATTAAGTTGATTTAGCAACTCTAACATTGTACACTGTACATCATAGTCTCTATTAACAGAGCCGCACTTCCTGGCAGAGCCAATGCTGTCTATTTCATCCATAAAGATGATAGATGGTGCATGCTCCCTGTACCGTCAAGCAAAAGAATGAAACACAACTCAGCTCTGAAGCGGTCGAAGTTGGTTGGTCCCACCAAAACAAAATTTAATTGCACTACGTATTTACATGACAGGACACATAATATACATGTCCAAATTGTCAACATATACTTGTGGGCATAAATAGGAAGTTTTTGTTCTTTCATACTAAGGCTCGGCTTTCAAAACCAACTTGAGCCTGTAGGTGAAGAAAACGGTGAACATACCTAGCCATCATGAAAAGCTCCCGTACCATTCTGGAACCCTGACCAATGTACTTCTGGACCAAAGAACCTGATACTCTTATGTAAGTACAATCATTATGATGAGCAACTGCCCTTGCCAACAGAGTTTTCCCTGTACCAGGAGGCCTATAAAGCAACACTCCCTGGATGAGAACCAAACACCAAGTTAGCGATTAACAACACAATTCAGTACAATGACAGTACACTGCAGAAGAAGATGAAGCACATAAATCTCATGTACCTTAGGTTGAGCAATGCCAAGGCTTTCAAACAGATCAGGGTGCATAATTGGAAGTTGGACAACCTCCTTGATTCCTTAATCTGCTGGTGAAGATCCCTGATCATGCCATAAGTGGAATCAGGAACCTTTTCAACTTTCATAAGCTTGAACAGAGGATCATAATTGGTGGGAAAGATCAAGTGAAGCTTATAACCACATCTGTGAAGAGCAACTCTTGTTGACGGTGTAATCTTTGCTATATCAATGTTCCTCTCGATGTCTACCCCATACTTGCTACCTCTATGAATCTGAATGAAGGATTACAAGAAGAAAAGACATAAATAAGTACATATACATGTGAGATCGTTGGCAAAAGGGGACGGCGGTGGTAGGGGGGAAGGGATTTCAGTCCAAACATCGCAAGGCAAGAAGTATAAAATAGAAAACAAGTGCAAGCGTGCATTCAACAGGTAGAAAGGAAGAGAGTGAAATTTCAGCAAACAAGATCAATATAGATACCATTTAGAAATGCAAAAGCAAGCAACTAGTATGTATACATTTTAGAAATGCAAAAGCAAGCCACTAGTATGTCTATGTGTACTGATTTCGTGTTCGTTGTCCCATCTGGTCATCACCTGTCAAAAGATTCCAAAATAATCAATCCTCTGAATACATATATAATATGAGCATTCTTACCATTATAGAAAAATCACTACTCCCACCAGAAAACAGGATGCACTGAAACCAGCAGCTCTTTGATCACACAACAGCAATATTATCGGCATAAATAAATAACTCATCATTACTCAATTTCCCTCCACAGTATTATAATACTTACACGACTATATGGTCAACAATCATCAAACATCACATTCTTCTCTAGAATGTCACATGTTTTGAAACAAATAACAATTTATTTCATCAATAGAACCTACCAGTCTACCACATGGATAAAGGGGGGCATGTGCTCCTAGATTTACCAAATCTGCACCCATTAACACCATGACAATAGAACCTGACGTCGATAACACTACATTTGGGACGTATTAGTGATTGATCACAATGCTACACCGCTCCTAGCATACACAAAAAGCTACAGGCATGCAGGATCACACTACAGCAGCCACTGCACAGTGCACACCATTGCACATCACGGGCAGCAAGATCACAGGACGGAGAAAGCTGTAGCGAGAGATCGAATTACCTTGACCAACACCTTCGACTGCCCCAGGACCTTGATCACCACGCCGACATGCGACGCGGGCACGTGCAGCTGAATCAGCTCGGCTCGCAGCATCCTCACTACGCAGTACACACCACACCCTAATCAAACACCACCGAAACAGCCAGCGAAGCGATCAGCCCCATCCCACAAACCTAAACACGCATACGTCAACCCTGCGACCCCAACCTAAACGTGGCTAGGGTTCGGTACCTTCGCCGCTGAGGTCGTCGCGCAGGGCTCTGAGGCGCCGGAGGTCGAGCCTCTTGCGCTGCAGTTCCCGCCGCAGCTCGCGGATTCGCTGCACGAAGTACCACCGGAGACCCTCCCCCCGCCACCGCCGCCGTCCTGATTCCCCGCCGCGGCCATTCCACCCGTCTCTGAGAAAATTGATAATATGCCCTCCAACTAGATGGAAATCTATAATATACCCTCCTTTAGATCCTAATTGGTAATATACCCTCCTTTAGAGTGTTTTCTTGAGAAATTACCCTTTTTATACTATTTAGTACCTCTTAAATATACTAATCCGTATTATACCGTATTTTGACATTAGTATGCCAATTTTGCCCTCCTTTACAGCTCGATTGGTATAACCCGCGGGGGCTCTATGTCGATTGGGCGGCGCGGCCGACGGAAGCTCTGTAATTAGGACTAGGGTTCCCCGGACGAAACGGCGGTGCAAGTTGCAGGTTGCAGGTCCACACCATAAATTTCTTTGGATGAGGTGCAGGTTCTCTAATGACGTCAAGTGTGACTACATTAACAATAATCTAGCTGAGTGTTTCAATAATTGGATTAAGGGGCTGAAGGACTTACTCATTGTTGAACTTGCCGACAAGTTGAGAGGCAAGATCAGAGAGCTATTCTTCAAGAGAAGAAAGATTGGAGAAAGATTGCAAGGTCAAATTCTCCCAGCCATCATACAAAAGCTAAATGTGAAGACTAGAGATTTGGATCATCTTAAAGTTGGAGCATCTTCACAAGATATTGCTGAGGAAACTGAAGTAAATAACAACCATGAAGTTGATAGGCATGTTGTGAATCTTAGCAACCATGAATGCACTTGTGGTGAATGGCAGTCAACCGGAAAGCCTTGTTCACATGCCTTAGCATTCATCACAACAGAAAGGAGACCAAACATAGAGTCATTTGTGCACAATTTTTACTCAATTGCTAAATTTAGAGCAGCATATGAAGGGGTAGTGCAGCCCATTACTGGTAGGAATCAATGGCCTAAAGTAGTGTTGGATTTAAATTGCTTCCACCATTAAATAAGAGATCTTCTGGGAGGCCTAAAAAAATAGGATGCAAGGGGCTCTAGAGAAAAGCAAGTCAGGGGCATCTAAAAGACAAGTGCAATGTAGAAAATGTGGAGAGCTTGGGCATCGATCAGATGGATGCCATTTGAATGGTCCTAAGAAGAGGTATTTGATATCTTCTTTCTCTCATTTTCCTACTATTAATTGCTTCACTTAATAATGTGGTATTTGTAGGAAGAAAAATGGTAACAACCAGCATGGAAGAGATCTCCCTATTGGCACTCCACCTAGAGAGTTTATCACTTTGCCACCATCACTGCAAAACAGCCCGGGCCCTATTACTAGAAGGTAATACAATTTCATAATTGTGCAAGTTATAAAACTATGAATGTGGTCTTTCAAGTTACTAATTCACTGATTTTTTTATGACATCTTCACAGGCAGCTAGCTTTAGCAATTGACGGTGAAGGCATCTCACAAGGGACATCAACAAGCACACCGGCACCTGCTGTACCAGGACCATCAAAACCTTGTGCTAAGAAGATGACACCTAAGAAGAAAAGGGCAAGATTGGTTGACAATTGCTAGCTCATGTCATGTTGTTTCTTTTGGCTATGTTGCTTTGTATGATCTGTCCAGGAGCAAACTGTTAGCTCCTTTTGGCTATGTTGGTTTGTATGGTCTATTTAAGTCCAAGAGATTGAATCTGTAGTGGAACAAATTAGTTTGCTTTGTACTGGAACAGATTGTTTTGGTTATGTTGCTTCAAACTATTAGCCCATGTGTTGGAGAAATTGAATCTGTGGTCTATTTAAGTCCATCTTTATGCTAAATTTGTTTCTATTACATTCAGTTCAGTGTGGTCTTTTGCTAAGATTGGGGCCTGCTTATGATCAGTTTTGTGATCTTTTCAAAGCTAAATCTGTGGTCTTTTGCTAAGATTGGGGTCCATCTTTATGATCTTTTCAAGGTTTGTGGTACCATTTACATTTGCACTTTGCAGTGGAATCACTTCTGAATCCCGACACTGTGTTGGTTGGTTTCAGGCTGCGTGGGTGTGCTGTTCAATCTTGGTCTTCAGAATGATGCTCAGAGCCATGTTCAATCTACATGGGTGCTCAAATGATGCACAAGGGGTAAATATGTCATTTTAAGTGAAGAAATACAAAGAAATACAATAGAAACTAATGAAAAGGTATAAAAAAGGGTAATTTCTCAAGAAAATACTCTAAAGGAGGGTATATTACCAATTAGGATATAAAGGAGGGTATATTTTAGATTTCCATCTAGTTGGAGGGCATATTATCAATTTTCAGTGGTCGGCTTTTTTCGGCCCAATCCGTTTGTTCACTTGTGAGCCTGGAAATGCTTTTTGTGTATTGCCGTTTGCTGGGCTGTTTCGGCTTTTCATAGCAAATGGGCCAGGAGAGAGAGTACGAGCTCTATCCACTCCATTTTATTTCATTTTTTATGTTTTTATTATTAATGAAGGATTCTTAGGTAGCTGATGATTTTTAGTTATAATTGTTAGATTTAATAAATAATATCAGTTAATAAAAGTTAAAGTTAAAAATCGACTGAAAAGCCGAAAAAAAGGAGGCCATTACCCTGTGCTTTGATTTGATCTGCTCTATGATTCACGATAGCTTTGTCGCTTCACCTATCTTCCAACGATAAACAAGCTGTCGGATTTTTCTCCACTCATGTGAGAATTTGAACCTTTTTCTATAAAATTCTTACTTTTGCAAATATAATATAATATAATATAATATAATATAATATAATACAATATAATATAATATAATAGATTGATGGATGGACATCTAGTAGAGTCAGATACTGGTACACCTATGGAGATTTGAGAGAGATATTCCTCGTTGCCTTGATAAGTTTGAAGGAGGCGAGGAGACGACAGGACACTCTTTTTAATTTTTAAAAGCTGTTTTTTATTTTTTATTTTATAATAACTAGTTTTCAAACGGTATATCTTTTTAAGGTGAGATCTATAAATTTATTATAGTATATATTATAGCGACTTTATTTAAATAGGTCAAAATCGTATATAAATTTTTCTGACTCCATACTCTCTCTTACGAATATCTAAAAACCAAAAGTTGTAGCAAAAAAAAAACAGATCCGATATATCTCTTTGGGTAGTTCTCATCCGGTTGAACCCCCACCCCCACCCCCACCCCCACCCCCAAAAGTCTACTAGTCTTAAAATGCTAGCATCATAGCAAAAAGAAGCCGGTTGCTGTGGAAATCAGAATGCAAGTCGAGGGGATCGCACGTCAAACCAAGATAATCTTCTTAACCGTAAAGCTGTAGAAAAATTACTTCACGGCTTTGGTATGCATATCGTTGTCACGGTGGCTGGAGAACGCTTGCCGAGGAAACTTGGTGACGCTGACATCGACCTGAAAGCTCCAACTAATGTGCCACCTGCACGTATTACGCTCTGCTGAGAACTGAGAATTCTACCAGCCCCCTTGGCCCCCTCTTATTCCCTTTCCACTGGACTACTTGAACCGTCGTGCTTTCTTGAACGTGAGCCGTCCGATTAGAGACAACTGCTTACAAGTAGGTAATAATCGTTGTGTCAGCAACACACTCCGACACGAAAGAGTTCTAATTTCTAGCAAGCCCAAGCGCATCTCCGTAAGAGATAAATTTTTATTTGATCATGCTATAAAACGCACAGCAGAAATAGATGATCAAACGAACAAAAGACGAGAATTTTAATGTGGAAAACCTTTGCAGAAAAAATTATGGACACGTGAAGGCGGAATTTACTATATAAGAAGAATTATAAGTATAAAGAACTTCGGTGTATCTCAACAGAGCGACTACAGGGGTAAATATATAGGTTAGAGAACGAGAGTCCCTAACAGAGAAATGAACAGAGTCCTAGTCGACAGCGAAATAGAGACCTAGTCAAAAACTAAAACAGTGAACTTCTCAGAGATAGGAACAACACCCCACTCAGAAAGTCTAAAGATGACAAATGACGAGTTATAGTCAGAAGCGCCTCAATTAGCCACATCTGACTTCAATCGGTACATAGTGCATCATAAACATGAAAATGATCTTAATCATAACCACCAACTAATTCATATTGCTGAACAAAAATTGATCGGACTCTTCAAGTGGTCGGAAAGAGCAGTAGTGGTTCGACCCGACTATAAGTGATCAAATCTGATCAGATTTGGATCAAGGAATACAACAGTGGTCAACCCTACATGAATTGTTTGCTTGATCGCATACACCTGTGATATATTGGCAAATTTGTTGTACAAAATGCATCATCCCAAATGCCAATGATAGGAATATCGTGCAATGTGCAACCTACTATTGCTAAGACTCACTACTGCAAAATAAGCTATACTAGACGTCTTATCATAGACGGTTAATCAAAACCGTCAGTATTAAGTATAATCACAGACGATTTTAATACAAACCATCTGTGAAGAGAAATATCACAGATGGTTTATGATGAAAACCATTTGTGAAATATCACACATACGGTTCTTATCATAGACAGTTTATTATTTAAACCGTCTATGATACTTCACAAACGGTTTGTATTAAAAACCGTCTGTGATATTATCTCATCACAAATGGTTTGTATTAAAAACCATCTGTGATATTTTGCCACCCCCTCTATTCAAACTTTCAAACTGAAGCATTGCGACCTCTCGGTTCCGCTACCCAAATGCCCTTATATATACCTTCCCCACACGCCGCCGCCACATGCTCCCTCTCCGTCTCTCAAGTGACGGCTATCACTTGTTTGCTCCTTGCAGATGTGTTGTCACTTGTCAGTGTTATGCTCCTTGCCACCAAGGTCAAGCCAAAGGACAGAGTTGCTCTCAGTCCCTCACCAAGTTGCTTGGTGACCAATTGCTCCTCAATCTCATGTGCCAGTGCCACGGATTTGGTAATTTTGATCTGGATTAGTAGAGCCTGAGAGAGACACAAAGGGAGAGGGCGAGGGAAGGGATAGATTAGGGTTTGAGGGGTTTACAGATGGGCCAATGGGCTAGTTTGATGAGGGACGGATAGGTTATTAGTCCACGCTATTCTAGGTGAATTGGAGAGAGGGTGTGGGAGTGGATTAAAATCAACTGTGAAAGGGGAGGTGTAGGAGCGGGTTGAAATCAATTAGGGGTATGTATGTATGTATGTGTATGTATATATATATATATATGAAAGATTTTGCCTAATTATCAGTATATATATATATGTAATATACTTACTAAATATTGGGTATTACACGAAAAAATTTGGGTATTTAGCTGAATACCCTTGAATTACACTGGGCCCGCCTATGGGTCGGTTTGACATGACCAAGATGCAAGCTTGAGGACACGATGTGTATATGTACCCTAATGTATACAATGATCAAATATCGAAGGGAATTGCTAACCAGTACTGAGTGTTTTTTAGATTGAATATTTGAATTTCTCATCTTATAATTTTACCTCAATAGTCATGCTCCACCTTCTCCGGCTCTGACAAGAGCTCTGACGGTGGTTCCGCATGAGTTAGGGTTAGGGTTAGGGTTCGGGTTGGGTTCACTGGAGTTCCCCGAATTTAAGAGACCGAGGGCAATGGCAGACCAGCGGTGGGGTGTTGAGGCGGTGGTGGCACCGTCAATGCCATGGGTCAGAGGAGAGTGGCGGGTGGAACAGCTCTCGGGTGTAGAGTCAAGTTAGGTTGGCGGGGATGTATGGCAGCGAAAGAGGCGGCGGACGGTGCTAGCGGGGCCCTCGGCCCCGACGGCTATGTCAGGAGGAGGAAGTAATGGCCAATAGGGCTCCCCGGTGGACCGTGGTGAGGTTGGGGACGACGACGGCATGGCAGAGGGAGGATGGCACGCCGATAGGGGTGGGGGTACCGGTCAAGAGAGGATGCAAGTGGCTACGGAGGGAACGACGGATGAGATGGACATTGGCGTGGCTTGACGTCTTCAGATGTGACCACAGCGAGGCGATGGGGGAGGCGGCAATTAGGGCGATGGTAGCGGTGGGGTAGATGGGTAGGGTTTGGGGATGAGGTGAGGTGAGGTGAGAAAAATTATATAATTGAGTGGATGATAAGGTTCATTGAATCTGGGTCCAAATACTTAACATCTAAGCCCTATTAAACAAAATATCACTCAAGTTTGTCTAGCGGCCCAATATCAAAATGCGGCAAGAAAGAAGGAGCTAGCCAAGAAACCATCGTCTGGCTGCAGGAAGAGGACAAGGCGATAAGCAGCTTTAGGGTAATCGGGAGATGTACGTACACGTACCAGTGTGCAGCGCACAGATAGTAGTAGAGTACGTGAAAGAAGAGGCTGGCTACATACGCAACTCACGTCTTTGTCTGTTAAGACTGTTACACATAGCGACAACAGCTAGTGAATTGAACCGCGGCGCTCGCGATGGTTAGCTCGCTCGGCGTGCACTAATCGTCAGAGATTACGCGCGCGCGCGGGGCCACATATCGATCGGAGAGAGGCTCAGAAGCAGTCAAGCAAGCGGAGGGAGGCCTCCCTGATGACGCATGCGCCTAGCGAAGCTTCCTTGTCGCCGAGCCCAATCAGTGGGTGCTCTACCGTTCTGTGCAATGGGCGGACAGGGGTGGACCTAGACCCAGAAAGGCTATAGTCAGGGTTGGAGCGTACCTTACCACTGTCCGGTATCTATCGGCAGTGATGGAGCCAGTAAATCTTAAGAGTCTAGACAGATGGGCTAGCTAACTGAATTACGCAAGGCAGCTTGCCTGGGACTCGTTGGTCGGACGACGGCAAGGGTATACGAAGGTTCAACGGTTGTTCGTCAACGAGTTCGGGCAACCGCCTAGGGTCACCGGACGGTGACTCCTCGGCTGTCTATCGGCCATTAGGAAGGGGTTAAGGTCTAGAGGTACAAGACGGCCAGGGTTCTATGATTGTTAGAATACGGGTAGGCTACATTAGCGCAGATTAAAATTTTCTACCACGTAAATTAGGAAGCTATACGAGTAAGAGATCATAGATCGTTACCACTCAATGCGCAGTGTAGCGGAAGTAGAGTTGAAGCAGCCGGTTTAACGTAGCATGCATTGGTGTAGTGAAAATAATTAATCGTCCTCTAGCCAAACGTCTCCTCTCGGTCATCTCGATCAACGCTACAATCACAGCAGCGCCTCTATCGAAATTCACACATCCAGAGTTGGAACGTTGTGCGCCGGTGTGATAACACTAACGCGCACGGTAGGAACTTTGAGAGGTGGCGCCTAGGGTTTTGATAAGTGCGTCTTGGCTACAACCCCTAGTCCTCTCTCTCTCTCTCTCTCTCTCTATATATATATATATATATATATATATATATATATATATATATATATATATATATATATATATATATATATATATCATTAAACTTGCATGTATCTAAAATCAATCCAAAGGTAGGGAGACTTGGTGTCCAAACACCATGGTGCCCTATGTATGTACGTACGTACGTGCGTGCGTAGTAATCGGATCCTTATACAACACGAGTAAAGATTGTATCCCCACTCGGAGAGCTACCGATTAGATCCTTATCCAATACGAATAGAGATCGTATCATACTCGGAAAGTATAATTCAAACCTTTATTATTCCAACCCGTTAAGTATGTGACCTTGTAGGTTCATGTGTATTCGACCATGGCCCAAAAAAACTTCTTTCTAGTTCATAAGTCAGTAGCGGCCCCTAGCAGAACATATAGTCTCCCAAATATACATAAAAATCATATCGAACGAACCTATATAGCGGTCATGTGATGATTTCTTTGCCTCATGATACCAGATCGAACTCAAGGCAAGAAGCGTGTCATCCTATGACAGCTCGATCCTTCACTCGAATATGTAGTGGATTACTTAGTTATGATTGACTCCTCAATCGCATTTGGCGTGGCTATGCATTTCCTTAATCCAACCATATCGAGGGGCCTAATAATATATCTCCCATTATATAGGAGCAACAAATTTCATCTTGATCACTCACATTCCTCCGTATATTTCATAGTAAATCCGAAAACTATCTTTATGATCACCCAGTTATAGAGTAGTGTTTAGCAACCCCTAAGTAAACCACTACACTATGTATGAGACCAATTAATGACACTAAGAATATAACTATTCCCCTAGTGTCTCGTAGTAGGTCAATCCAATACCATGTTCTCTAATATATATCCACATTATTGATTTGTTATCCCATATCCGTGATCCATGAAATATGATCATTAATCAATACATATGATGATTTATAAATCATAATTGCCCTGTATAGTAATATAAGATCAGGGATAATTTAGAATAACATCAAAACAGAAATAAAAGAGTTCCATAAATTAGTCACACACTTGTTGATCAATATAAAAGACATGTATTAAAAGGGCAAAATAACATATTATTCAAAAGATCATACCTTCTTTATTTTCTAGGGTAACAAAAGATTCTATGACATCTGGAATAGAGTTACAAACCTGACCAAACATTTTGATATATTGTCATAAGGTCTCATTGGGCTCTTGTTGGATTCGACGAAGGTTGTTTTCTTTTCTAGGGTGGTCATACGTAGGGATGGAAATGAATTGGATATGATTGAATAGTCTCAAATACAAATATGAATACATATTTTTAAAATGAATACGACTATGAATTCAAATATTCTCAAATACGAATACAAATTGAATGTCGTAACGAATACGAATTTGAATTGAATATGTACTTAATTCGGTCGAATACGAATATCCTCCTACAACTTCTGTAACAAATCTCGGTAGAACAAATTTATGTAACATGACTGAATACAAATCTTGGCCGACATAGGAAATGGATCGAATACGAATCGAATAGTCTCGAATATGAATACGAATGTGAATGCAAGCATTCTCAAATACGGATATGAATATTATCAAATACGAATACGAACATTTTCGAATATGGATTTTGCTTACCACATTTACATTTTCTTGGATACGAATATCAGATAAAATGGATTATCCATTACTGCTTCCCACCCCTAGTCATATGTCCCCTGAAAGTTTGTGATCAGCAAGTCACAGCATTGTTCCCCAGTGTAGATTGATCCTACTAGTTGGTTGAGCAACCATGATCGGGCAGAACTCTCGAGAACTGTTGGAAAATAGTTTGACATGACATTGTCGTTGACTCGTGCGACACAATGGATTTTGTTTTCCATAGAATTTCTTAAGATTTACAGATTGGAACCATTCTAGATAGCATACTGCTTGAAGGTTTGCCGACAAAGCCCACGAAACTATGATTAAGTTATGTTGCCTTCTTTAAAAATGGGCCAAATTGTAATCCGTTGGAGACCTATTCCTCCGGTAGTCGTACTAGGGAACCAGTGCTCCAATCTGATCATAGACACTCACATGGTGTCTTCAACCAAATGTTTGGTTCAGGTGATGACATAGATCACTCGAACCGTGTCCCTGGGTTCATCTCTCATAACAAGGGGAGGAGTTGCTTCATTGTGGAAGAGTCTTCTTCTCTCATGGCTTCCTTATCGAAACCTTTAAGGTGGTCTTGCAAGTACTGATAGATTGTTGCTAGCTTAACCACGTTGGCTTTGAATATGCGAAGAATGCTTGGATGAAGTTGACGTTTGGCTCTACGAGTACGTACCTTTGCTCTCGTATATTTTTGTGTGTCGCATGGTCTGCTAGAGGATTTTTTATACTTGACCTGTAACTTGAGCATATCTCAAGGTTTCTACCAAAGTAGGATCTCGGTTGTTAAGAATGTCATGGACACATTGAAGGTTTTAAACATCTACCGAAGGTCTCGGAGCGTTCTTGTTGGTGGAAGACAATGACTCGAGTTTCTCTCCGAGTCTTCTGCTTGTCCCGTTTGACCCGTCAAGCATGGTGGGGTAGAAATAGGTGGATTAGACAATCGAAGCATGGTGGGGTAGAAATAGGTGGATTAGACAATCGATGTCCACTAGTTATGTTATTTTTGACCCCTTAGGGTGACACAAGAGAGGTTATACCATTCCAACCGGCGGATCTTAGGGGAGTCTGCCGTGAAGAACCCTGCACGGTATTTTTAGCGGTATCACCAATTGTGTTAACTTCATATTTCCAGCAGGAATCTCCCAACGAATTCTCATCGAAACTGAGGGAGAGACTTCCATCGCTTCGACAAAGAGCTTCCACGACGGAGAACGGTTGAAGATTACCGCCTCTAGAGGGCTGTGTGGTGGACTCAATCTGATCTGGTGGATTGTCGGTTGGATAATGAGTGTTATTATCTTTGCCCAGCTTTCTACTGGGGTAACTTCATCAACACCATGACTAGGTGTTAGTCAACTCCCGAATTACATAGGAGCTATTGATGAATGGCAGTCTCCCACGACTGCAATGAGAGTACTCTGACCCTCTACTCATGGAGTCACGCTCATTGTCACTATGTTTACTGGTCGAAAGTACTGGACTTGCTGAGGTGCTTGGGCATTCCAACATGGTTGGAATGACCGATTCCTCTGGAAGTGCTGATGACGGGGGGCAACGTGTCTTCTTCCATCTAGTCTATCTTGCTAGTCTCAAAGACTGGCGAGTCTAGGATGGAAAATGATGAGGAGACATCGTCTTCCATGGCTTGGATGCATGTGTCCATGTCAAGGACAGCGTAGCCTACCAAATTGAACCAGTTCTCCTCATCCAAGGTTCATGCCATGATTGCATGGGCAATGTCAACAAAAATAGAAAAGGATGATGCTTGCTAAATGAAAAAAACTTCAAGGATTTAGCGCTTGACGGCGCCAGCTGTCACGATTGAGTCATCGATCTTACGAAATATGAGAAAAAATGTCCAATTTCTTGGAAGAGAATGGGATGATATTTATTGCTATGAACTAGTTACAAGATGTCCTCACTAAGGGATTACAAAGGGATGTAACTAGCTCTAATCTCTATATTCTTCCCATTGGTCAGAAGATTATGATTCTGATTGTTGGAGTTGTTCAACTATACTTGTTCTGATCCAAATTGGCATAAATTTCCTATGTCTTCTCTCGTCAATCCTTAAATAGCACTGAATGGGTATCAATTATTCACATGAGCAGGCATCCCATGGAATCATTGCGCCCGATCGAGAGGGTGGTTGCTGTCAGATAAAGAGATCTGATGATAACTGATCTTCAGTTATTGTCAGTGGGAGAAAATCGTAGAGACAACTGCAGGACAGTTATTGTCAGAGATGCAGGAGCGAATCATCATTCTATTTGGACCAAATAAAGCATGTGCTTTATTTTGCGCACGAGAGGATCCCCTGGAAGCAGGCCTTTGTACCAGTTCGTTAAATCTCCGAGTGGTCTGCTAGTCGGGTAGAATGCACAGTAAATCTCCGACAGGGATACTCTGGAAACTGCATTTAGAGGCTTACGAGCACCTAAGACTTTAGGCTTTAATTAAGTAGTAAAACTGTATTTAATAGATTGTTAGTCGTCGTCAACGGCCCTACATAGGCGGCAACAGGGTTAATTAATCTAAGCCATCCGTTGTCCAATCGGACTGCCCGAACACCTTTCACATGGTTCAAGACTCAAGAAGCTTCTTCACCCACATGGTCTGACCACGAGTCGATGGCTGACGTGTGAACATGCGTCACTCCAAGTGCCCAAGTTGATACGCTGCGCTGCACTCCCAACTCGTCCATGCGTCACTTTCCCAATACTATATGAAGCACCAGGAGCTGTGAACCACACAACTAGGCTCAGTTGCTTGCTAGCTCACCAACTCAGAAAGCGTACGCCTTCTCCGATACCATCACCGCGTGCTTCCAACGGATATTGTCCGTGTCACTGTCCTCCCAGCCTGACCTCGCCACCTTGACTACCGCGGCCATGGCATTCGCCGGCGGCCAGGACGGCTCCGCGACGACGCACTTCGTGCTCGTCCCGATGATGGCGCAGGGCCACATCATCCCCATGACCGACATGGCTCGCCTGCTGGCCGAGCACGGCGCGCAGGTTAGCGTCGTCACCACGCCGGTCAACGCCTCCAGGATGGCAGTCTTCGTCGACGACGCGGAGGCGGCGGGCCTGGCGGTTCAACTCGTGGAGCTCCGCTTCCCCGCCGCCGAGTTTGGCCTGCCTGACGGGTGCGAGAACCTGGACATGATGCAGTCCAGGGATCAGATCAGGAACTTCGCGGAGGCCTGCGCCGCACTCCGGGAGCCGCTCGCGGCGCGCCTCCGTGAACTACGCCCGCCTCCGAGCTGCATCGTGTCCGACATGATACAGTGGTGGACCGGTGACATCGCCAGGGAGCTTCGCATCCCAAGACTCACGTTTAGTGGCTTCTGTGGCTTCTCGTCCCTCGCCAGGTAAAAGTTGCAAATATTGTGAGGGAGTTGGTTTTTGTTGGATATAATCTTGTTGTTGAGTGTGATCGTAGTCATGTACTTGGTATGTTCGAGCACTGCGTGATCACAGTTGTGTACTCAGTGTGTTCGAGTACTGCGTAGTCGTAATCGAGTACTTGGTGTGTTCGAGTACTGTGTAGCCATAGTCGTGTACTCGATGTGCTTGAGTGCTGCGTGGTCGTAGTCGTGTACTTGGTGTGTTCGAGTATTGCATCGTCGGTATGTCCGAGTATGTGTAGGAGTTAAAGACCCGGAGTCGGAGAGCAGTCGGAGACTCCAGACTAGTTGAAGGCGTAGTCGACAAGCCGTGGTCGAAGGCATTATCGACAAGCCATAGTCGATACTATGGTCAAAGGCGTAGTCAACAAGCCGTGGTTGATGCCATAGTCGAAGGCGTCACCAACAAGCCATGGTTGATGCCATGGTTGAGGGAGTGGTCGAAGCCATCGTGACTCAGTCGGTACTCGGAGGAGTACTGTCGTGGTCGATAGTCGTAACTACAGTGGTCAATGGTCGATAGTCGTAGCTATTGTGGTCGATGGTCGATAATCGTGGCTACTGTGGTCGATGGTCGTAGCTACCGTGTTCGATGGTCGATAGTTATAGCTACTGTAGTTGATGGTTGTGGTGCCTGTGCGTGGAGTCAAAGTACGTGGTCGTAGCTGCGAGGAGTACTTTAGCGATCGCGACATCTTACCGCGCGTGTAGGCAAGTGGCCGAGTGGCGTGGGCGGTGGTGTAATCAGAGTGATCATCGTAGCTGAGCGGTGTGGGCAGGAAGTAGAGCGATGTGGGCAGTCAGCGTGGTAGTTGAGGCCAGAAAAACCGGATCAGAGGGAGTAGCCATCAGAGTTGTAGCAGTAGTGGGTGCGTGCATAAGGTGGTGTAATCGTATGTGCGTGAGGCCTATTTAAGGTATGTAAATCTGTAGAGCTTGTAAGAGTTTGAGAAAACAGTGAATAGAAGAGGAAGGAATAGAAGATGTGTGTCACCGGAAGAAAAAGGAATTTCCCCTCTGTGTTTCTCTCGTTCTTTCTCCACTCGTGTGTGTCTCTTCCGTTGCCTGGGCCAACAATTGGTATCAGAGCTTGGTGATTCCCGTGAGTCGGAGAATCAGAGCCTTGGTGTTCTCTATGTGTCGGAGAAGAAGAAGCGCAGTTGTTCTCTATAAGTCAGAGAAGAAGAATCCTCGGTAATTTCTATTAGTCGGAGAACATGTCGAGAGAAGGAAGGAGTGTCTCCGACCACAATGTGAGGCCTGCTGTAAACCGGTCAGTCCGACTCGCAAGTCGTGAAGAGGGATGAGAGGCAATCAAGACGGCGCACATGGGGCATGAGCGGGTGTGCGAAGCCAAGCTCTAGACCCTCAAGAGAGACTTTGAGAGGCTAAAGATGGAGGAAGGGGAGTTCGTTGAAGACTTCACCGATCGGGTGATGTAGGTCGTCACCAGCATCTGAGTGTTGGACAATACCATGGTAGATGAGATTGTCGTTGTTCGCAAGTTTCTCCAGGCTGCCTCAACACGCTACATGCAACTCGTGACCTCTATCGAGCAGTGCGTGGACTTGAAGACTCTCACCGTTGAAGATCTTGTCGGGCGATACAAAGCCTAAGACAAGCGCATTCGAACCAGTTTCGGTGATGCATACCAGAGTGAGCATCTGTTGCTCACGTGCACGCAGTGGGGGACCCTCAACAAGGAGAAGAGAGGAGGGTCAGGCAGCGGCGCAAAGAAGGACTGTGATCGTGGCAGTGGCCGCGTCAGAGGACATGGTGGTTGTAGAAACGACCATGATGACAACAACAAAGATGACAACGACTTCAACACCAGTGAGCACAAGACCAACAAGAAGAAGGTGAAGTGTTACAACTATAGGGAATGTGGGCACTTTGCCAGTAAGTGCCACAAGTCAAAGAAAGCAAAGCTGAAGGAGGAAGCACATCTCGTCATGGTTGGTGTCGATGACGAACTGGTGCTGATGTAAAGTTCAGCAAGGAGGCACTCACGAAGGATGACAACAAGATTAGGGGGTTGAATGTTGGATATAATCTTGTTGTTGAGCATGGTCATAGTCGTGTACTCAGTGTGTTCAAGTACTACGTGGTCGTAGTCGTGTACTCGGTGTGTTCGAGTACTGCGTCGTCGTAGTCGAGTACTCAGTGTGTTCGAGTACTGCGTGGTCGTAGTCAAGTACTCAGTGTGTTCGAGTACTGCGTAGTCGTAGTCGTGTACTCAGCGTGTTCAAGTACTGCGTGGTTGTAGTCGTGCGCTCTGTGTGTTCGAGTACTGCGTCGTCGGTGTGAAACTGCGCTCGGTGTGTTCGAGTACTGCGTCGCCAGCTGTCGCAATCGAGTTGTCGATCTTACAAAATATGAGAAAAAATGTTGAATTTCTTGGGAGAGAATGGGATGATATTTATTACTATGAACTGGTTACAAGATGTCCTCACTAAGGGATTACAAAGGGATGTAACTAGCTCTAATCTCTATATTCATCCCATTGGTCGGAAGATTATGATTCTGATTGTTGGAGTTGTTCAACTATACTTGTTCTGATCCAAATTGGCATAAATTTCCTATGTCTTCTCTCATCAACCCTAAAATAGCATTGAAGGGGTGTCAATTATTCACATGAGCAGGCATCCAATGGAATTGTTGCGCCCGGTCGAGAGGGTGGTTGCTGCCAGATAAAAGATCTGATGATAACTGATCTTCAGTTATTGTCAGTGGGAGAAAATCGTGGAAACAACTGCAGGACAGTTATTGTCAGAGATACAGGAGCAAATCATCATTCTGTTTGGACCAAATAAAGCATGTGCTTTATTTTGCGCACGAGAGGATCCCGTGGAAGTGGCCCTTTGTACCAGTTCGTTAAATCTCCGAGTGGTCTGTTAGTCGGGTAGAATGCAAGTAAATCTCCGACAAAGATACTCTGGAAACTGCATTTTGAGGCTTACGAGCGCCTAAGACTTTAGGCTTTAATTAAGTATTAAAACTGTATTTAATAGATTATTAGTCGTCGTCAACGGCCCTACATAGGCGGCAACAGGGTTAATTAATCTAAGCCATCCGTTGTCCAATCGGACTGCCCGAACACCTTTCACATGGTTCAAGACTCAAGAAGCTTCTTCACCCACATGGTCTGACCACGAGTCGATGGCTGACGTGTGAACATGCGTCACTCCAAGTGCCCAAGTTGATACGCTGCGCTGCACTCCCAACTCGTCCATGCGTCACTTTCCCAATACTATATGAAGCACCAGGAGCTGTGAACCACACAACTAGGCTCAGTTGCTTGCTAGCTCACCAACTCAGAAAGCGTACGCCTTCTCCGATACCACCACTGCGTGCTTCCAACGTATATCGTCAACGGATATTGCCATGGCATTTGCCGGCGGCCAGGACGGCTCCGCGAGGACGCACTTCGTGCTCGTCCCGATGATGGCGCACGGCCACACCATCCCCATGATCGACATGGCTCGCCTGCTGGCCGAGCACGGCGCGCAGGTTAGCGTCGTCACCACGCCGGTCAACGCCTCCAGGATGGCGGTCTTCGTCGACGACGCGGAGGCGGCGGGCCTGGCGGTTCAGCTCGTGGAGCTCCGCTTCCCCGCCGCCGAGTTTGGCCTGCCTGACGGGTGCGAGAACGTGGACATGATCCAGTCCAGGGGTCAGTTCAGGAACTTCGCGGAGGCCTGCGCCGCACTCCGGGAGCCGCTCGCGGCGCGCCTCCGTGAGCTACGCCCACCTCCGAGCTGCATCGTGTCCGACATGATACACTGGTGGACCGGTGACATCGCCAGGGAGCTTCGCATCCCAAGACTCACGTTTAGTGGCTTCTGTGGCTTCTCGTCCCTCGCCAGGTAGAAGTTGCAAATATTGTGAGGGAGTTGGTTTTTTATGGATATAATCTTGTTGTTGAGCGTGGTCATAGTTATGTACTCGGTATATTCGAGTACTGCGTAGTCGTAGTTGTGCACTAGGTGTGTTCGAGTAGTGCGTAGTTGTAATCGAGTACTTGGTGTATTCGAGTACTGTGTAGTCGTGTACTCGGTGTGTTCGAGTACTGCGTGGTCGTAGTCGTGTATTTGGTGTGTTCGAGTATTGTGTCGTCGGTATGTCCGAATATGTGTAGAAGTTGAAGACCCGGAGTCGGAGAGCAGTCAGAGACTCCAGACCAGTTGAAGGCGTAGTCGACAAGCTGTGGTCGGCGTTATCGACAAGCCGTAGTCAATAAGCCATGGTCGATGCCATAGTCGAAGGCATCGTCGACAAGCCATGGTTGATGCCATGGTCGAGGGAGTGGTAGAAGCCACCATGACTCAGTCGATACTCGAAGGAATACTATCGTGGTCGATAGTCGTAGCTACAGTAGTCGATGGTCGATAGTCGTAGCTATTGTGGTTGATGGTCGATAGTCGTAGCTACAGTGGTCGATGGTCGGTAGTCATAGCTACCGTAGTCGATGGTCAATAGTCGTAGCTACAGTGATCGATGGTCGGTAGTCGTAGTTATCATGGTCGATGGTCGGTGGTCGTAGCTACTGTGGTCGATGGTCGGTGGTCGTAGCTGCAGTAAGACGGTCGGTGCTCAAAGACTTGTGTGGTCGGTGAAGCAGACGAAGGGAAGCCGTGGTCGAGCAGTCGTGATCGTGGTGCCTGTGCGTGGAATCGAAGTACGTGGTCACGGTCGTAGTTGTGAGGAGTACTGTAGCAGCCATGTATGGCTGGTCTCTGTAGCTGTTGTTGGTCTCTGTAGCAGTCGTCAGCATACTGCGCGGTATGGACAAGCGGCTGAGCGGCGTAGGCAAGTGGCTAGTAACTGTAGCGGTCGTCAAGCAGCTAAGCGGCGTGGGCAGGCAGCAAAGCGACATGGGCAGTCGACGCGGTAGTTGAGGCCGGAAAAACCGGATCAGAGGGAGTGGCCGTCAGAGTTATAGCAGTAATGGGTGCGTGCATAAGGTGGGGTAATCGTATGTGCGTGAGGTCTATTTAAGGCATGTAAATATGTAGAGCTTGTAAGAGTTTGAGAAAATAGTGAATAGAAGAGAAAGGAATAGAAGACGTGTGTCGCCGGAAGGAAAAGGAAGTTCCCTCTGTGTTTCACTTGTTCTTTCTTCACTTGTGTACATCTCTTCCCTTGTTTGGGCCAACGGTTTTGTACTGGGCATATGCTGCTGCGAAAGATGTACGGTCTTGTGTACAAGAAAGCATAAACATACAAAAGAGTATGCAAGAAAGGCAAATATCGATCTGACTACTACTTATCAGCGAAAGATGTAGTTTACACTCTATAACGATAGCAAACGTTTTCATAAACAGCTTTTCAGGTTGCTTAAGAACTGCCAGTAGCAAAGCCCAGTTGCAGCTGTTTGTGACTTTTGTCAAGCAAGTCTCCAGTTTTATGCGATTTAACAACTACAACCATCTTGCAGGTGCATCATTTCTCGCTACAATTTATTGGAACACGTCACAGATGAGAATGAGCTCATCACGTTCCCGGGGTTCCCTACACCGCTTGAGTTGACAAAGGCTCGATGCCCTGGAAGCCTTTGCGTTCCGGGTATGGAGCAACTCCGCCAGAAGATGTGTGAAGAGGAGCTGAGGTGCGATGGTGTGGTCATGAACAGCTTCCAAGACCTGGAGACTTTGTACGTGGAATCCTTTGAGCAGCTGACAGGGAAGAAGGTCTGGACGGTCGGGCCAATGTGCCTCTGCTACCGAGACATGAACACAATGGCTGCAAGAGGAAAGAAGGCCTCAATGGATGAGGCACAGTGCTTGCAATGGCTTGATTCAATGAAGCCAGGCTCAGTGATCTTTGTCAGCTTTGGCAGCCTCGCCTGCACTACACCTCAGCAGCTTGTTGAGCTGGGACTGGGACTTGAAGCTTCCAAGAAGCCGTTCATCTGGGTGATCAAAGCGGGGGAAAAGTTTCCTGAAGTCGAGGAATGGCTTGCAGATGGGTTCGAGGAGCGCGTCCGAGACAGGGGCATGATCATAAGGGGTTGGGCACCACAGGTGATGATCCTGTGGCACCAAGCCATTGGAGGGTTCATGACGCACTGCGGGTGGAACTCGACGCTAGAGGGCATCTGCGCGGGTGTGCCCATGATCACATGGCCACACTTCGCGGAGCAGTTTTTGAATGAGAAGCTGGTGGTGGATGTGCTGAAAACTGGGGTGGAGATTGGAGTGAAAGGAGTGACACAGTGGGGATGTGAACAAAAAGAGGTTATGGTTACAAGGGATGCTGTGGAGACAGCGGTGTCCACCGTGATGGATGAGGGGGAGGCTGCAGAGGAGATGAGGATGAGAGCAAAAGACTACAGCATCAAGGCAAGGAGGGCTTTGGACGAGGGAGGTTCTTCTTATAACAACATAAGGCTATTGATTCAAGAAATGGAAAACAAGACAGATGCATCTGGTTGATACAGATGGTAATAAGCATTTTTTTCCGGGTGTAAACATAATGTGGAAGACCCCACCATACTTGTATCATTATAAAGGATTTTATTTTACAAATAACCAGTAGCTTGTATCAGGCTGACTGGTGGCCTGATTGTTTAGAGATTAGACCTGGTCTAAATTACAGCACTATCTGCTCTCCACACTTTTTGAGTTTGCCATGTGAGAGACCATGTGGTCGTGATCCCATGAGAGTGATGAGTAATTGACAGGGGTTTAAGTCAGTCGAGTTTGGTTTGAGTGGTCGGACCATGTCGTTGCGTGGTGCAACGAGCTCGGTCGGACTTTTGGTCAAACTTATCATTTGGGCTTAGGATGCATTTTCTAATGCTTTGACAGGTTTGGACTTAATCTGTGGTAAGTGTGATGGTAATTACGCTTTCATGTGTCGAGCGGTGCTATTTGACGTGTTTCCTGTCTGTGTGGCTGCAGGACGTCGAGTGGAGTCGTGGCGAGACACGGTGGACCGGACTAGGCGTAGGTGGCGCTGAGGTCAGAACGGTCGGGATGTGTCGAAGACGACGTGGACTCGAGGTGGTTGCGAGGCGTGCAAGGCAAGGAGCGCGGAAGCTTCCCGGAAGGTGCAGGAGGGGCGAATCGGGAAATTCGCGAGGCTGCACAAGCGGGAGCGGGCGCCGTTGGATTTAGCAGGCGTAACGGGGCGGAGACCCGTTAGCTAAGGCTATAAAAGGAGTGGAGGGGCTGCATGCCCACTCGAGCACTTCAAGGGTTGGTAGAGTCAAAATAGGCTTTAGAGGTTGTTTTAGCTTTGGCTCTTTAGTGGTTGGAGGAGGCAGAGATAGTGCTCCCTCTGTCCTCCATCGATGTGTTCCTGAGTGCTCCATCCCTTATGTGTTCCTGAGTTGTGTTCTTGAGTTGAGGAGATGGAGAGGGAGAGGATGGAGTGAACTATCATGTAATCATCCCGTGTTCTAATGTTCATGCGTATCGGGATTCCTCTGTATTCCTCTTGAGGCAATCAATGAAAATATGAAGTTTTATGTCTCTGTGACGTTCTCTGTTCTTCGTGGTTCATTTTGAGTGATTTCTTGAATTTTTGATTTTCGAGTTCTTGACTCTGGAGTTGTCCAAAATGGGTTGCAATGACATGGGAGATGCTCAAAAGCCATTTGGCTAGTTAATCCTCGAGCAAACCATGTTTGATTTCAGTTTTGGATTTGGCCCTCCTCTGCTCAGTTCTTCCAGTTCTAGGGTTTTGGTGGAATCTCTTTTCCCTTGGAGAGAAGGCTTGATCTTTGGTCTGAGAATCCCTTGTGCTATTGCTAACATAACTGCAAAGTTTCTTGAGCCAAGGATTAAAGACCTCTGAGTAATTTGGATTTGATGCCTTCCTGTAGTTCTTCAGTTGTTTCTAGGTTCTTTGTCCCCTGTGATTTTCCTTAAGAAGTTGGCCTAAGAATTTGTCTGGAGGAGCTTCTAGCTATTGCTAATATGCCTGCAAAGTTCCATGGCCTAAGTATCAGTGATTGAGGAGTATTTTGGTTTTGAGTGAAGAACTCTGTTTACTTTTCAGTTTTTGGGTTAATCTGAATTTCTCAGTTTTCAGTTGGATTTCTTTGTAGTCTATCTCTTCAGAAGTTTTAGTTTAGTCCCTTGAAGGTTTGTCTTAAAGTTTTGAAGTAATTCTTCCTCCTTTTGTTTTTGGCAAGAATCTGAATTTTCTTGCGTGCAGTTCATGTCTTCAGGTTTGGTTTTTTTGTTGCTCTGAAGCTGCATTCAGAGACCTCCTTTCTGAAAGTTTCGCCAAGTCTGAGCAGCAGTTCACTGCAGTTTGCTCGATAGCTGGTTGTCCTGTTTTCGTGTGTGAAGTTTGACCTTCTCCTGTTAGGCTTCAAGTCTGCTACCGATCAAGAATCTTCATCATTTCCTTTGCTTTTCTTCCTGCGTGATCTTGCAGTTGAGCTGGATGAAAGGATGCTTTAGTTGCCTCTCTTTTATTTTTAGTGCTGACTTTGACTATTTTGCATGCAGAGCAAACAACAGTATTTTCAGCTGAATTTTTTACTGGTTAATCACTGATTTATGCTGAATTTTTTGGTGTTGCATGCGTTCCAAAATTCAGAGAAATTAATTTTAAGTTTTCTGTGAGTTGCGTTGTTTTGCATCTGGTGAGAAATCAGTATTCGATTTCTCGGGGGCGTTTTTAAGCGAGCGACATTCACCCCCCCTCTGTCGCCATTTCGGTCCTACAATTGGTATCAGAGCCGGTTAGCTCTAATTCATAGATCTTAACCGGTCTCAAGAGCCATGGCGACGGACAAGTACTCGACCAAGCCGCCCGTGTTTGATGGCATTGATTACCCTTCCGAAGAGCCGAATGGAGACATACATCCGTGCCCGGGGTATGCCATCCGCGGAAGGTCAAAAATGCGATTCATTGTTCTGCCGATGAGAACATCAATGCCGGAACATGGCGATGTTGAGGCGAATGCAAAGGCAAGGAACATCATCATCCAGGTTGAGTCGTAGCGAGTTTGATCAGATATCTCACCGCCGTCCGCCTACGACATCCGGGTGACCTCGACGCATACCATGAGGGCACCACCCGATCAAGACGGTTCGACAGACCGCCAAGCGCGAATACAACAAATTCGAGATGCTTGCTGGTGAGTCCTCGGACGAGTGCTTTTCGCGATTTCACAAAATCTTGAGCAACCTCCGAGCGGTCGGTCTCACATACCCGACTCGGACAACGCTCGTCGATGCTCGCGCACTCGATCCGCGGCGTGGGGAGATGAAGGTGACCACCATCAAAGACACGATGCACTCCTCTCGACCGACTCTTGACGCGCGCAGACTCGCGCCTCAAGACTCACGAGATTGACGTTGTCTCGCTCGGTCGAAGTCACGATCGATGGCTTTGGTCACCGATCCCATCCGGCTTCGGTTTTTCCGCCGATTCGCTTTGTAGGTTCTCCTAGCTGCTCTATGTGACGAATCGATGATCGCTAGAGCAACTAGAGGATGAACACCGCCCTCCTAGCTCGGAAGTTCTCCCATGCTTACAAGAGGAGGAGGGACAGAAGAGAGGCGACCACCATCCGCTTCGAGTGTGGTGGCCCCAACCACATTCGAGCGAACTGTCCCAAGCCGGAGAAGGGCAAGAACGACTACGGCGGTTCGGGCAAGAACGACTACACCGACAAGAACCACAACAAGAAGACTCCAGCTCGGGCGCCGAAAGAAGAAGTTCCGCAACTTCGGAAGGCCAAGAAGCTCTTCCACCGCGTCCTCACCGCTTTCGACCTCGACCTCGGCGAGGTGGAGGGATGGAGCGACGACGACGGACAGTGACCAAGAGCCCAAGGATGGCGGCAACGACTTCTCCGCATGTGCTTCATGGCCTCGAGGGCGAACTCAATGACAATGAGTCAGACTCGACTCGGATGAGGTACTCCTTCTTATGACCAGCTAAATGATGCTTTTCTTAAGCTAGGTGGATTTCATGCTAGAGCTAGGTCTAGGTGTACCGAGTTAGAGAAGGAAGTAGATAGACTATCACGGAGATTACTTCACTTAGATCCGCTCCTCCCGTGACGATTGTGATACATGCCCCGCTTTGCTTGGAGACATGGAGAAACTAAGGACCTCTCATGATAGTTTGTCTTCGAGCTTGATGTTCTTAAGGTGGAGAATGTTAGTCCGCTTGCTGAGTTAGAGTTGAGTAGGATGGTCATTACCCTACTTACTACCGATGAGACTACTTCTCCCACCTCATGTGAGGTTAAGGACATTGTTTGCTAGAGGACCTTATGTCATGCTCCTTGATCTGCCCGATTCTTGTGAAAATTGCAATAATTTAAAAATGAACCTAAAACGGCAGATCACAAAATTGCCGAGTTGCATGCTTCTTTACTTGAGCCTATTGATTCATGTTTGAACTGTCCCAAGTTAATCTGAACTTGAAGTCGTCTCAAAACAGCTTTCAAGAATCGATTGACAACAACAAGAAAATGGCTCAAGATGCGACTAAGGATCCTGTTAGCTCACCATGCATTAGTTGTGATAAACTAAAACTTGAACTCGTTGCTTTGAATGACAAATGTGTGAAGCTAACTAAGGACTTACTAGAGAAGCCACAATCTGTTGTGATGTGATTGATGGTGTGGGGAGAAGCCCTGTGGTAAGGGTGAGACGCCTAGAGACGCGAACCAACCTTGCTAGTAGTAGGACTGTCCCTCGAGTCGGTTGTGTGTGCACAAGCCATTCTTTCCTCTACCGTTGGTTCTTCTTCTCGCTCCCTTACCTCCTGCTGTTACCTCTTCTCCCTGCTCTTCTTCCACCTCTCTCTTTCGGGAGTGTCGGTACCTTATGAACACTCTCGAGAGATTTGTAGGCGGCAAGAAGAAGCTTAATCTTATTCTAGACCACCCAAGATTTGCAGATTTAATCGGGGTCTAGGATATGACTATTATGAGGATATGAGGAAGCATCCACCGCCGTGCTCGCACCCATAGCACCGTGTGTGATCGAGACCGAGCTCAGACCGAGAAAGTCCAATTTAAGTCGCGGGCTATGTCCAGGGATTTCGGCGGCAAGGTGATTGCACCGCCGCTCGCCTCTCGTAAGGCGAAGCTCGACCGTGCTACTTCTACCTCTCGAGGATGAAGTATCACCGCACCTTCTGTCGAAGGATGGACACACGGTTGATCGATGCTTCAGCGCGCCAAGATCGCGCGTAGAGACCGTGTTGAGTCTCCTAGGCGTATTCGTGGTCGCCCGGATCCCGAGTGCACCTAGGACCAAAGACGAGGTCTAGGTTTACCGCTTGATGGGTTTGGGCAGCATCGAGGACTTGGTTTTTGAGTCTTCGCTTTTCGTCCTCATGCTGCTCCCGGTCATGACTTCCGCCGTCGAGGGTACATCTCGCTTCCCGCCGAGACGATTACCGCGGCGTGTTCAATGAGTTGCGGTGTTCCACTCGCTCTCCAGAGTGATCGGACCCCACAACAGCCTTCAGTGTCCGCTCACGACTTTCTGCTGTAAGTGACAGAGCGTAGGGTAGATAGAGGTCGATCGTGCTTGACTACTTCATCCGCCGACGTGTTGTTCATATTGGGTGCCAAAATCACTCTTGATTTACCCCAAGATCGAGACTTTACTCTGCTTGACTCAGTTCACGGGCAGGAAGGGAAAGGTTTGGCTCGTAGACTCGGTGTTCACGACACATGACCGAGATTCTCGTTGGTTTTCTTCCTTGCCCGTGCTCCGGTGATGAGACGATCACCTTCGGAGATGCTTCATCCGGCGCGTCATCGCCAAAGGTACAAAGCGTTAATGACTCTTTCATTTTGAAAGATGTAGCCTTGGTTAGTAAGCTGCGGTACAATTTGCTTTCGCCACTCACCACCGATGACAACTTTGAGGTGAGCTTTAAGAAAAACAATTGCAAAATTCTTGATTCTTCTGTAGTCCGGTTTTGGGGATTTCGCTTTGGGAGGATCTTTCGTGCTGATTTTTCCGAGTCTTCGGTGATCCTCTCGGTGTTTGGTTGCTTCGAGTCCCGCGATCCGACTTTCGGCATAGGAGACTTGGTCATATCGGATTTGACCATTTGACCGAGTTAAGCGCCACGATCTCATTCGTGGTTTGCCGAAACTCAAATTGGTCAAAGATCTTGTTTGCGCTCCGTCTGCGCACGGCAAGATGGTTGCCGCTTCTCACCCTCGGTCCACGATTATTATGACCGATGCACCGACGCTTGCTCCACATGGATACAGATGGGACCACTCGAGTGCGATCGGCGGGAGGAAGTGGTATGTCCTTGTCGTGGTCGATGACTTCTCGAGGTACTCTTGGTGTTTTTCTTAGCCTCGAAGGATGAGACATTTTCACATTTCCGAGGTCTTTTGGTAGGCTTTCGTTGAGCTCCCGGGTGCCTTACGAGCGATCCGCATGACAATGGCACGGAGTTCAAGAATTCCTACTTCGAGTTTCGTGGTGAGACAGTGTAGAGCACCGCTTCTCTTCTCCGCACGTCCCGCAAAGAAATGGCGCTGTGGAGAGGAAGAACCGCACCTTGGTCGAGATGGCCGTGACGATGCTTGATGAGTACTCTACACCGCGAAGTTTTGGGTGAGGCTATAGCCACCGCGTGCCATGTCTCAAATCGAGTTTTTCGAGGCACACTTGCACCGCACTTCTTATGAGTGAGATACGCGAAAGCCCGCGTCTCTCATTTTCGTGTGTTTGGTTGCAAGTGCTTTATTCTCAAGTCCGGAACCTAGATAAGTTCGAGTCACGTTCTTGTGATAGGATCTTTCTAGGTTACTCGCCTTCTTCGCGGCTTATAGGGTCCGGAATCATGAGTCTAGCAAAATGGTAGAGACTCGTGAGGTGACTTTGACGAGGCGGTCCGGGACTAGGCCGATATCTCGAGTTCTTTAGAGCATCCGAGACCATCTTCGTGGATGACGAGGACGATGGAGATGAGAGTTGTTTACCCGATCCAGTCCCTTATCCACCCCTTGAGGTGCCGTCTTCCACCGCACCTCCGGTGATCGACCTATGCCTTCTGTTTCCTCCGAGCTAGTGGCTCTGCTCCTACCTCGTCACTCACGAGGTAGAGGCCACTTCTTCATCTCATCCTGGACCTCCCCGACATATCCAGAAAAGGCATCCTTCTGAGCAGATGATTGGAGACCTGTTCGAGCGTGTTACCCGCTCAAAATCTGGCTTATCTCAATTCTGTCTCCATTCTGCTTTCATTGCCTCCTTTGAGCCCAAAGATGTTTCTCATGCTCTTTCCGATGAGTCTTGGGTTAATGCCATGCATGAGGAGCTAGAAAATTTTGAGAGGAACAAGGTTTGGTCGCTTGTCGAGCCCCCGCGAGGTCACAATATTATTGGGACTAAGTGGGTGTTCAAGAACAAGCAGAGCGAGGATGGAGTGGTTATTCGAAACAAGGCTAGACTGGTAGCTCAGGGGTTTTCCCAGGTTGAGGGTCTAGACTTGAGGAGACCTTTGCCCTCGTAGCTCGACTTGAGGCCATTAGAATCCTGCTTGCCTTTGCAGCTTCTAAGAGTTTCAAGCTCTACCGGATGGACGTCAAGAGTGCCTTCCTTAATGGAGTCATCGAGGAAGAAGTTTACGTCGACACCTCCGTGTTTCGAGAACCCCAAATACCCACACCATGTCTTCAAGCTTTCCAAAGCGTTGTATGGACTTAAGCGAGCCCCGAGCTTGGTATGAGAGGCTTAAGTCCTACTTGTTGAGTCATGGGTTTGACATGGGTAAAGTAGACAAGACCTTGTTCATCCGCCGTCATGGCAATGACCTTCGCTCGTCCAAATCTATGTCGATGACATCATCTTTGGCGGCTCTTCCCATGCTCTGTTTCACAGCTTCTCGGATGTCATGAGCACCGAGTTTGAGATGAGCATGATGGGTGAGTTGACATTCTTTCTTGGCTTCCAAATCAAGCGCACTCGGAGGGTACTTTCTTGCATCAAGGCAAGTACACTCGTGACCTCCGAGACGCCGACATGAATGATGGTAAGCCCGTGTCGACTCCATGGCTTCTACAAACCTATCTTGACCTGTATGAGGATGGCGAGCCGATTGATCGTAAAGAGTATCGCAGCATGATTGGCTCCTCTTGTACCTCACCGCCTCGAGACCGGACATACATTTTTCGTGTGTGCATGCGCTGCTGTCGAGCTTCTCCTCGCGTTTCACCGCCAAAGCGGTGAAGCGCATCTTCGGCACTGCGAGCTACCATTGACTATGGTATCCGGTACTCTTCATCATCCCGCCTTTCCTGAGAGCTTTCTGATGCGCACTTCACGGGTCAGAGGATAGATAGGAAGAGCACTTCGCACCCGCCAATTTATTGGCACTTCTCTTGTTTCTGGTCTTCAAGGAAGCAATCCGGTGTTGCACATCCACCGCAGAGGTCGAGTACGTAGCTGCCGCCGATTCTTTGCAGCCAGTGTGCTGGATGGTCTCGACCTGCGAGACTTTGGGTTAGTTATCGACAGTGTTCCACTCTTTTGTGATAACACTTCTGCGATTAACATTGCTAAGAACCCAGTGCAGCACTCCCGGACTAAGCACATTGACATTCGCTTCCATTTCCTTAGAGACCATGTAGAGAAGGGCGATATAGTGCTCCAGTTTGTGGAAAGTGACCACCAGTTGGCTGACATCTTCACCAAGCCATTGGATAGTTCGAGGTTTTCAGCTCTGCGGGGAGAGCTTGGGGTGGTTTGTCCTTATGGACTGTAGTGAGGGGGAGCTTTGGGCTTTACTGCTTTACTATATTAATTATGCTCTTACTCCTTGTTGTTGCATTGCATTTTGGGTGCATTGGGATTAGTCCTCCTAGCAAAGATTAGAGTGCTTCTCTTGTCTAGTTGCTTAGACCTCTTACTCTTATCTTGTGCTTCCAGGATGTTTCTTATTTGTCTTCTTATCTCACTAGATTGAGCTCACTCACTTCTCATAGGTTCTAGCGAGGTCGGCCACCCGGGTAGGCAGTGCGTGTTTGCTCTCTAGTGTGTGATTTCTTGTCACCGATTGTCCCGGAGTCATATGGGGTAGATGAGAGTCGCTTGAGCCATAGTTGTCTCTATATCTTATCTATGCTTTAAGGACTACTGTTTGGTCTTATTTGCCGCCTTCTCGATTTTATTGCTTTGGTTCGGGAGAGTTCTTTTGGGAGCTTCGAGCTTAATATTGACATAACTCAACTTGAACTAAAAGTTGCATCTCATGTTGAGGGGAGCTGGATTTTCTTGCATTTCAAAGATTTTGCATTGTAATATAACTACTTTGAGCCCCGATTTTTATCCTATTTTGACATGCTTACAATGCTTTACACCTTGCCATGATTTATGCTTCATTTGCTAGATTTATCATGACTTCATATGTATAGACTAGTCTTTGCCATGATAAGTTAATTAAACTTGCTCAACTTGAATTAAAACTTGTCATGCTCACATTTGAGTCTAGTCTTGCTTCAATGATCCTTTTATGATTCATGCCATGTCAAATAGGCTAAGTTGAGCGTTGAATCTCTATTGAGCCTTAGATTGAGCTATTTTAGTCTCTTGATGATGCATGAGTTAGTACAATATGTTAAAAAGGAAAAAGATCTCTTTTTGTGCGAAAAAACTGATCTCACCAATTCTTTCCTATGAGACGGCTTGCCATTGCACTTGGCATAAACTTAGGGGGAGTTTTGGATGACCTAGACTATCTTCTTAAGCTTATCGCTTGAAGTAGTCGCATAAGGCTTGAGGTCTAGCACATGATAAAACAAAATCTGGTTGGCAACAACCATGAATTTCAAAAGAAAATATGTCATTTGTGCTCAATTTGCTTAAGCTACAACAAGAACCAAGTAATTTAACAAATGTTTCATTCTTGAGTATATAGCATTCTCTTTGGACTCTATTTGAGCTTCGTAGTTACACTTAGCTTATTGACATGGTCTGCATCATCCTTGGATGTCTTTAGCTAGACTTTGCTCTTTGATGACTTGACTTGCTCACATAATGCACCTCATTTTCAGATTGTCATCTATGTGCTCTAGCTGGCTTATATATGTTGTCATGATCTAGATAGCATTTTATTGAGTTATGGCTTGGTGTAGTACTTGTTGGTCATATTGGATAATTCTCATGGCTCTAAATGCTTAGAATAAACAAACTTCAGCCATATTCATCCATTGACATGTCATATTCTCTCTTTTGCATCTTGATGCGTTTATTGCCAAAAGGGGGAGAATAGGGAAGAAAAAGCCAGTTGGGATCATTTTAGAGCTTTGGAGAACAATTTGCTCTTTCAGTTGTTGCTCTAGTGTTCCTTCTGTCGACATGGTCATTTGTTTCATTCTCTTCTTTGGACCATGTTGGATTCTTCAAACTCAAACTCTTCTTAAAGCTTTTTCTGAGTTTGTCAATATACTCATCAAGGGGGAGATTGAGAGACCATGTGGTCGTGATCCCATGAGAGTGATGAGTAATTGACAGGGGTTTAAGTCAGTCGAGTTTGGTTTGAGTGGTCGGACCATGTCGTTGCGTGGTGCAACGAGCTCGGTCGGACTTTTGGTCAAACTTATCATTTGGGCTTAGGATGCATTTTCTAATGCTTTGACAGTTTGGACTTAATCGTGGTAAGTGTGATGGTAATTACGCTTTCATGTGTCGGCGGTGCTATTTGGCGTGTTTCGTCGCGTGGGCTGCAGGACGCCGAGTGAGTCGTGGCGAGACACGGTGGACCGGACTAGGCGTAGGTGGCGCCGAGGTCGAACGGTCGGGATGTGTCGAAGACGACGTGGACTCGAGGTGGTTGCGGGCGTGCAAGGCAAGGAGCGCGAAGCTTCGGAAGGTGCGGGAGGGGCGACCGGGGAAATTCGCGAGGTGCACAAGCGGGAGCGGCGCCGTTGGATTTAGCAGCGTAGCGGGCGAGACCCGTTAGCTAAGGCTATAAAAGGAGTGGAGGGGCTGCATGCCCACTCGAGCACTTCAAGGGTTGGTAGAGTCAAAATAGGCTTTAGAGGTTGTTTTAGCTTTGGCTCTTTAGTGGTTGGAGGAGGCAGAGATAGTTCTCCCTCTGTCCTCCATCGATGTGTTCCTGAGTGCTCCCTCCCTCATGTGTTCCTGAGTTGTGTTCTTGAGTTGAGGAGATGGAGAGGGAGAGGATGGAGTGAACTATCATGTAATCATCCCGTGTTCTAATGTTCATGCGTATCGGGATTCCTCTGTATTCCTCTTGAGGCAATCAATGAAAATATGAAGTTTTATGTCTCCTGTACGTTCTCTGTTCTTCGTGGTTCATTTTGAGTGATTTCTTGAATTTTTGATTTTCGAGTTCTTGACTGCTGGAGTTGTCCAAAATGGGTTGCAATGACATGGGAGATGCTCAAAAGCCATTTGGCTAGTTAATCCTCAGAGCAAACCATGTTTGATTTCAGTTTTTGGATTTGGCCCTCCTCTGTTCAGTTCTTCCAGTTCTAGGGTTTTGGTGGAATCTCTTTTTCCCTTGGAGAGAAGGCTTGATCTTTGGTCTGAGAATCCCTTGTGCTATTGCTAACATAACTGCAAAGTTTCTTGAGCCAAGGATTAAAGACCTCTGAGTAATTTGGATTTGATGCCTTCCCTGTAGTTCTTCAGGTTGTTTCTAGGGTTCTTTGTCCCCTGTGATTTTCCTTAAGAAGCTGGCCTAAGAATTTGTCTGGAGGAGCTTCTAGCTATTGCTAATATGCCTGCAAAGTTCCATGGCCTAAGTATCAGTGATTGAGGAGTATTTTGGTTTTGAGTGAAGAACTCTGTTTACTTTTCAGTTTTTGGGTTAATCTGAATTTCTCAGTTTTCAGTTGGATTTCTTTGTAGTCTATCTCTTCAGAAGTTTTAGTTTAGTCCCTTGAAGGTTTGTCTTAAAGTTTTTGAAGTAATTCTTCCTCCTTTTGTTTTTGGCAAGAATCTGAATTTTCTTGCGTGCAGTTCATGTCTTCAGGTTTGGTTTTTTTTGTTGCTCTGAAGCTGCATTCAGAGACCTCCTTTTCTGAAAGTTTCGGCCAAGTCTGAGCAGCAGTTCACTGCAGTTTGCTCGATAGCTGGTTGTCCTGTTTTCGTGTGTGAAGTTTGACCTTCTCCTGTTAGGCTTCAAGTCTGCTACCGATCAAGAATCTTCATCATTTCCTTTGCTTTTCTTCCTGCGTGATCTTGCAGTTGAGCTGGATGAAAGGATGCTTTAGTTGCCTCTCTTTTATTTTTAGTGCTGACTTTGACTATTTTGCATGCAGAGCAAACAACAGTATTTTCAGCTGAATTTTTTACTGGTTAATCACTGATTTATGCTGAATTTTTTGGTGTTGCATGCGTTCCAAAATTCAGAGAAATTAATTTTAAGTTTTCTGTGAGTTGCGTTGTTTTGCATCTGGTGAGAAATCAGTATTCGATTTCTCAGGGGCGTTTTTAAGCGAGCGACATTCACCCCCCTCTGTCGCCATTTCGGTCCTACACCAGGTTTCATGGCAATCAACATAATGTTTACACCTCAGTCTGCTTTTCCAGATGTTGTGCTCTCCCATGCGTTTTGCTGCCACTTACTCGGCAGAGTTCATAAAATTCAGAAAAGGAGAGAACATGAAATAAAATGTATTCACGGTATGAAAACCGATAGTCAAAGCAAGAGATGATCACAGGTGAATAATCCAAGGAAGGGGACAAAAGAGAGGGAAGTGGAACCAGCATAAAGCACATTGGAAATTAGAAGCTTATGTTTGACTTAATAGTGTGGCCAACATGGAACTAAGAGCGTCTTTATCATCCTAAAAAAGGTCCAAGGATCACCTAAAACAAGGTTGTGTTATTCTGAATTATAAAAAAGAAGAGACCAAGGATCAAACCCCAAGACTAATCTGGAGAAATCCATTGCATGAATGTGTCGTTTTATTCTCCTCAAGTAGCAAAAATCCTACTAAAGATGCAGTTTAGTCTTCTAAACCATTTTTTTTGGATAGAGGTATGTATTTATCTAGCAAATGTGGGGCGTGGGAACTCTCCATGTGTACCCAACTTCGAAACCCCCATGGTGTAAAGCAGATAAATAGGAATTGACTGTTTCATAGGATTTCCTCAAGATTTACTGAGTAAGTATGAACGAAGCATGAAATTCAAATATCCTATTTGAAAAGTATGTGCATGTCTTCAGTGGTAAATACCAAACTGTAAAGCTTCGCTAAACACCATCATTTGCTTGACCAAGTGCTTGATAGCACACAGTTGCGCACCCCCTCCCCCCAAAAAAAACATGTTAGTAAAAGAAAGAGTACCAAATAAATTCCGTATCACTAGTGGACCTTTAACATATAAGAATTGAATCAGAAACTCCCTCAAAAGAACAGTCTGAATAAGAATCAACAAATTATTCAGAAGAGCAGAGAAAAATAACTTAATAATATCTAACCAGCAAAAAGAAAACAGATTTCTGCATGACATGTAAGGTTACATTTGTTTCAATGAAAACTGCGCCAATATAACCATCAGCAACAGAGAGGTTTACACCATGATGTTAAGACACCAAGAGAGCATAACATGTATAGGCTCCACTGGATTGAGAATTTCATCTCAGTTCTAACTCAATTCCCTGAACTACAAATTTGCATTCAATACTACATTTCAAGTTAAAATGCTTGCTTGTCATCGAGTGATCACTCAAGAGTTAAGACTACTGGCAGAATCCATGTCTAAAATGATGGAAGCGTGTTCTGTCCCTCACAACGACCTCCCTTCTGTACAATTTCGATACCAATTTTATTGCATTGTGGCGATCCAAACACATCCTCAAGTTTTTCACAATCCTTATTGCTGCATTAGATTCTGAACTGAGTAATGCAAAAGCGACTGCCAACTTCTCGCTGTGCCAATAAAGAACCTTCTGTTTTTCTTCTTCTGTGACTTGAACAAAGACCTCAGTTACATCAGGCACATACCCAGCATTCTTCAAATCAGTGAGTATCTTCTCCAACTTGGAATAGATTTCTTCGCTCATAGGATGAGATCTATCACCAGCTACAATTTCATGAATCGTGCCGTTCATTTCAATCAGACTGCAACCAGGCTCTTTCTTGATTCCTTTCTCCATTATTGCCTGTCTAGGCCACCGGATATCTTCCCATCTATTAGACTTTGCATATGTGTTGCACAATAGGATGTAAGCCATGCTGTTCTCTGGATCCAGCACAAGGAAACGCTCTGCTGCCAATTCACCTATCTCTGAATTACCATGAACCCTGCAAGCTGCCAGCAGGGTCCCCCAAATTGCGTAGTTGGGTTTCATGGGCATTTTACCTATTGTCTCCAATGCTTCTTTTAGTTTCCCAGCTCGGCCAACAAGGTCGATTATGCATCCATAATGCGTCACATTAGGAGCAATCCTGTAGGTCCCAGTCATGCTGAGAAACAGCTCTCGACCTTTGTCAACCAAGCCAGTATGAGTGCAGGCAGTGAGAACACCGATGAAGGTCACCTCATCTGGAGCTTCAAACGCCCTAAGCATTCTGTAAAACATATCGATAACCTCTTCCCCATGGCCATTCACCGCAAGACCAAGTATAATGGCGGTCAAAGTAAACTTATCTCCGTTGTGCATCTCTTTGAATACATCCAACGCTCGCTCGATGCTCCCACACTTTGAATACATGTCTATGAGTGCATCCCCAACAAAAACATCCATCTTGATGCCATGCCTGGTCATGTAAATCCTTGCCCGTTCTCCCGTCTCTAAAGCGCCTAGCTGTGCGCAAGCCGCGACCACGCTGACCATGGTGAACTGATGAATTCATCTGCCCTCACCTTGCTAAACTGCATCTCACGGAACGTCTCCAATGCCTTCCTGAACCGGCCAGCCTGTACATAACCGCCAATCATTGCAATCCACGAGACAGTGTCTCTCTCAGGCATACTGATCAAACAGTGCCCTGGCTCGATCAACCTGGCCTAATCTCACAAATCCAGAAGTTACCGTCGTCCAGGACACCGTGTTCCTCACCTGCATGTCCTCAAACAACTCCCAAGCAGCGTCCATTTCGCTACACTCCGCTACATATCAGCCAGTGCGTCCTCCACCTTCAGGTCGGGCAGCATACCGTTCTCCACGACGCGCTTGTGCACCTGCATCCCGAGCAGTACGTCCTTTCCTTTCCCACAATCTGACAGCAACGAGATGTACGTGACCGGCGTGGGCGTGACGCCGGAGCTCACCATGTCCACGAAAGAGCAGGACGACGGCCCGAACTTCTTGCTTCTGTTATGACCGGAGATCATCGCGTTCCACATGACCGGCGAGTCTCTGACGGGGCACGCATCCAGCAGCGCACGCGCCGTCGCGCCGTTGCCCCTGGCCGCGTACATGACGATCAGAGAGCTCTCCACATGGGCGTTGAACTCCAGCCCGAACTTAACCAAGTGGGCGTGGACGGCGTCGCCGAGGACCGCCCCGGCGGCGCCCCGCGCCACAACCGCCTTGAGCAAGGACGGGAAAGTGTACGCGTTAGGCTCGACGCCGCGCGCCAGCATGCCCACGTATCCCGCAAGAACATCCTCCGCGCTGCGGACGGACGAGCGGGAGGCGGTCGAGCCCCAGTGCGAGGCGCCGCCCCGGTGGAGAATTCCGTCGAACAGGGCGCGGACCATACGCAAACGCGCCCGCACTCCTCACAGCGGCCTTCTTGCATTAACCGCAGGCAGTTACCGCGGCAGCGAATCTTGGGCAACGAGATCGATGCAGGCGGTGGCGCGCGTCCGGTTCTGGTCCGCGGGTAACTAACAAGCAGCCATGCGCAGGTGAGCGCGATGGCCAAGGAGAAAAGCGTGGGCTGGGCAAGGGAAGGGGAGGGAGGGCCACGCGAACCGAGTCTAAAGATTTCAGATTCTTTTTTTTTTAGTTTTCAGTTTATTTAAGTCAGAAGACATTAAGAATGTATCAGTTTATAATATTAACTTATTTTAGTTTCTTTTGATATTTTTATGTTTTTATTCATCTTATTCCTTTGTATTGTCCGTCACGATATAATGAATTTTCAAAAAAGATTCAAATTTTTTCCTTTTTTAATTGAATGATTTAGAAAAATCTAATGGTCGCTATAGTACGATTTCAGTCAAAAAGCAATAGGCAAAGTTATAAACCAGAAGGTTAAGCTTTTTAGAGCTAGCCCGATATCACTTTAGCCAACTTTTTTAAAAATTTTGATCTTACATGTCTGTTTTTTTAAATAGTCTTTTATATGGCTTTACCACACGTGGCAAATGACCTGCTGAACTATAGTAGCTTGATAGCTACTGTAGCTATAATCAGTGGCGGAGACAGAAATTTTACCCTATAGGGTCAAATTTCATTGCACTGTATTTTAGTGTTGTTAGAGCAGCTCCAAAAGATGGGCTAAATTTGATCCCCTATAATCTCATTTTAGGGGGACATGCCAAAAAGTTGGGGATCAATATAACTCCTTTGCTCCAACAGTCATCCCAAAATTAGTCCCCTAATTGGTCACCACCACCAGATGAAGCACAGGAAAGGATCTTACAAAAAAAACACCAAAGTAGAACGACACACGAATCAAAAGAGAGAGAAATAGCAAAAAAACTGAACAAAAGCAGCAGAAGAACACACGGCAAGCAACAAGAACCAAGGAATGCGCTCACTCATACGATCAGTATCTCAAGAAACCAACACCATCGAAACAAGAACGAGCAACCAAGCATCCGATCCGACTAGAGCGAGAGAAAGAAAGAGAGCGGCGATCCCTCGCGGAGTTGATCAAGAGATCTCGTGAAAAAAGCGAGAGAGGCGAGGCGGCGAAGCGAAGAGGCTGTTGTCTGTCATGCACGACTCGATGTGATATTTCAGTGTAGGCCTTTTTGGCGGAGGATGTGCGCGCCAGCAGAGACACGCAATGGCCGGCGGGGCGCTGCGCGCGCAGGGGATGTGCTGGAGGCGGCAGCGGAGAGACGCGACGGCGGCGTGCTCAAACAGCGGGCGCGGTGGGAGCCGCGCCGCGGGAGGAAGCTACCGACGCCCTCAGGTAGGTCTCACGCAACGCGAAGGAAAAAAAATTGGGCGCGGAATCGCCTACTCGCGCGCGGCAACGGTGATTGGGGATGCGTGGGGTGAGGCCAAATTTGGCTCCGGTGGGGTGAGATATTGGGGGTGTTAAAATTTTTAGTAGTGGTTTTGGGATCTTTGTTAGTAATAATCCGTGTTGCATCCGCGATGCTGTTTGTATAGGAGTCGGAGTCCACTTCCGTTGAGAAGTCTGTTTTGGTGTTTTGTTTGCTACCGGTACGGTCATTGTATTGGTGTATATAAAGAGAACCAAGTGCAGCGATTTGAAGCAAAAGCAAGACACAAAAAACATTGTGTTCTTAAATTGTTTTTTGCTGCCTCCTCTCCGTGTGAGTTCGTCGGCACGAGAGCGCTCGGGATATTTCTTCGCCAACATTTGGTATCAGAGCAAGGTGACTCGATCCCTGCGCGATGTCGGCTCCAGCAAACGACAGCGATCGGAGTATGTCGCCGCGCCCGCGAGGCCGAGGGCGGCGCTTGGCCTCGCCGTTCGTCCCTTGTCGTGGTCGCACTCGCGCCGCGACATGGTGGTCCGTAAGACGGACGGGAGGTTGGAGGCGCGTCCTATCCGATGCTCACGCGCGCGACAACTACGGATTGGTCGCTCGTAATGAAGGTCATGCTCGAGCGAGGGCTTGTGGGGCGCCGTCGAGTATGGCGACGCCGATCCGCAGGAGGATCGTGCGGCACTCGAGCGCTCCTCAAGGCGGTCCCGCAGAGATGATTCGCGCCGCCATCAGCGATCGGCCAAGGAAGCATGGGACTACGTCAAGTCTATGCGAATTGGCTCCGATCACGTCCGCAACTCGAAGCTCCAGAAGCTGCGCACCGAGTTTGAGTTGCTCGCGTTCAAGGAAGGCGAAGATCCTGAGGATTTTGCGCTTCGCTTGAGCTGCCCGGTCGCCACGACTTTGAGTCTGTAACCCGTCGACGCAGCGTAAGGTCGTCGAAAAGTACCTTCGCGTCGCCCGGCCCCGGTTTGGTCATGTCGTCTACACCATAGAGACCATGCTTGATCTCTCCAAGCTGTCCATTGAGGAGGTCACCGGGCGTCTGAAAGGCGCCGATGATCGTTGCATCTCGCGAGCGGCGCCACCGACTACTACCTCGGAAGCTAAACTCTTGCTGATCGAGGAGGAATGGATGGCGCGCCTCAAGGAGAAGCAAAGCGGCAACTGCGGAAAGATTGGAAATTGGGCCGATTGCAGGCAGCCAAAGCGCGAGCAGGTCCATCTAACCCGGGAGGATGATGATGATAAGACGCTGCTCATGGCGCAGGTATGTGCCCTCACTGACGACGTCGAGCAGATGCCGCCAAACTTCGTCAAGCTCGATGAAACGCACGCCCAAGTGAACCTCGGGTGCGAGGGAGAACGGCGCAGCGACGTGTGGTATCTGGACACTGGGGCCAGCAACCACATGACCGGCTTCGACAGCCTCTTCGCGGAGCTAGACACGGGCATCATCGGCTCGGTGAAGTTTGGTGACGGCTCGGTGGTCGACATCCGCGGGCGCGACGGCGGTGTTTCACCACCGCGAGCGGTGAACACCGAGCGATCAGCAACGTCTACTACATTCCCAGGCTCAAGAGCAACATCATCAGCATCGGCCAGCTCGACGAGCGTGGTTGCCAGGTGCTGATCGACGGGGGAGTGCTACGGATTCGCGATCGGCAACGTCAACTACTTGCCAAGGTGAAGCGTGCCAAAAACCGCCTGTACATGCTCAACTTGAACATTGCGAGGCCGGTGTGCTTAATGGCGCGGCAAGATGATGAGGCTTGGCTATGGCATGCACGCTACGGCCACCTCAACCGGCGCTTTGAAGAAGTTGGCTCAAGACGGATGGTGCGCGGACTCCGGTGATCGGGCCATCCGGTGAGATCTGCGGCGGTGCCTCATTGGCAAGCAAAGGCGTGCCGTTTCCGGCGGCGACCTACTACCGTCGCGAGGATCGCTCGACCTCGTGCATGGTGACCGTGTGGGCCCATCTCACCGGCGACTCATGGTGGCGGCGCTACTTTCTCCTCCTCGTCGATGATTGCAGCCGCTACATGTGGCTTCGCCTCCGACGAGCAAGGATCGGCGCCTACCATCATCAAGCGCTTCAAGGCTAGTGTCGAGGTTGAGACCGGCGGCGTCTGCGATTCTCGCGAATCGATCGAGGAGAGTTCACCTCAATCGAGTTCGGCAAGATGCGCGGATCGAGGAGTTGCACGGCACTCACGGCACCATACTCGCCGCAACGAACGGTGTTGTTGAGCGCGCAACCGCACAATCGTCGGTATGGCGCGCGCTTGCTCAAAGCGAAGGGATGCCGTCCGAGTTTTGGGGAGGCGGTGACCACCGCCGTTTCTCCTAAATCGTGCACCCACCAAGAGCTTGGGCGGCATGACGCCGCTCGAGGCTTGGCATGGGAGAAAACCCGACGCCTCTTTCCTCGCGAACGTTCGGATGCATCGCCACGCCAAGGTAACTCGCCCAAATCTGAAGAAGTTGGATGATCGCAGCGTAAAGATGGTGCTCCTCGGGTTCGAGCCGGGTCGAAGCGCATCGTATGTTCGACCGGCTGCGCGCCGCGTCCATGTCTCCCGCGATGTGGTGTTCGACGAGAAGGCCACCGATTGGGCGAATCCGGCGAGCTGGAGAAGACGCTCTAGCACGGGCACGCTCGTCATCGAACACGAGATCATCGCCGATCCAGTGGAGGTCCTCGCTCGGGAGAGCAACAGCACACACCACTGGCGCTCCGATCACGCGCCGGTGGGCGGTTCGTGTCGCCAACGGCCGAGGCGCTTGCGAGCTCGATCACGACGACGACAACGGCGCGCGCACAACATCGGTTCAAGACGCCGCGGGACATCATCGCCCGCACCCGGCGTGCCCCGACACGGTTCTTGGAGCGAAATCGATCGCCGCCGAGCTGCACATGGTGAGTGCAGAAGAGCCGCCACGCTTGGCGTGGCGAACGCGACCGCCTTGGCGCCAGCGATCTTGAGGAGATGAAAGCTATCGAGAGAACAACACTTGGGACCTCGTTGAGCTTCTGCCGCATCGCGCGATCGGGCTCAAGTGGGTCTTCAAGGTAAACGAGATGAGCATGGCGCCATCACCGCACACAAGCGCGTCTCGTGGCGAAAGGGTATCGCGCGTGAAGGGATCGACCGAGGAGGTCTTTGCCCTGCGCGCGAATGGAGTCGGTGCGACTTACGCCGCTCGGGCGGCGCACTGGGGTGGTCCGTGCACCACATGGATGTGAAGTCGCGTTTCTGAACGGGACCTCATCGAGGAGGTCACGTCGGCGGCCACCGGTTTCATCGTCGACAAGCGAGAGCACAAGGTGCTCAAGGCGCAAGGCGTTGTATGGCTGCGTCAAGCCCGCGCTTGAACGCCAAGCCAACGCCACCTCGGAGCGGGTTTCAGCCGGTGCATGGATGAGCACGCGCTGTACACGCGGCGGGCACCCGGAGGAACATTGATCATTGGCGTCTACGTCGATGACTTGATCATCACCGGGACAACGCAAGCAGGCATTGACAAATTCAAGCGCGAGATGATGTCCATGTTTCGCATGAGCGACTTGGGACTGCTCACCTACTATCTCGGCATTGAGGTATGTCAAAGCGACAGTGGGATCACGCTCTGTCAAAGCACCTATGCTGGGAAGCTCCTGGAGCAGAGTGGCATGGCAGAGTGCAACCCTTGTCACACGCCAATGGAAGAGAGGCTCAAGCTGTCCAAGGCATCAACGGCACCGCTTTGGGGCGCAACTTCGCTATCGGAGCGTTGTAGGAGCTCCGCTATCTCGACTCATACCCGCCCGACATCATGTTCGCCGTAGGGTACGTAAGTTGGTTCATGGAGGATCCGCGAAGATCACTTCGCCGCGGTGAAGCACATCCTCCGTACATCGCCGGACACGGGGTTCGGCATCACCTACCGAGAGAAGAAGGAGGCGGCTGGCTTTGTCGGGCTCTGCGATAGCGACATGGCGGCGACCTTGACGCGAAAGAGCACCACCGGTATCCTCTTCTTCCTCGGCACAAGCCCGGTCTCTTGGCGATCGCAAAAACAGCGGGTTGTGGCTCTCTCTCTCGTCATGGCGAGTACATCGCCGCGGCACAAGCGGCATGTCGTATGTTCGCTTCACCGCTGCTGCGAGCTCTTGGAACGTAAGCTTCCGCCGGAACTCGGGGTGGACAACAAGTCCGCCATTGCTCTTAGCAAGAATCCAGTCCTCCATGACAGAGCAAACACATCGACACCCTGGTTTCACTTCATCCGTGAGGCGGTCGATGGAGAAAAATTGTTCTCGAGTTCATCGAATCGACGGCAGCTCGCGGACATCCCGACGAAGCCACTCGGCGCGTTCGATTCCTAGAGCTACGCGACGAGATCAGCGTGTCGGGATCAAGTGAATGCAACAGATTAGGGAGTTTGTTAGTAATAATCCGTGTTGCATCCGCGATCTTTGTTTGTATAGGAGTCGAGTCCACTACGCTGAGAAGTTTGTTTTGGTGTTTTGTTTGCTACCGATGCGGTCATTGTATTGGTGTATATAAAGAGAACCAAGTGCAGCGATTTGAAGCAACGCAGAAGACACAAAGAAACATTGTGTTCTTAAATTGTTTTTTGCTGCCTCCTCTCCGTGTGAGTTCGTTCAACACGAGCGCTCGGGATATTTCTTCGCCAACAATCTTTTGGAGGGGTTTTTTTCACTAATCACCAAAATTTGTTTTAGGGGATGTTTTAGCCCATTTCTTAGAGTTGCTCTTAATTTCATAAATTTGTATGAATTTATACATAAAATTTAACAAACATTAGGGTCTTTACGAAAAGCTGTAGGGTTAATTAACCCTCACAGCTTATACCTAGCTCCGCCATTAGCTATATAATAGCCCTATGGACTTAATTCGGGAGCTAAATTAAACAAAAATGTCTATAGTGATATTTATGCGCTCAATTCCACCGCGCGAGGGCGCACGCGGACGCAGTGGAGCAGCAGTATGTCGCTGGGCGCCGACTGGTCGCAGGCGGCGCCGCGCCGCGCTGCGGCAACCAACAGCGGCTGCGGCGTTTCTTTCTTTCTTTCCGTCGGAGGAGGCGTCGCCCCCTCCTCCCCTGTTTCGCTGACCGGCTCAGGTGATTCGCTTTCGCTTGTGGTTACGCTGCTTGGAAGGCTAGGAAATGAAACGTTCAGCCTCACCAGTCACCAGATCTGGTGTTTGCCGCGGAATTCCCACGGGAATACAACGTTACAAGCTAGGACTAAATTGTTTTCTTTTTCTTTTTCTACGACTGATAGGACAACTTGCTAGCTCATCACATAGTCGATGGAAATCCTGGTGGTGATCGGTTTGGCTGAAAGCCTCGTGCCTTATAATTGAAAACACCAGAATTTATTTGAAAAATCAGAATGTGACAGAGGCTTATTTACCATAATTAAATTTAAAAAATTTAAAAATAGAAAAACATATTAGCCCATCACGTATAATGTAAACAAATACGAGGAAAAAAGAACCGTAAAAACTCAAAAAAGCCAAAAGTTCAGAAAAAGACGAAATTTATGAATAGTGCAAAAATAAGCTGAAGCCATATTGATCAGGACCCCTCTAGCCATGAAAGACACATTCCTTGGACTAACTAAGGAGATGCTTATATTGATCTCTGCTTTTGATTTTTAATTAGAGAAGTCAATATGAATATCTAGCATTTTAAAGTAGTTTCTTCACTCTTCTCACTATCGTCTTGCTCTGAGGATAAGGCAGAGATCACAGGTTACTTTTCCCACCATTCGTCTTCTCCTTCTAAAAGCCACTTGTTTTAGCCACTACTATTTACTTTCAACAAAAAAGCCAATACTATTTGTTTTCAATAAAAAATTATCGATCACAATCAAAAGATGTTAGGCGCAGCTAATACAAACATCCATAAAGACTTTGGTGTAATAGCCTGTGTGATAGGCTTGCTCCGAGCATGTCTCTCAAGCAAAGGCGGTAAAAGCACAAGTGGAGCGCGCCGCTGAACCGTCCGATCAAACGATCAATTATCAAAGTTCCAGGTAAACGCAGATGCAGGTAATCCAAATCAAAACCATCCGTAGGACCACTCCTCGTCCAAAGAAGACTGCACAACTCAACGTAGATCGGCCAGGTCGTCGGCCGTAGACTACGTACCGAGAAACTACATGGCATGCAAGTTGGTAACAAACTTTTTTTTGGTCTATTTCGGTCGTGTCAGCGTCACTGTAGGTATATACGTGCACACGAAAAGGGCCCGGAGGTAGGTGCATGCAGCTACGTAGTGCCATACATACGTCGCTGTACCTGTACGCGTACCATCATTCGGCTTTGGATGCACACCGCGTAATTAAGCGGCCACGGCCGCCGTACGCCGAATTTTTTGTACGGATAATCCATTTTTTATTCGAAATTACAGAAATATACCCGCGGGAAAATTTTTTACAGAAATAGGCTCCAATCGCCTAATGGTTGGGCGACTGGAGCCTTCGCCTAACCATTGGGCGACTTTAATCTAGTCGCTTCTGGTTAGCGCATCGCATCCGATCGCTCAACCATTGGGCGACTTAAATGCGATCGCCAACCATTGGGCGATCGCACTCAAGTCCTCGTGAATGTTTTAAATTTTTTCAATTTTGTAGTTTTAAACTGGTAAAAATCTGCTGGAGTTGTAATAAAAGTTTATGTTCATTGTATATTATAGGTGTGTAAAAATTTTGGGAAATTTGTTTTAGGAACGATTAACCGTAGAAACGATCGGTACATACGATGGTAAGTGATATTTTAATATTATTGAGAATTCGTGTCTCTGGGCTAGGATTGGGTTGAGGAGGATAGACGGGCCCAATGGTCAGATTATCACAGGCAGTTCTACATACAAACCGTCTCAGAATACTCTTTATCACAAGTTTTATATACCGATGCAATATAAACAACTAGTCTGAAAAGATAAAATAGCAAAGTTGTATATGACTTATATATACTCATTTCAAAGGTTTCGACGAGATCTACAACTTTTCAGTTGAAGCAAAATCCAAATTCGAAAGGAAGACCAAGAAAAAGGGCAAAACAGAAACTAAAAACTTACGACGCAGGTTTAGGTCCAAAGATGGCCGATTTTCGGGGTCTTGGAGGGCGACCGGCGCACGCTGGTCGTTTTTATTGGATCGGGCTCGTCGTTAGCTTTCCAACGAGTACAAGAACGTAGAAAACGGACACCGTATGCAAAAGTTATGCCCGTTTTATGAAGGTGTGTCGGAAGCAGACGGAAACTGCTATAACTTTTGATCCTGTGAGCGAAATTGCTCAAATTTTTTCTAGAGGCTGTTGGATGTATGAAGAACAGCTCCACCAATTTTCACTTTTTTGGCGAAGGTTTGATGCACTTTCCAAATTCTCACTAAATCAAAATATTACTTACCATCGTATGTACCAATTGTTCTATTGTCATTTGTTCCTAAAAAAAGTTTCCCAAAATTTTTTACACTCCTACAATATACAATGAACATAAACTTTTATTACAACTTCAGCAAATTTTTTACCAGTTTAAAACTATAAAATTGACAAAATTTAAAACATTCACGGGGTCTGAGTGCGATCGCCCAACCATTGGCGTCGCATGAAAGTCGCCAATGGTTGGCGACTAGATGCGATCGCTGAGGGTAGAGCGATCGAATTAAAGTCGCCAATGGTTGGGCGAAAGGCTCCAGTCGCCCAACCATTAGGCGACTGGAGCCTATTTTTGTAAAAAAAATTTCCCGCGAGTATATTTCTGTAATTTCGAATAAAAAATGGATTATCCGTACAAAAAATTCGCCGTACGCCCCCTGCGCTTGCAGGAAGAAGATGCATTAGACATGCGCTTTGTCACCTCTGCGTTTCCTTTTGTCGCCACTGGCCTCACCAGCTTGCATCCCCTTTGTTCTCTTCGTTAATTGCTGCTACTACTACCATATAGCTAGTGCATACACATCAGTGTTGTTTTTTCTCAACCGAGTGAGAACAAATTAGGCCCATGCATTATGCATGGATCCGTGACATTAAGGTAGCTATAGCGAACAGACTAGCTAAGACACGCATGTGCCTTTTTCCCCAAGAAGAAATGCATCACTTGTTTATACTATTTAGAGTGATGAAATTAAGTCAATAGTAAAGTTACAGTGTAATCAGAATGGATACTGTAGCACCCCACATAATCATATAGAATACTACTATGGAACGTCATCGTCAAAGCGAAGAATAAATAAGTACAATAAAAGAAATCACAAAGAGTTTAAAGCTTTATTAACATTTTAACGGAGAACCAACGGAAGCTGGAATAAAAAATTTAAAACATGGGACCGGTCCACTTCTAACCAAATAAAGAACGAATGAAACAACAAAATGGTGGCAAACCACGGTGCTGAAAACTCGAGTGCTCCCACACATGCATGATGCTATCACAATCCACTAGCCTTTTACCTGAGACTGAAAAGAGCAAGCGTGAGATTTGGAAATCTCAGCAAGTACTCAACAACGGTCGCAACACAAAAGTAAAGACAAGTAATGCAACCACATGAAATAAAAGACAAGCATCACAAGTAAACAACGGGTGCAAGATGAAAGCAACGAACAGCTGATATCGGAGATATTGCCATATATGGGAGATGGATATCATGGAGACTGTTTATTAAAGATAGTTGTTATGTGACAAGTTAAAGCAAGTTATAGCAAGGGTGCCGGCGACCTCATCCCACATACCCGGTTATACGAGAATAGCCAGACACAACCTTGTCCTCGACTGTATAACCGCAGACGGGGTGTAATATCCTGTGTAACGAGAATGTACGGCCCCCCGTACGTTACTAGGTTGGGTGGAAATGACCCCTATATGTGGGTAGCCCCGGCATGATAACCCTTAGTTCTTTATTTAGCGAATTATCCATGGTATAATTAGGGAGTCATGAATGAATTAAGGTAAAGTTATGAGAGTAACGATTTAATACAATGAGACAGGAGAGGCAGAATTGATGATACGAGGTGATAAGATAACTGATACATCATGGATAGATTATATAGAACAAAACTAAGGTAACTAAGATATGGCGAGGATAAAGCTATAATATAGTTATGAGAAGTAAAAAAGATATGCTAGGGTTGAAAATGGAAAGGCATAGTTTCTGATATGAGGCGATGTGGAATAATAATAGGATGATAGTGATATAGTAATCATCCCTAAGAGGTATTATACTGTAGCTCACACAAGGTTATCAACCAATCAAGTTTTATTATGTGATAAGTGATTATTAGTCAGATTAACAGGTTTAATACATACATCCTTCATGGTTCAAATACAACATCATACGATAATTGGAACATAATATTAGAAACTAAAACATAGCAGCCCTAACATCGAAAGAGCATCAATAATTTAAACCTAAGTTACACATATTCATATGCTACTCCCCATTAATGATTTAAGCATAGATTCTAAAACACTCATTTAAGGTATGAATTTTGGAACATTATTGATCGAGCATTCTAATAAACCTAAAACCATGTGAACAAGTTAGCCTATAACATCGTTGCAAGAATACAATATTAAGAGTCTAAAACTAGGCAAGTATGAACAATATGATAATAAATAGACAAGCATTAGTGATATGTTAATGACCAGGTAACTTTAGTGTTATGATGCTAGCCAGATACTTTGGTGATATGATATGGCCAAGTAACTTTAGCAATTAGCCATGTAACTTAGAGATATGACAATTATTAGATAACTTTAGTGATATGATAATGGTAATCAATAGCAAGGTGATAGGTATTATGGAAACACGTGATATGCGAAACGTAAAGGTTACGACCACGAGGTACTTGCCTTGAGTACACTCAGCAGAACTGCTGCACGAAGGATCAGAGGTGCACAACTGCCCACATGCTCCTCAAGGCTGCATGCGAACCTACAGGGTGCAACGGAGACGAGTCAGATCAAAGTTAAGACACACTTGTGGAATAACGGACGAAAGTGCAATCGGCCAGAAAAGATAGCGCTCGCCCAAACCTTCGTCGTGCGCATCGCTATTTAGCCATGCGATTTGCCGTTCAGCCATGCGAACACATCACGTTGCACAACCAAGGAACACCGTGCGAAACAAGATTCAGCCACACTCCCCGGCCAGCCGAACCACAAAACAGAAGAAGCCGGCCACTGGCCACTCCGACCGCCACCGCCGGCCATCATCGCCACCACCGCTGGCGGCGCCTCCTGCCACGCGCGCGCCTAGGCTTCCGCGCCGCTGCGCCATCATGCGCCGCTAGCCCACGGTTGCTTGCACCCATGGCTGAGCACCGCACCGCCTCCGTCGACTACCACGGTCGTGCAGCTGCGCTGCGCCCCTACCATTTGCTGCCGTCGTCGTCGCGCCGTCCTCGGCCAAGCCAGCCCTCGGCTGCGCCCCCGACGACACTCGGCCGAGCGCGCTGCGACTAGCCATGATGCCCTCGATCACGCCGCCCAATGCCGCTCAGCCACGTCGCCCTCGGCTGCTCCTCCGTCGCCCCCGGCGCCTCCGCACTGCTCGGCCGCCGAACCACGCGCCACCGCGCGCGCCGCCACCGTCGCGCCGCTCCGCCGCAGCGCCTTGGCGCACATGCGCGCGCGTGCCCCGTCGTCATCGCGCGCGATCGCCGCCGCCGCCCTCCAATCGAGCACCGCTGCCGCCTCGCGCCGTCGCTGCTCCGCGTGCTGTCGCCACTGCTTCGCATGCTGCCGCCGCCGAGGCACATGCGCTGCGCTGCGTCTGCACATAGCAGCACCATGCCGCACCACCGCCGCTGCTAGTCCACACGTCGCCGTCAGCCGCATGCACAACGCACGGGAAGAGAGAGCGAGGGGAGAGAGAGAGAGATGAATATATGGAGGGAGGAAGGAGACGTGAGAAAGAGAGGGATAATGGGAGAGGAAGAAGAATAGATGGGAAAGAGAAATATGTTATGGCAAGGAGAGATACCCGGGAGAGGGAGAGAGGAAAATATGGAGAGAGATAAATGGAGAGAGAGAGAGAGATAAGGAAGGTAGAAGAGAGTTAACGGGGAAGAGGGATATGCGGGAAGAGAGAGATAACGGTTAGAGGTTTTGTTTTTTTGGAGGGTGCTACAGATACGGACAGATATCGCGCATTCGATACCCTGTTCCACTTTTTTTGGGTCAAAATCGGATACGAATAATATTGGATACCCATTTTTCCATTCCGTATTCGCTCCACAAGCCTTCGGACGTTCGGTCGGACGGAAATTATCTGCTTGTTTATACCCCTACAGGACATTGAATAGTAGACGGATATATACAGACGAATATCACTCATCCCATATCCTACTCTGTACTTTTTCCTTGGAGTCAAAATCGAACACGGATAGTGTCAAATATCCATTTATCCCTTCCTTATTCGCTCTGTGGGCCTTCGGTCGATTGATCGGACGAAAAATATCCATTCCGTTTGCATCCCTAAATAAAGTAATCAAGGTTCACACGCGCGCGCGTATGTATGTATATATATATGTATGTATAGGAATATATATATATATATATATATATATATATATATATATATATATATATATATATATATGTATATTTATATGTATATGTATATTTATATGTATATGTATATGTATATGTATGTGTGTGTGTATATGATGCTGAATTAAGACACCATGGTATCAGGGCAACATGATTTTAATTGCATGACTTCAACCCAAATTCAAGTATAGATTTCAAATTTTTTTACACGCAATGTATAGGAAAAAATACCTATTTTAGATCATGGTATCAGAACATCATGGCATATCCCGCTAACTCCTGCAAAGAACTTCCGCTCCCTCTCCCTTCCACGTGCCAACGCCGCCCGAGCCGCTCCACTACTCCCACCGCCTCTCCTCGCCTTTATAGCTCAATCGCCTTCACAGATAGCTTCGCGTCACTCCTCACCAAAACCACTCAATCGAGTTCTCTCTCACCGTAGCCCCGCCAGCGATCTCCCCTAAGCCAGTGAGCCCTAAACCTAAACTTTTTCCTCTCTCTCAATCAAAACCCAATTGCATTTGGCCATATCATCTTCAGAACACCACAACACATAGCCGAACTCATCGTAGCATGAGCATTTCCGTAGAGCTCAGTCATTGAAGACCACTCCGGCCGTAAGGCCACTCCTGTGGACAGCTCGTCTGAGAATCTCTCAACCCAAACCGTCACCACTACCATGAACCCTATGTTCCACAAATGGCCAAACCACCCTCATTTTCGTCGAAGAGCCACCGAGTAATCCTAATGCCGCAGTGGAGCTCGGAGCCTTCTCTCCTACCATCGGCCGCCACTACCCATCTCTATGATCTCGAAAACCCCAAAATAGAACCACCACCGTGCGAGGAACCCATTCGTACCCTAATCGCTCATCAGAGAACCTCGCTGGTGTCGTTTCCTTGATCTCGCTCTCTCTGTTTTCCACCAAAGAAGATGGTTGGAGGTATATGAAGGAGTGGCGTGGCCAGATCTTGGCCGCCTGTGTGTGTCCCATTGAGTGAACGAGCATGCACATGAGTGGGTTGTACGGCCGAGCGGTGCTGGGCCGAGTCAGCTGGCCCAAAATGCCGATTCGATTTAAAACCTTTGCGGGTTGCACTGTTCACTTCGGATCAGCCTGACACTGTTCATTACTATAGCTACACTATTCACCGAACCCAAAAATCCAAAAAATACCTCATTTCGACCGTTTCGATGCCTCGAATCTATTTTTGACCTCCGTTCCACCAATCCAAGCTCCTATAAAATCCAAACTAACTCTATTTGGTTTTTATTGTATTTTATTCCTTTTTATTTTAATTTATTCTCCTAGCTTGATTAGTTTGAAACATGAACCTTATGTTATTTTATGTGTTTGCGCTAGCTCCCGAGTACTTCGAGGAAACAGAGCAGGACTGGATCCAGGTGTCGAAGTGTACGAAACAGTATAGTTCATATAACAGAAAGGCAAGTTACAAGTTTTTTTTATCATATTGAATCCTATGAAATTTAATTCATTTAATTACAGTACTTGCATTAATGTTGTTTGTGAAATATTATTTGCTTAAAATAAATATTTAGAATGACTTGCTAATTAGTTATGTCCTACCACAAAAAAAGTGCCTTGCTTAATTTGAGGTATTATTCATCTTGACAATCTTAGTAATATTTAATTATTGTATAATTAATTGTAGATTAACTCACTCAAAATTTTATACTACTAAATAACTTGGCATTTGGTCGGTAGAATTGTTAAAATGGTTCTAGGGTGAGGATGAATAGTGGAAAACCACAAGATGGTCATCGTCCACGACCTTACCCTAGGGTGGAGGCTTGAGCAGATGGGTGGTAGTGCTGTCGAGCATAGAAGATTTGGGTTATGGTTGGCAGCCTCAAGTGAAAAGTAAGAACATGAATCTTATGCTGTGTAAAAGACATAGTAATCGTTCAACCACAAGTGTTGACTTGTTAACCCTAGTCTAGTAGCTGCTATGGTTGGCAGCCTCAAGTGACCAGTGGTCATGAATCTTATGGTTGGCAGCCTCAAGTGAAAAGTAAGAACATGGATCCTACTTTTTCGGTGACCAGTGGTTTTAGGTTTTAGGTTTTAGGTTTTAGCCGTGCTCAAGTACGCGTGTGGGAGTTTCTTTTGTACTGTAAGTTAACTTTGGGTTTGCACGCCCACTGCATCCAAAACTAGGCTTTTAAGCCTTATTTTTGTAATAAAGATTGGTTCTTATGTGTAAGCATGTGTTGAACTGATGCTCATTCGTGTATTGTACTCTGTAACTGAATAGTGCTAGGCAGTTGCGGAGATCACCAGCTCTATCAGAAATAGGGATGTTACAAACTCTACAAGATAACAATGTTTATAGATTCCTCGCAAAGAAAATACACACACAATGCTGATGTAGCATGCATGGTTAACGATGAACTGACTAGCTAAACAGTAGCAACATACAAATACAGGCAGCAATTGAAGCTGGAACAAGAGTACAAGTGCCGGCGTTGGGCTTTGGCGCTCCGTCGGGGACATGAGATGAAAGCGGTTTTTGTAATCCCTTCCCGTGAGCCAGAAATTCAGTTGCAAGGGCACTGCATGCACACACATCTGGAACCCGAGCGAGCAAGCTAGCCATAGGCAGCTCATTACGTGCGTACACTCGCGCGCACGCGTACGGCATACACTAACCGAGAACGAACTCTGAGCTCGCGCGTGCGTGGCCACCATGAAGTCGTCGTCTCAGAGCCAGAGCCCCAGGACCCCCTCGCCTCTCGGCACTGCGGCGGCGGCGGCCTACGCCGAGCACATGCTCTCCTCGTCGGAGCCGTGGCTCGTCGCCGCGGCGGCGGCGAGCACCTGCGACGACTCGTGCGTCAACGAAGTGGACAGCTTCGTGCGCACCGTCACCTCCGTCAAGTCCAAGTCGGCCTCTTCCTGCCGCCCGGACCTGCTCGCGTCCGTGCTGTCCCACTACGCCGCCAAGTGGTTCCCGGACGTGGTGTCCTCCTCGTCCCCGGCCTCGTCCGCCTCCGGCCGCTTCCTGCCCCCGGAGAGCCCCACCGCCACGTGGCTCAAGAAGCGCCTACTCCTGGAGTCCCTCGTCGCCGCGCTCCCCCCGGACCCGGTCGGCGCCGCGGCCGCCACCGACGACGGCATCACGTGCGACTTCCTGCTCAAGCTGCTCCGCGCGGGGAGCATGGTGGGCGCGGGCGCGGCGCTGCTGCAGGAGCTGGAGGCGCGAGCGGCGCGGCGGCTGGACCAGGCGACGCTGGGGGCCGTGATGATACCCGCGTTCGGACACGAGTACGCGTGCGGGACGCTGCTGGACGTGCCGCTGGTGCTGCGGCTGGTGCGGGGGTTCCTCAAGGAGGGCGCCGCCGCCAAGGCCGGCAGCGCCGCGGCGAGAGTGGCGAGCCTGGTGGACGCGTACCTGGCGGAGGCCGCGCTCGAGGCCGGGCTGCGGCAGGCCGAGTTCGAGGAGCTCGCGCTCGCCGTGCCTGCCCACGCCCGCACAGCCGACGACGCGCTCTACCGCGCCGTCGACACCTACCTCAAGGTGAGCATGCGCGCGCGCTCTTCCGTTTCCCCATTGATTCTTGATTCGTTTAGCCTTCTTCTTCGGTGCACTCCACGACGTAGCCCATTCCCATTCGCAGAAAGCATCGGCCACAAAGAACACAGTTTCGTGTTAGTGTCTTGTCAATTGCCATTACTCATGAGATTACTACTAGGTTAAATCTTTCGATCTTGCAAAGATTGCTGCTTTCACTTGGCAACGCCTTTTCGTGCGAAAAGGCAGGGTGGTGAAAATTAGTTGATGGGCAGTGTGGGGTGTGTCTTGCCTTGGGTTGTACATAGCATAGGCCGTCCATCCCATGCATTGTGTTGGCCGAAGAGCCTAAGTTGGATGCATGCTCGAGACAAATAATGAGAAGGTTGGCCTTTTCCTTTGAACTGGGGTTTATCGCTCTTAGTTATGGTTGAGTTTTTTTATACTCTTTGAGAGGCTATAAATAGGGAAGATATTATCGTGAATGGCATATCATTACTATTATAAAAGAATAAGTTGATGGTTGTATGTCTATTCTTCTCTAAGGGTATCTCCAATAGTCAACAAAATCTTACGAGTCACTAAATTACAGCTAGCTATAGCACGTAAAAATATGTATTTCACTATACACGTGGGGCTAAATAGTTATTGTAATAGCATGTACACATCATACTATTGTACTATATCCTATGTGGAGGAAAGAGAGTATGCAAAAAAAATCGAGCCAACTCTTCTTTAAGCACTAGTCTATAACGCCAAACGAGGCGGCCTCTATAAATTTTGTGTGTGCATGTAAGCATCAAATAGCTATCCTTATAGATAGTTCTTTAGAATACTAGCTTTAGTGTGTACTATATAGATGATGTGGAAGTCTTATAGTTAGTTGCTAGCTATAACCATTGGAGATGCCCTAATCACTCTATTCTCTTAACTTCGTACCATTCTCCACTTTTCAACCGGTCAAAGTAACTCACTTCTATAGCATGATTCTTTATACATTTAAGAAGTTTCGTTGCAACGCACGGGTACGTAACTAGTATAACTTTAAATTAGAAAAGCTTATTAAAAAAGTGGCTCTAAAAAACCGTTTAGAAAAGTTATTTCGGTTTCTAGAGAATTCGGAACCAAAAAAAAGCAGTCCATTTGTTCTGTGGTCAATCGCCAAAAGGTTGCCTGAAAGCTTGTGCGGCATGTACATGTGTTTTTGTGTTTGACCACTGCATTTGCATCGGACCATGCATATATTGGTGTGCCCATTTTTAAAAAGCATCCTGTGGTCATGTAATTAATTAATCATTTGATCTTCAATCATAATTTTGGCCTTGACCTGGTGTGTACAATCAAAGAAAATTAATTATATGAATGCAAAATACAACAGTACTGCTTCCTCATTCTTTTTTATTTAACTTTCTAGTATCGGCGTCATCAAACTTTTTTTGTTAATAGATTCAATATTATCTAGATTGTCTATATAAAAAATATAGCATTAAATTTGTTATTAAAAATATTTTATAATATTATAATTTTATTAATATATCTTAATATAAATAAATAAATAAATAGCTTCCAAGAAAGAACGGAGGAGTCACAATCGTTTTTCTCTCTCTCTTGGGGTTTTGTTTTGGGTAGCTTGTGAGCTGCATGATTGACGACTTGCTTTTATAATTTAGCAATAGAACATTAAGGCGCCGTTCATTTCAATTCAACTTCTGACTTCTAACTTATTTTTTACTATTCATAAATTTCATCTTTTTCTGAACTTTTGGCACTACTTTTTTGTCGTTAAGATACATCTTTGTGCTTGTCTTTAGCATGAAAAGATTAATGTCACAAAGCTGAAATGTACACCTATCTGTTTGTGTTACTATAATTAGCAGAATTACCTATGCAATTATACGGTTAGATATTACGACACAGGTGTTTTTGATGTACAACTCTACTGCCTAAAATTGAAATACAATTGTATTTATTATACAACTTTAATATCTATATATGATTAATCTGTACCATTATAATCTGGTCACATTAAAATAAATAATATAGATCTTTTTCTTTTTCTCTTGATTAATGTGAAAATTTCTAGATTTTTTAAAGAATTATTATGAGATTTTTTTCTTTTAAAATAAATAAGATGTCTTAAATCTTACTGGTTATTTTTATTTATATTGATGTCCAAAGTTACTATTCTCCGAAGCTTGCTCAGTCACTTCACTTCGTTTCCTGGCCTGCTGTGTGTTTGCATAGTGGAGAAGTAGCCTAAGGAGTGGGGAGAGGATAGAGGTCACGTGAGCTCCAACTGCTAATCAGCAAAGAGCTCCCTGTTATTACACATGGGAACAGGTGCTTGTGGATATCAAATCCTTCCTGTCCCTAGCTTGGTGCATTTTGTTCTGATCCACACTTCCTTTTGTCTTTCTGTGAGTAACCAACCAGAAGTTTTACTGTAGGCTGCATTTGACAGGAAATAATAGATTAAAGAGATCATATTTGTGACAATAATACTCCATCCAAATTCATGTCAAAAGTAAGCACATGATTAGGCAATTAAGGAGAAAAGAACTGAAATTTTACGGTGAGACACATGAAGATGAAAAATGTGCGGATGAAATTGTCAGGTAATCTGTGCCTGCAACTATTTCAGGGATCTTGCAGAGTGCAGACGTCAACAGGCATGTAGATACTGGATGCATCTTTCGATTTCATGGGCCTGCATATCAGAACTCTAGCAGTTTCAGATCGAAATGCAACCAAACAAATCATGTGGAAGTCTGTTTCATTGTCCTGTGCATTTTACACAGTCCCCCTGTCATCAGAACTGCTGGCACTGCTGCTCTCTGCAAAGGACAGATTCTCATGTCAAATCAATCGTGTTAGCCACGAAAGTTCATATCAATCACACTGATTGGAATATCAGAATTTCATCATCATCATCATCATGTTCTGATATGTTATATAGGCAATTTCCAATATTTGTACAGTGCAAAATTAGTTTGATAGAATAAATGAACAAAAAATGAAGCCATTGTCATGAAAAATGTTGCAGTATGAAAGCAAAATATCATGAAAAGGTTCATTCCCTTAGCTCCTCCGTGTGGTTCTATGCATCAGGCGCATCCAAGCACCGGCAAAGAAGAACGTAAGTCGCTGTGCAGGCTGATCGACGCGCGCAAGCTCACGGCGGAGGCCGCGGCGCACGCCATCCAGAACGACCGGCTGCCGGTGCGCTCGGTGATGCAGGTGCTCTTCTCGGAGCACGGCAAGCTCAACCGCCTCGCCGAGCTGGGCGGCTCGTTCAGCGGCCCGAGGAGCCCCATCCCGGCGCTGGACCTCCCCGGCCGGTGCCCCTCCAAGCGCGAGGTCCTAGCGCAGCACCAGGAGGTGCGCCGCCTGCGCGAGGACGTCGCCAGGCTTCAGGTTCTTGCACGGCTTAATCCATTCATCCACTGTAGCGTGCGCCATTGATGCACTCACGCTGAAAGGTTGAGAGGTTGAGATCGATGTTCTCGTACTTGAAATATGCAGGTGCAGTGCAACGCGTTGCAGGCTCAGGTGGACAGGCTGAGCTCGGAGAGGCAGCGGCGCGGCGGTAACGGTGGCGGCTTCTTCAAGTGGAGCACGTTCTGGTTCGGCGGCATGACCGCCGACGTCGCGAGGGTCGAGGACTCTGAGAGCGGCATAGAGCGGCGGACGCCGGCGAGCGGGAAGAAGGGCAGGGCCACCGCCGCGATGCCGACCCCAAAGTGGCGCAAGTCGATGTCGTGAGAGAATCTGAAGCCGACGCTGACGATTAAGAGGGCTGCTTAATTTGTTGTTTTGCTTTTTCCTTTGGTTACAGCCACTTCATTCTGTTTGAATTCTCTTTGGCATCTGGGGTGGTGTTTCTGTTCATGGTGAAACCAGATAGATGCAAATAAATCTCCTAGTTTGGCAGATCAAGAGCCCGATGAATTTGAGAGTTTAATTCTTTTTTTTCACAAATCAACAAATAATTGTGCACACACCAATCAGATCACACAAGGGTGACCACAAATGTCTCACAAGTTAAGACAGATCGCCTCAGACGGAAGTCTGCAAGCTATGTTCACCAACTTGTTCAGCTACCGAAACAATAATAATTTGACACAAATTTAAAAACGCATGGAGAGGAATAAACAGGCTGAGATCTGGAGTGCAATGCCTTATTTGTTTACTGCTTTCTTGATTGCCTGCTTGCATTTACTGAGGAACTTGCTGCTGCTTGTGGACACTGAATCCTCGTGGCCGTATCTGCAGTCATCGTCGCCGACCACCTTAGGTTTCCTGCCTATGCACTCCACACCTCTTCTCATTCCCAGGATCTTGGAAGGTGAGGAAGGAAGAGACCGGAAACCCTTAGTGCTGTCGGACCTCGGGAACCAAATCTTCTTTTCCTCCCTCTCCTTGATGTCAAAGCTGTTCCTGCATCTTGCAGTGCCCTGGTCGGTAGCACTCTCGCCACAGACCTCGACAATTTCATCAGAACGCTCGGTGATTTCATTCCTGCAGCTCTCGCCGTCGATTCTGCTTTTCATTTGCTGCTCATCTGAAGCATTCTCCTCAACAATGTTGTGATCTTCTGAAGAATGGTATACTGCAGGACCTTCTTGTTGGTCCTCCATGAGCATATGAAGCCACTTATCCACATTGCCTTCGCCAATGTTATTCAGGTTTTCATCTTGTTCTGATCTGCCGACACCTCGAGGATCAAGTAAATCATTCTTTTGCAATGCCATTGATTGATCTGTGGGATATCTAGGCGCTCCATACCTATCAGTTGCTCTGTAAGGAGTTGGAGGAACTGAGGAGCTCCTTACTGTCTTGCTGGCATGAGATTTTTCAGTCTGAGACTCATTAGGATCGCAATGCAGCATGGTGGCTTTACACTTATCATCTCGTGACCTCATTAGCGTACCAATTCCCCTTGATGTCATAGTCTCCTTTCTTTCTCTTCTCCTGCCACGACGCCGATCTTTGATTGCCAATTGTTCTAGCTTTTCCCGGACTAATATTCGGCCTCTTTCGGTATCAACTGTGTGATTTTCAGTGGAGTTAGGCCTCCTTGGGAAGCTTATGACCTCGAATGGTTCATTCTTGGCGATGCCCAATGTTGAAGTCCCTTCTCCAAGCTCTTCTTCCTCTAGGCAGACGTATGCATCTGACGTCCTCTGGTCTTCCTCCAGGAAAAACCTCAGCTCCTGTTTGAGAGGACTACTCCTCAATCTTCTTCCTGGCAAATACTTTACGCCCTCATTGTACCTTTCCTCTAGCATTCCATCGTCAACCCGATACCTTTTCCTTGCTTGATCAGCGAAAGGCTTTATCTGCCTATCCAGATCATCCTTCTGCTGGTACTTCCTGCGGAGCTCGGTTTCAGACGAGTCACACATTGCTCTCTGGGCCTCCAATCTGGCCATCAGAGTACTGGTTGCAGCTTGGTTCAACCTAAGTTGTTCCTTGTACACAACGCACCTTCATTTTGTACCACAAATAACAATTAGCACCATTAAGATTGAAATGAATTTTTAGTTCTTGGTTTATAGATTCATCCTTACTGGTGCATGGCGTCTCTGATCATCTTCTCCAGCACCGCCTTGTAGTTGGATTGAGCCTCTGCCAAGCGACGACACTTCTCTACTCGCCGACGCCTCTTGATCAGGAGAGCCTCCAAGTTCTGGATGGCTACCCGCTCTTCTTCATTCTTCTGCTTCAGCTCGGTGACCTCGTTCTCCAGTTCAGTGATCTCAGCCTGCTTCTTCTTGGCCTCTTCTCTTTGCCTCAGTGAGTCCCTAGCCATAGCTATGGACAAATAAGGATTGCTAATGTAGCCGTCAGCATCTGGATTGTTGTTCTCTTTCGTCCAATTAGGCCCGTGACTGGACACTGCCAAGTTGATATTCTCATCCTTTTCTCCCGTGAATTTCTTTGCAGCTATACAGAGCACCAAACTATTATAGATGTAATAAACTAGACGGTTCAAAAACTATATGTGATGATGATTTAGAACCGTCTGCGGTGATGCTATGTGTGGTAGCGTTATCACACCAGGGTTCAAACACAGACATAACAAAAACAAGGAAACGGAAGAAATTTACCAATCAAAGGGTAATTAGGCCTCAGTGGTCGGTTTGCATCAAGAGATTTGAGCACCGAGCTATCCGAGCCCCTAGCGGAAACAATTGCAGCAGGTGCAAGGCCTACTTTCTTCTTCATCTCCGAGAAATGCTGCGGGAACGCGTGCGCCTCCACTACCTGCAGCGAGCTCAGCTCCTCGCTGGCCCCATCGGCGAACAAGAACGCGAATGCTCTATTCCTGCACAGTTGAAAAGCATCCGTAGTTGGGTCAGCACATCTCCAACACCTGAAACCTGTTGAGGTAGCAGCAACAAGAGTTCTCACCTGAAGTCGGCGTTTCCGGATGCGAAGATGGAGAGGAACTGGTTGACGGAGATGCCGAGCTGCAGATCCCACCATGGGATGAGGAATTCCAGCTTGGTGTGCTTCTTCCTACACACCTGCGACTGCACTATCCGCAGGTTGCTCGGGACCGTCTTCCCTCCTCCTGCAACAACTCACACCCATCCATCACAACCACAGAATTAACACCCAAAAAAAACTGGTGAAATCGTTAGATCGCAGCAGTTTTCTTACTGGCGCAGGGGAACCAGTGGTCGATGTCCCAGGCGAGAGGCGACGCCGAGTCGGCGTGCAGGTAGAGCACGTTCCCGTACGCGTCCACCCGGAAGAGCGCCGGGTCGAAGCCGGCGTTCCCGAGGTGGTCGAGCTGCTTCCAGAGAAGGTTGGCAAAGCCGCGCGGGTTGGCGGTCGGGATCGCCCCCGCGTCGGCCACCGGGAACATCTCGTTCAGGTCCTTGGCCCGCAGCGCCTGCACCACGCACCCGGCCGGCCACAAACACGCGCCGAATAACTAATTAGCAATCGCTACGCCTCTTCTACTCGATCAGATAACGCAGCCATGGTGCACGGGTCAGATCTGAGCGACGTACGTACCTCGTGCGGCTGGAGGACGTAGGGGAGGAAGGCGTGGGGCGGGCCGTGGCTGTAGGGCAGGCCGAGCGCCCCCGCTCCGCCGCGGCAGAGCTTGGCGTAGGCCTTGGGGTAGCCGAGCGCGTCGTCCACCGCCTTCTCCTCCTCCGTGAACGCGCCCATCGTCGCCGCCGCCGGTGTGTGTACGCACGCCTGCACTGCTGCTTGGGATCAAGAGGAGGAGCGTTCTGGTGGGGTGGGGCTGCAAGCCTGCAACGGTCGAGATGGATGGGAACGGGAAGGAAGGAACGAGCCGCTCGGGTTCAAACTCGGCACGTCGGAGGGGGGCCTGGTAGACGTGGTCCACGGGGTTTGTGAGGCTGGTATGCGGGGGCATGCCGTTTTGGTCTACGGATGGGTTATGGACGGGACGGCTTGTGAATCGGATACTGTGATGAGAGAGAGATACTGTGGTGTACTGCGTACATCTGGGAGTACATGTACTGGATCCCATTCTTTATGGTTCTGGATTGCGCTGGGCAAATGCTTTAATGAGTTGGTACTGGTTTTGTCGCGCGGGTCGAGCAAAATCTCTCGTCTTAGCCCTAGGGAATCGAATTCCAGCCCAAGAACAGAAAGTGTGCTGCGCGTCGTTGGAAAACGAGAAGTGTCTGGTTCGAACTTGGAACGGGCTAGGAAACCGTCGTGCAGCGTGCGGCCCAGGCTCGGTCGTGACACTCGCGGAACGCGCCGAGGATGCAGCGGCGCACGGCCCACGCGCGACGCAACCCTGCAACAGTATGAGGCGGCCTACCGAGAAAGAAGGAAGCCGAGGCTGCCTGCCGGGCCTGTTCGCGGCCGCGCACCGCGCCCGCGACGAAAAGGCGGAGCCCATAAAGCTTCGCCCGCAGCCGGCCGACGCTGGTCGGGCCGCGGCGGCCTGCACTTCCCCCGCGCGTTCCGCGTCTTCTCTTTTAACTTGTTCCGCGCTGTATGGGCGGGGAGAGGGTATGTACGTACGTACGTAAGTACGTGCATGTATGTATGTATGTACCAGCCCGGGCGGAGCGACTTTTTGGCATTTTGGCTCATTTAAAGCCGTATTTACATGAATAAATGTAGTCACGTAAGAATAGCAAAAACAACATTTCTATCATCTGATGGTTGTGCGACAGTTCGAGAGGCGACACGTCACCTCTGCCATACAGCCCGCACAACCACCGTGCAGAGGTGATTAGATAGGGTAATTAATCTTAATTAGTGGTTTTGTTGGTGCACTAATTGTTCGATTTTTAGATATATCAATTGGGTTCTAAATATTACATAATTTTGTGTGGAGCCTTTCGACGTAGCGTACTTGATTTTATAATTTTTTTTGTAATATTATCCATCCTGAATTTTATAATTTTATGTGAAGCCTTCCGACGCAGCGTACTTAACCAAGCCAAAAATCTTTGCTCGTTAAGTGCTGACCTTTCCAGAGCAGCCTTTCGTTACGCACTTCACTGCGTAATTGCCCCGGTTGGACCAGTACACTCGATACACACAACTGGTGGACAAGGCGTATTGTGTTATAACTTGTTGCACAGCCGCTTTGCTAGGGAAGCGCTGCCCAACTAAGAGGATGTCGGTTTGCCGGATGCAGCTTTTGAAACTCGTGAATATTCATTGAACAGAGCCCCTCTGCCTGGACCACCTTGTATTGGCATGTTGACAGGTCCAACTCATCGAGTCTTGTACGTACAAGACTATCGCCATAGAGAACTATCAAGTTTTGCATGTTTGAGATTATCTTAAGCCACAACAACCCGATACGCAATAAACGTTACAACAAATAATGACGACAAATAGCATGCAAGTTATTGATTACATGTTAATAATTACAAAGAGATAATTCATTAATTACCAACAATTTGATTACTCATCTAAAAATTAATTATGAGTAACTCATTACCTTTGTCCTTATTATTTACTTACCACTAACTCAAGCGTTAACCCTAACTAATTAGTACAATAGTAATTATGACTGATTAATTACAAAGTACTATGCAATAATAAATTATCGGTGTCGTGCCTACAAATAAACAATACAAAACTATGGCTAAATTTCTACGACCTACTTACTTCACAGTACAAAGCTGCATTAATTATGACTAACCAACTAACACTAATTAACTACGACTACGGGAATAATGACGAAGGCATACAAGAACAAAATGCAGAGGACGGAGGTCAAGCACTGCAAAAGATGGCCACTGCGTGGTGATCATGTGGCAGCTCAAATTAAAAGACGAATTAAATGAGCACCGCACGTTGCTAGTTATGACTAAATTAACATGAATTAACATGGTAAATTCAGAGCGCATGAAATTTCTAAAAAAATAACACAATTAGGTCAACTGTGTCAGGAAGCTCCACAAAAAACATAATTTTTTTGAGCTCATTTGCTATATATAATAATTCCTACAAATAACATAATTGAACGAATTTTTGAGTAAAATTCAGAATGGATAAAATTATAAAAAAATTATGCTATCAAGTATGCTATGTTAGAGGCTCCATAAAATAATTTTATAATTTTTAGAGATCACTTGCTATATCTAAAAAATTGAACAAATAGTGTACCTAAATGAAATCACTAATTAGGATTAATTACTCTAGTTAATCACCTGTATGAGCTCACCCCATGCACGGTAGCCGGGCGGCATAGGCGGTGTTTTACTCTGAAGGGCTGCCACACGGCCACCGGATGGTATTAGTATTATTTTTGTTATTCTCATAAAACTATAGCCATTGTTGTAAATACAGTTTTAAATTATACCAAAAGTATCAAAAGTCAAGCGGAGCCCAATAGACCTAGCAGAGGTGTTAACTGATACTGGATCCAAAAAATTTTAAGTAGAGATCCTCCCATATATACCATACGTGCATCCCGACCCAAAATCTGTGCACCCCGCCCACCGAACCAAACCAAACCAGCCGAGGAGCAGCATGCCAATCCAAACCAGCCAGCCGAGCAAACTAATACGTTCACGCAGCAGCACAGCTACCTGCAGCAGTGGCGGATCCAGGAAAAATTTTAAGAGGGGCTGAACAAAAGCGATACAGCGACATAACTCCACTATACCCCTCCTACACCATACATCTATAGCAAAAATTTATGAGAGGCTCCAAGGGTTCGGTAGCAGTAGGGGGGCTCGAGCCCCCCACCGCTGGATCCGCCCCTGACCTGCAGGCAGCCAGGCCAGCCTCAAGGCCCACGAAACCAGCCCTGAACCAACAGCATCAGCCAGCCAGCACACGTATGGCAATTGGCATCGGTCCTGGAGCAGCTGTCTCGAGCGCATCTCTCCAGCCGATCGAGTCCAGAGCTCTCGAAGGCAGTCGCAGCTCGTCTCCTTGGTCCCTCCGCGCCGGGCCTCTGCCTGGTCGTGGCCGTGGCCGTGGCCGTCGACCACCGGTGCCGGAGCCCTCCGCTGCCGCCCTCGCCGACTGCATCCCGGTCATCTGTTCGTCGTCTGTCGATCGTCTTCCTCTCACCGAGCACTTGCAGATTTTTCTTTCATGCAAATAAAGTGAATTTGTGATTTATAGTTTCGATGAGATGATTGTTGTCTGTTAAATCGTGGGATTAAGTCTTAGGGTTTTAATTTGGACTTTTTGAATACGGTCAAGTTCGTTGCAAATCGCCAATCCGGACGGAAAATGGTAAGTGATCGTGATCTATGCGCTCAAATTTTATCTAGTTTTATATTTGACTTGACAATTTGACTACAATATCAAGTAACCTTCTGACATCTAAACCAACCGAATGAATGTTCACTCTTTTAATTTTTTGAACATGGTGATTTCATGAGTGATAGTCTAATTTATTATATGAAAAAAGAAAAAAATGAAGAAAGTTACCATTGATGCCATGATTCATTGCTTCATAAACTTGAAAGAATGTAAATATTAAAAGATAATACATTTACTTTTATTTGAGCATTCAACTATTTTTTCTTGAAAGTTTTAATTCACTTTCTTTCTTTTCTTATAGGCCATGAGGTCAGATGACGTATTTCACCAATATGGACTATCTTTTATCCGTGATTTCACTCTTAGTTTCTTCACTTTACTATAACTAACCAATATTATTAGCTAGTTCCTCATTTTTGTAACTATTTTTTATCTTTTTTGTATCATTGTAGATTGTTATCGGTTATATTAAATTATTGATACGAAAAATTATCAGATATATTACTATTTAATACAACATCACTTTAAAATTATATATGTTTCTTATATGTATGGTAAAATGATGAATCCGGATATTTTTGTTCTCATTCCGTCCCTGTCTACCAGCATGCATGTGTGATGTATCCAGTGGCGGAACCATGCCTCGGACTATCTGGGCTGTAGCCCAAGGCTTGGCAACCAAACTCATACAAAATTCATGAAAAATCACAAAAAAAAACAGAGTTAACTCAAGAGTTAACCCAAGAACAGCTGGCCTAGCCCGACGCTTAGGCTTAGGCTGATTCCGCCCCTGGATGTATCCACAGGTGACAACTTGTCTAGATTGCCACCTCCTTTTCTCATCACTCATCTGGTCATCCTGCATCACAGTGGAAAAGAAATCTGAAAAACTATCTTCCCATGAGAAGCTATGGAAAGCACCTCTAAGTTACATGAAAGAAAAAAAGTAGCATAAAACCATAGCTATAATTTCATTGTGTCCTTTTTCTGCATAGTTTTTCTTTTAAACAGAGATGAGTTCATTTGTTAGATATCTTTTTCAAAGTTATAGCTGTCTCCGGTCCTTACATACTTTCACCGGTTTATTTTCTTTTAAGTAGGTTATTTTGCAGAACTTTGTCTACTAAAGATGCTTTATAGTACTAAACTTCAACCAATCTTGCGAAGTAATACATATACCGATTTGTAAAAGACATGTAGCGCGATGAAGAAAGAACAAGCGATAGACAAAAAAAAATTCATGTTTCCAAATATTTACACTTCGCCATGCATGCCCTGCCCTGCCCTGCGACACCAACAACCAGTAGCTGGCACCATACACTGTGCAGCTATAGTACTAGCAGCTCCCAATGGCAGTATCACTTTCCAAGATTTGGATCAAAACCTCTCCTCTCGCCCTCCCGCTACTAGCCTGAGAAAAGCCTTTTGCAGGTGCTTTAACTTGACCGCCTAAAGCCCCTTTGAAAGCAGGCTTGGCATGGATGGATGGATTCCCTTGCTCCAAGACGCTTCTTTTCATTTCCCCTTTTCTTTTCCTTTCTTTTCCCTTGTCTTTGATATCTCTAAGCACCTTCCCTTGGCCTTAAACCCTTTAAAGGTCAAGAGCATAGATCCCCTCTCAAAATCGATCGCACCCCCTAACCTTATCCCATCTGTTATGATTATCAACATTTTTTTCTTTAGCCTCAATTCCCTTTAATTTGGTCTGTTGTTCTTGTTTGTAGTAGCTGTGACAGTATCTACGAATGATTGCCTTAGGCGATGCCTTGGGTTGGGAGTCACACTGTCACAGATCGAACTGCCTGTCCTTTTAAGTTCCAAGAGGCAACGCCAATGCAATGCAAGAAGTGATTGGTGGCAAGAGGTAAAAGTGACCATTAAGAATGCAGGATGAATTCAGAAACCATAGAAGTAAGACTTGAATTTTGCAGCAAAGGTGGGGGATAAAGTGGCCGCAGAAAGATTTATGCCTTGTTACTGAAGTCAATGCAGTGCACTCAGCTTGTCAAGGAAAACTGCAGAGCAGCAGAAGTGTTCAGGGAAAAAGGATTTCGGTCAGAGTTCAGGAATGGTTCGCCCACAAAACTAGTACTCCAGTAAATTCGTAAAGTACTGAGGTGAAAAGATCTGCCAAGACCACTACATGTCACTTAGCTTAGAGTTTGAAAGAAACATGCACATGAATTTTTGCAGCAAATAACTGAAGATAGGAAAAAAAACATGTTTTTACCTGAAATGACTTGACCTGTCCTGTTCTTCGGTCTTAAAAAGGACTTACCGTCCTTCAGTCTTACACTGTCAGTTATATATGTTTGCACCTTGTGTTACCCTACTGAGACGTATTGGATGGATTGTTCACGGCTCCTTGTGATACGGAGGAATCGACGAGTCCATAAAGTCTACTCAAGGCTCGGCAGCTAGGCATCAGGCACAGTAGAAAACAATGCAGCGACCAGTAAGCTCACCAAGAAGGAATGACTTCAGTTCAGAGGCAAAGACTCGCAATCAAGCACCTCACGGAAGCAAGAGAGAATATTAATGTCACTACACTAGCAATTCAGGGCTTTGATTAATGAAGCTAACATCTTGATGTCGTAGGAAAAGATGAGTTAAACAATGGGTTAAACGGAAAAAGAGAATTTATCAGGGCAGGTTCTTGAGCTTTACTTTGACACAGGTGGCCTCCTTCTCGAAGGTGATCGTGGAGGTTTGATTAGAGGCTTAAAGCTTACATGAATGATAGAGAAAAGGGAAACTATCTCCGACCATTTGACGGATCTCACACTGTTAATGCATCATTCCTTATCTTTCTGGAACTCCTCCACGTACTACAGATATCCATTCTATCAAAACCAAACAAAGTGCATCAATAGCCGTTTATAGCACTTTATTATTGCAAGTACAATTCATAAGCTGCAGATAATTAAGAAGTTCAAATTTTCATATGCTTATATTCTGTCGGTATGTGTCAACTCATATTCCAAAGAGAAGGTCACCCTTTTTCCCCCTGAAGTGGCACGGGTTTGTTCTTCAAGAAATCAAAAGCATTTGAAGACACCTAAAAGAATAGACTTTTTGGCCAAAAAAAAACAAATAACCAGGTGTTGGAAGAAACGGACAGACAGAGAGAATCAGGTCAAGGAATTTGATGTTTATCTGACTTAAAAAAATCCTGCTTTAAAACGTTTGGGCATTTTCTCTCAGTGGTTGTGCACAATATTTTCATCTTTCAAAAACGAAATTCAAACAACATATGCCAGCTGAAACTATGTTTTTTCGACAAGTGAAACTATTTATTTTGAAACACAACTTTAGTTTAAGACTGAAAGAACAACCTCCGACGCAGGCTAGCCGCTTACAAATTAGAAAAGGAAAATCCCATCCTAGCAACTCGTCAGTCTCTTCTGATGCAACTTTTCACGTCAATTTTTAGGGTCCCTCTCTGTATCAGCGGCTCAAAATCACCCAGCTCGAATCTAAACCTAATTTCATGTCCATGGTAGCCATCTCTCCTCTTTTTTTATCATTCATCCAGTTGCGTGAAAAGGAATGTCAATTGATCATCGATCGAGCTGGAGGATAAAGAGAACATTCAGAACGCAAATACGGATCGACCCAGAAGATATGATTTTCATAGGAACTTCTTTTTGGGATCTCTCTCCACTTGAAAGATTAATCAAAAGTTGGATGGCCCTTTACTCTTAGAACCTTAACCTGCAACAATTAGCATCCCGTCAGATTCCTAATGAGCATTGGCCGTTCTTTTTTACATGTCTCTCCTAATCGCTGCTTTTTCTCGCTGCACCGAATTATCCCCACCATTCTGCACATCATTTTAGCTAGCTACCCCACAATACCATATTCTCCCAGTCCCATGCATACATAAGATGGAATAACTAAATAAGGCCCACACGGGACATGGCACCAGTGCTACTAATTGCTTTTCTTTTTTCCCCGAGAATTTCTTGTCCTTTTCATGTGTACTGGAGTGTTAGTGCAGAATATGACCATTTGCACCACTAGGATTGTAAACGAACTAAGCTCGAACGAGCCTGGTCTCTTAAGTCCGAGCGAGCCTGAGTTAGAATCTGAGCTATACCTAGGCTCGAGCTCTGTTCTAATAAGCTCGATGAGAATTAAAAATTTTAACATTCATTAATTTTCAACAATAAGAAAAGCTTAAGGTCGAGCTAGAACTCGGCTAGAGTAAGCTCAATAACAGTAAAAAACAATTCAATATGCACTGATTTTTTAACAATAGAAAAGCTTAAGTTTGTCTTGAATAAACTCGATAAGAATTAATATGCATCAATATTCAAACTCAAATCGAACTCTAATGAGTTCAGCTCGTTGAAGCTCGCGAGGTCAGGATCAAACTTGAGCTCAACTAATTTAGAGCTCGAACCGAACTCTAATCAAGTTTAGAACAAATCGAGTTCAAGTAATTTATAAGACTCAAGCTTTTTTATGGCCATATATACCACGATCTTCCGAGAGATCACACAACACAAGTATTACATCCTCATGGGTCTGAACATATATCAGCACTACAAAGTTTTTAAGGTACCAATCTCAATGCACACTCGACGGCACCCACCGCTTTAAACACCGATGCATTTTGCAATCTAAAACGACATTTATTTAAAAACAATGGGAGTATTGGTTAATTCGCTCGTAGAAGCAGGGAGAAGAAACACGCCTACCAAAACATAGTGGTATTATGAAACCGAGGTAAACTCTGAATACGGTGAGTAATCCTGGGTGAACATCGATCGAGCCAGTGTGTCAGGTCTCAATTGTAAAAGTGGAATGGAGTGCATGGAAGAACTGAAACCTCTGTGCAAGATTCAAGATCACCTTGTAGGTGATCAGTTTGGCTCGAGGCTCGAAACAAGATGACAAAGCAGAATGCGGGCTGTAAAACGAAAGCAGAACTATTGTGGAAAGGTGAGCAAAAAACTAACATCGCGAGATAGACAAATTAAAGTCTAGCGGTGCCACTGTAGTTGTAGCAGCCGTATGGGGCGGAGAGAAATGAAAAGAGGATGCTCTTATGGCTTTTGTGTAAGTTTTTTTAGACGGCAGCTACAGCGACAGTAAATTCGTTGAGACGAATAACGCGTATAATTTTAAATTTTAAAGCCACTTAAGAAATTATTTTAAAAAATCGTCTCATTTATTTTTATTTTTTAAAAAGCTAAATCTTAAGAAGCATAATATCGGGCCTGTTTGGCAACGGCTGCGGTTTATGGCTGAATTTTTTGAATTTTTGCTGTTTACAGTACAGATTACGGAGAGAGATATTCACTTGTGATTTTGGTTGGTACGGATGTTGGGCTTTTAACGTATATATCGTTTAACTTGTAGACCCTATTTTGACAAAATACTCTGTTTAAAAGTTAAATACTATAATAAAAATTAAAAGTTACTAGTTTTGGAGAAAAAGAACATGCCTTGGCGAAGGGAAGAGTGAGGGGGAGGCTTGGAGAATATTCCCAGCGTGGCGCCAGACAAAAGGGATATTCACAGGACGATTTGGGTAGGCCCGCCACTGACGCGTGTCACAAGGAGAAAGTGAATTTTGGACGCTTTTGGTACTGTTGCTACCCGAAATTCCGAAAATAGCCTCTTCAGAAACGAAATTCCAACTCTAGCCCCCACCTGACCGCACCATTTAACCGCGTCACGACATGTGTCCAATGGTGCGGTCAGGGAGCGCACCACACCTGAGTGGTGCGGTCCCCGACCGCACCACTCACTCTGATGTGACCATGTGGTGCGGTCGGGGAGCGCACCACTCCGGTGTGGTGCGGTCCCCGACCGCACTATTGACACGTGTCACACTCACGTTAAGTGGTGCGGTCAACAGGGTGCTAGAATTGGAATTTTGTTCTCCTCAACGCCATTTTTGGTATTTTCGGGTAGCAACAGTGTCAAAAACGTCCAAAATTCGGAGAAAGTGCCCAGGGTGCCTCTGCTCAGTCCACAGCGGTCAATGCACCTGTACATCTTCCTCTCGACCTGGAATAAATCACCAAGCGAGCTACGGCTCATACATGGCATTCATGTATGCTTTACTGTGGATCCGTCCAAAAATGCAAGAACTTTCTGCTATACTACTGGCAGTCTGGCAGGCAACTTGATTGAGATATCTTTTGTTAGGCAACTCGATTAAATTTCTATTTTCTGGCATCAAACTGTGCAATTGAAATGAAGAACCCGGGGTACCTTGTTTGTGGGGAAGAGAGATTGTTTGAGGTGCGCCTCATGGTCTAGTGTTGATGGAGGAAATCTCCAGGTCCATGCTCGAGTGTATGACATGTAGAATGTTAGTACTCCCTCCGTTCATGATCATAGCGCGTGTTTGTTGCTGCCAAGAAATTGACCAGAGTTATTACCTGCATAAAACCAGGGGCATTAGAGGAAACAATACACATTAAGATGCAATTAATAAACCAGGGCCCTATAATTATCAACATAGAAGTATTTAAAGACTATGTAAGAAGGTCTAAGATAATATTATGATGAATCATTGCCAAGTTTGTGGAGTAGAAATTCAAATTTTGCAAATTTTGCATTTTATTGGTTGGTTGTCAAACTGACCAGTTTGACCGCTAGTCTGTTGTTGGTTAGACCGCTCTGGACGATATGACTACAGCGGTCAAACCGTAGACTGGTAGTATAGCTATTTAGTTATCGGTTGTAATTTTTCAGAGCGGGTTATTTTTACTATGTGTGACCAGTCTGACTGACCTCTGGTTGGCGGTCAGACCGGCCCCAAAATTTTGATTTTGTGAATTTGGTCATGGGATGATTTGGAATGTATTTGGTTAGTGTATTAGTGTTGCATGATATATGTTTTAACTTACATGGATCAAATTGTGAAAAAACTTATGCTTAAAAATAATTTCTTTGTCTTTGGATGTGCAGAAGCTTTGGAGTCAACTATAGTCAACGGTGAGGATCGGGGATACGATCATGGAGGAGTCGAGACCCAGAACAGTCAAGGATGTAGGGTGCGATGGTTAAGCTCAAGCATGGCACAAAAAAAGACTGAAATGTTGAAGGGAGGGTTCGAACAACATATTGTACCAAGTGGCTTAATCAGTCCAAGGGATGTGTGGTCTGGTAGAACCACAACAAGAGAGACCTGCTGATGCGTGGTAAATCATTGATGCATCTACAGATGGCGAGCATGGGGATTTCTTGCAATGGAAGATAAAGACCCAGTCAAGATGAGGGTATTTTGGTAATTTGCTAAATACCAAAAACTGCATTGGATCAAAACCATGGTGTTTGAGCGGTGTTTGGAAAATTTGTTTAGGTCAAGGAGATGCTGAGAAGATCATGTGGATCACAAGCTAATAACTTAGAGGATTTAAGCTCATGTACTTTAAAAAAACGTGCAGAGTTAAGTGTGTAAGTAAAATCCGTATTGTATAGGATTAATAGGTTTCCCTCAAAGGTGCTAGTGGATATTATCTATTGTGTTGTCAGGTAAGGTGTAGTTTACTTGTTTATCCTTCTGTGTATCATGCTATTGCCAGAATTAGTGAAAGGTACCGGCTGGCTTCGGACAGTCCTAGCATCTCAGTGAGCTAAAGAACAAATACTATACGAAAGGTTAGGTCTAACAGCATTTTACTAACCATTAACTCTTACTTGCATGATTGTTTTTTGGGTCAAAATATATCTTTCCCTTGTATTTTATCGAGGTCGTAATCTAAGTATTTTTCTTGTTGTAAATTAATTACGTGTAGTCAAGAGATTCTACTTGTGACTTAATTTGTGTATCTCGGACTGTTGTAAATTCCTGGTTAGCCTAGGGGTTTACTGTGTTTTTTTACAAAACAATGTTGTTGATTTGCAGGTTTACGGATGGTCACTATTTTAAGTGCTATTTAAATTTAAATGAAAATACGTGACGTTTCAGTACAGGCGATATGAAGCCCAATTAATTAACTCAGCTGAACGTGAGATAGATCATCAAGCCACGCACTAACGTTAGTGTTCAAGCAAGCTTCTGAAACATACTAGCACCTAGCTTAGTAGCTTGCACACAACTACGTACTACGTTTCCCTAAAAAAAAGAAATACGAACTACGTATACATTTTTGTCGTAAATTTAAAACATACGTACGTTGTGCACATACGTAGGGTATACGTATCAAATAATGTACTATACCACGCACGATGTTCGTACAGAGAGAGAATCCAGGGAAAAGGTTGGGACTGGAGTCTTGTACCTGAAGACTGCCCCAGGAAAGCGACCAACGCTAATTATTGCACAGGGAATTCGATGCACCAATACACATACACACATACACCTTTCTCCTCTCTATCCCTAAGATAGCATATATATATACTTCTTAGTTTATAGCTTATAATTTTTTTAAATAAATAAAACGAGTTGTTATTATCCTTTCAAAACGATCGATATTTAATTTATTTGCATAAATACGTATACAATGCTCAAAAGCTATCCGTTATAACCATAAATCATAAGTACAAAGGGAGAGAATCTTCTTAGCTTCCTGCCCACTTCCTAAAAAGCCAAGAGTAGTAGCAGCAGGCAGATTCTCACGTTATTCTCACTACTCTTCTTCTTCTCTCTCCCCCCAAAGCACACCATGTCCCCCTTGGTGTCCTTGTGTGCTTGATATCCCCTAAAGCCTAAGATATTCCTTGCTTGAGCCATGCTAATATATTCCTTGAGCATGCAAAGTGTGCCAGCACAGTACTATACTTCTTGCACACAAGAGTCACAGGCATATGTACATGTGTGTTGCTCTCCCGGTGAAGACTGATAATGAAGAGCTTGTGTGTGAAGGGATGCACCGCCCTTTTCAAAGCAAAGAGAGAAGAATCTTTTTTTTTTCATATCTTTGGGGGCTTGAATTATGTGTGTGCACCGGTATATGCTTTACTGCTTTACCATTTCCTCCTTTGATTAATTAATCATGCAGGAATCATGCATTAGAGCCCCAAAAAAACAACAAAAGATGGCACTGTGTGAGCATCTACAGGAGTATTTCTTAATTGTTATTAGGTGTTAAAATTGCCTCCTTTTGATTTTTGTGATGCGAGTTGGGAGTTGGAGATCAGGGAGGTGGTGGTGATTCCCAGCTAGCTAGGTATATCTGGTGTTATCCCTGTGTTTAGATATCAATATTGGGTGTAAAAGGTAAATATTCTTCAAGACACTTAGTTGGGTTCTCTTTGGACTTGCAAGGTTCTCTTTGGACTGCTTTGAGCCCATCTTTAATTCCTTTGAATCGGACGCACCCAACTAAGCTTTCCTATGTGTGGGTAGATTCCTCATTGTAAAAACCATTGTAAAGCTAACTTACCACAAAATGAGGCATCAGCACTGGTTGAGTGGCCAAACGTCCAATATGCATGTAGAACAAGAAGACTTGCCCAACCAATTAATAAAGTTTCAAATTTTCATGCATGCTGATGCTGAGTGCTCAGCTTAGAAAGACATGATCATAGGATGCATATACGTACAGCTTTCAAGGGCAGAGATCCATTTTGATTTGAATGAAACAGGCAGCAGTACATGCATGGTTCAGAGGAGACTAGACTTGACGCGAGAGAGGGGGTACTCGGGTACGTACGATATGGAGAGGTCCAAAACCACACGAGAAGTTTTGATTCCCTTGTACTGTTGTACATGAAACCACAGGAGCTTGCTTAGCTTTTGCGCCTTTGATCTTTGCAAGAAGTTACCATGCCTTTGCTTTATCCCTCCCTAGCTAGCTACTACAGCTTGCAAGATCACAGACACATATATGTGCATATATATATATTTATATATGTATATATGCAAATGGTTTTAGCCTGTAGCTTATGATCTTTTATTTAAATTTTTGAGTTATGATTATTTACAAGAGAGAGTACGGAGAGAGATACTTACGCGCGATTTTGATCATAAAGATAAAGTCAATAAAGTGTCTAATATGATCAATTGATAGATCTTGTCTTAAAAAGATACTCTATTTAAAAGTTAATTACTATAAAAAAACTAAACTATAAATCCAAAGAAAGAAAACTATAAGCTTTGCCTTTCCTCCCCTCTAAATCCAACTTTATTCTCTCTTCCCTCCCAAGACTCACCTTTAAAAGAAGCCGATTCCCCTCCTCACCCCCATCTAACACACACACATGATATCAAAGTAGTAATATACTAGAGCCAGCTGCAGCTGCACCTCTCTGTAGTGCAAGCTACATACACAAACACTCCAACGGCTGAGCTTGGCAACATGGCCTCTTCACCTTCTGACCTAACCCTAGACTACAAGCCCAACGGCGGCACGGCGGCCGGCGCGTACCCGATGATCATCCCGAAGCAAGCTCCGCCGCTCGTCGACCACCACCTGACGACGGAGCAGGCGACGCAGAAGCTCCAGGAGTTCCTCTCCCACCTCGAGGAGGAGCGGCTCAAGATCGACGCCTTCAAGCGCGAGCTCCCCCTCTGCATGCAGCTGCTCAACCACGGTAACGTAACGAATCGATGCTATTCGATGCATGCATACGACGTACGGGCGACGTGAGTATATGCAAGCCCTAACAATGTGTGCGTACGTGCAGCCGTTGAGGCGTACAGGCAGCAGCTGCAGGCGTACCAGATGGGGAGCCAGGGCGGGGCGACCGCGGCGGCAGCGAGGCCGCTGGTGCTCGAGGAGTTCATACCGCTCAAGAACATCGGGATCGACGGGGCCGACAAGCCGGGGAACCCGCCGTCGGAGAAGGCGAGCTGGATGGTGTCGGCGCAGCTGTGGAACGGGCCGGCGGCGGACACGGCGGCGAAGGGGCCGCAGACGCCCAAGGAGCACTCGGAGCACCCGCTCGACACGAGCCCCAAGCTCAGCGCGCTCGACGGCGGCGCCGGACAGCGCAACGGCGGCGCCTTCCTCCCGTTCTCCAAGGACAAGGCCATGGCGGACAGCGCGGCGCTGCCGGAGCTCGCCCTCGCTCCCGCGGAGAAGGACACGATCGCCGCCGCCGCTGCCGAGGTTGACAAAAAGCCGTACCACGAAGCTGTTAGCAACAACGGTGGCGTCGCGAGGAGGGATGTCCAGAACGGGGCGAAGCCGACGTCGACGGCGCCGGATGGGCAGGCTCCGCCGCCGCCTCTGCAGACCCACCGGAAGGCGCGGCGGTGCTGGTCACCGGAGCTGCACCGGCGCTTCGTCAATGCCCTCCAAATCCTCGGCGGCGCTCAAGGTACACACATCTACATCTATAATCGATCGATGCATGATCAAATTAACCTTATTACATGTGTATTAAAGAAAAAAAGAAATCTTCTTTGTCCTTTACAAATTAAAGTGGCGACCCCGAAGCAGATTCGCGAGCTGATGAAGGTGGATGGATTGACCAATGATGAGGTGAAAAGTCATCTCCAGGTAATTATAATCTCATCATCCATGCATGCTCCCTAAGCACGTACGTACTAGTAATATACATGTAATAATAATACTTTAATTATGAGTTGTTAAGTATGATTTACGAGTAGTATGATACAAACACATGCATATGTGAAGTTCAAGACTGATTTTTTTTTCTTGTGCTGTGAGCAGAAGTACAGGTTGCACACGCGGCGGCCGATGCCGGCGCAGCCGACGGCGGCGGCGGCGGCGCCGCAGCTGGTGGTTCTCGGAGGCATATGGGTGCCGCCGGAGTACGCGACGCAGGCGGCGGCGCCGGCCATCTACGGGGCGCACCCGGTGACGCAGCCGCACTACACGGCTGCGGTAGCGGCGCAGGAGTACTACCAGTCCCCCGCGGCGGTGCACCACCTGCAGCACCACCCGGCGGCCGCCATGGTGCACCGCGCGGTGGCGCCCCCGTCGCCGCCGGCGTACACTGCGGCGGCGAGGGTGGGGTCCCCGGATTCGGAGGGGCGGGGCAGCGGCGGCGGCAGGGAGAGGTCGGAGAGCATCGAGGAGGAGGGCGAGGAGCGGGAGGACGACGAGGAGGAGGAGATGGCGGCGAAGGCCGATGCCGAGGAGAATGCCGCCGGTGCAGGAGTGATTAAGTACTAATTAATCAAGCAGCCCGCGCTATTAGCTAGCTTAACTAATCACGCTAGGATCGTACTTAAGCCGGCATTATTTCCTCTGGAAAGTGATTTTTTGTTGGCACGCGGAGAATGGGAGCCGATCGCTCACAGGCTCAAGCGGAGTGCAGCAGAGTGGAGTGGAGTCTGAGATTTGTCTCATTCGTGATGTGATATATGGATGGCTTTCTCTTCTAATTTAATAATCTAGTAAATATGTGATGATGGAAATATGATGAGCCAGAGATAATTATTTGGGAAATGCGCCTTCAACTTCAGTGGTACGTGATCATGTTATGTTTGCTCTTCTTAAGATGGATTTGTGACTTATTGCCAATAATGCAAGCTATTTGTAATGGAGAAATTTTTTGCTAACATGTGTTCTGCTTTGTGCAAAACTTTTTTTATGAAATTACTGCGTCCGAAACAACCCGATAGGGGTATAATCGTAACTTTTCCTAACACAGTGATAATGTGTTGCCTCTTTGGGCAGGGGGAACTGGGAAGTAAAAGAAAAATCATCTACGGCGACGATCTCCACGTAAGGATCGCCCTTGTAGCCAACTGAATGACGAATGACGAATGGCTACGTGAGTAGTTTCCACGCCGGGGCTTCTCCCTCCGTGAAAATTTACTCCGGATGAAGTGGTATTTCACTTGATTTTGCATGTGCTTTTCTGATGGCAATTTAGAGTTTTGCCTCTGCAAACAACTCTGATTTTGACTACTTGGTAGACCATTTAGGGGACGTTTGTATTAACTGCAGGATAGCTAATTTTTGATTAAAAATAAATAGCAGCAACTGAAAGAAGTCATTTTGAGGAGGACGCAAGCAGTGAGAAAACACAAGTAAAAGATACGTGCACGAGATGGGTGCGAGAGGAGTGAGATGCATAATGCGTCCGTGATGCCCTTTTTATCCTCAAAACGAGATAAAAGTAAGGCCCTGTTTGGCACAGCTCAGCTTCACTAGTAAAGCTGTTTTTTTTAGTTTCAGCTTCACGAGCAGCTTCACCGGTGAAGCTAAAACTGTTTTAGAAAACTGTTTGGCAAAACAGCTTCACCAACAGCTTCATGCATAGCTGAGAGAGGTCAATTGTCCAAGATGCCCCTGTCTACCTGACTTGTTCTAACATTTGGAGTTGTATATTTGTATATGATCATATGAATCAAAAAATAATATATTTGAATGAATATGAATTAAAAAATTAAAATAATAAAATAATATTTGTGAACGGGATTTGTGAATAAAAATTAAAATAAAATAAAATAATATATTTTTAAAATAATAAAATAATAATGAATATTTGAATTAAAAAATTAAAAAAATAAAATAATAGCTTCATGCATGGCTTCATGCACGGGATTTTTGTGAACTCTGCGGTGCGTACGCTGAGTGGCAAATGCATGTAAATATTTGTGAACTAGAGGGGCATTCGCTTCTTAGGAATATAGGCCTGAGGGAAAGAGCTGTGAAAAGCTACTTTTTTCAGCTTCACCTCTCTCTATTCCTTTGTGAGAGCACAAAAAAAGGAGCTTCATGGGTGAAGCTATTTACAAAATGGGTGTTTGGCAAAAAACAGCTCACAACAGCTCATGAAGCTGTTGATGAAGCTATGCCAAACAAGGCCTAAGAGGAATATTCATATTAACTTTTACTTTCTTTAAATAGAAATTAAAAGGAAAAGTCAATACGAAACAGGATCTTAGCCTACCCAGCGGCCGAAAAATTGCAGGCCCATAAGCAATGCAGTATATGCCTAGTAATTTGGCCCAATACATCTTGAACGACGCCAATACAACCCACTTCAACTATCAAAAAGACTCCGAATACTTGCTAGTATTTCCTAGGCCCAACGAAGTAACGAACTAGTCATGCTTTAAAATCGGGAGTGTCTCACCTTCTAACTATTTTCTTTACTAAGATCAATCATCTTTTCTAACCATCAGACAAAAAAACAATAATCTAGATCATTCTATCTATTATATATAAAATCACCTTCAACCCAAACTCTACCCTCCACTCCCACCCCACCCCAGCCACCGTCGCCGCCTCCCTAGCGCCGCCTCCCGCCTCCTCACTGGCGTCGCCTCTGGCGTCATGAGACCTACCGGCGACCACCTCCCTCCTCTCGCTCCTTCCCTCCCACGATCTTCTCCTTCCTCGCCGCTAGCCTTCAACGCCCCTGCCATTCTTCCCCGTTTCCGGCGACGGTAGCCGCTAGATCCGCCGCCACCGCCTCTTGATTGATTATCGCTCTCATCGCCCCTTGCTGCCAACTCAGCCCACCGCCCTCCCCCGTGCCTGTGGTCGACAGCGCCACCGCTGCCTCGCCGCCCCGCTACCACCTCCACCCAGCATCCTGCCCATGTCGCCCCAACCTCTCTCGAAATCCAGGCTCTGATGAACCCAAACCCTATTCCTAATTCGGCGAACCACCACAATTGCGGCTGGAGTTGGAGAAGACGGTGAGTAGTGCACGAATCTTGAAGCGGATCCGAATGTTAGAAATTCGGCTGATTTTGCCCTAAAAACTTTCGAGTGTGGTATAACACTTCCATTAAAATAAAGCAACGTTGGGTCAGATTAGTGGCCACCTTGCGACCCGACCGTCTCCGATCTCCGGCGAGCCGTCCACACAGGAACGCACCAACCATCTCCTCCAGCGCCGACTTAGACAAGAGATGAACACCAAAACAAACCAATTAGCAGCGGTAAATATCTCCCTCATTGGTCACATGAGGTCATGTGTGATGCTCACCGGCCGCCCTGACATGGCATGGACTGCCGAGTAATGGCTGCGATGCCCGCCGCGGCGGCTGCGCGCTTCACCTGCGTAGCCTCGCCAACTTCCTCCACCTAGAATTAACCCCGGCTATTGCAAAATAATATCAAGAATGCCCCTCGTCACTTAGCAGTAGCACATGACACATTCAATGGTTGTTTTGTAATACGTTCCAACCATTAGGGGTTTTCTTGGTAGTTAGCAGGCTGCCCTCTGTTTCAGGGTCATTTCCACGCGAAGTCAAACTCAGTACTCGTCCCTCTTTCTAGAACCTCAACCCTATGAACAGGGGTGGAACTGGACCTTGGGTGGGCTATAATCCGAGACCCAGCAATACTATTAATACTATCCCCCTCTAATATATACCCAAAAAAATATCAGACTGGTAGCCCAGCCTGAGGCCGACAATGGCAACCCAAACAACAATTCAGTCCACAACAACCCATCAAGTCAGTAGACCATCCATCCATGAGACATCCACCGGACCAAACCCTAATCCCCATTCCCTAACCCCCAGCTGGCCAGCCCCAGCCACCCAAATCATATCTAACTTCCGAGCACCAGCCCTCTCCTGTGCGCGCCCCCACCGCCAGCCACAGCCTTGCCTGCGCACGCCTCCACCGCCGGCCGCTCCGCCGCTCGTGGTCGTGGTCTCGTGGACCTGCGCCTCCGCCACTCGTGGTCGTGGTTGACTGGTCATAGACCTACGCCTCCGTCGTTCCGCGCTCCGCCCTCTGGCCTCCAGCCTCCGTCCTCACCCCCGTGGACCCGCGGGCTGCAGTCGAGCCCAAGCAGAGAGCCGAGCACGGCAAGCACCATGCGAGCGCTGAGCGGGGAGCTCTAGATGGCAAGCACCGAGCAGGGAGCACAGCGAGCGCCACTGCGCCAGGCGACTAAGGTGAGCGCCGAGCAGGGAGCCGCGAGCTCGAAGTAGGGAGGACGGCGAGCGCCAGTCCGAAGCAAGGAGGACGACGAGCGCTGAGCAGGGAGAAGCGAGCCCGGATTCGCTGAACAATAGTTTTGATCCAATGAAGTTTTCAGAATTTAGCAAACTACCAAAATTCCCTTGTCTGGACCCGGTCTTTATCTTTCTTTGTGAGCAATCACTATAATTGCCATGTGTAAGTATATCAATGGCTTATCATACGTTGGCAAGTCTCTCCTGTTCTAATTTTACTAAACCACGCCTCACTTGAACCGACCAAACCACTTGGTGTAACTCATCACTCGAACCTTCTCTTCAATATTTCTCGCCTTACTTGTACCATGCTTGAGTTCAACTATCTCACCCGGCATTCTGACCTATGTTGAGCTCAACTATCTCACCTGGCATTCTGACCGTTCTAGGCCTCAGCTCCTCCATGGGTATAGCCCCCAATCATCGCCGTTGATCATAGCTGACTCCAACTTGTATGCACATCTAAAGACAAGAAATTATTTCCAGACACAAGTTCACAACTTAACCCACATTAATCAAAATATGTTATGCAATATAAATACACTAATCTAAGTCCAAACTACCCAAACCACGACCAAAATTCCAAAAATCAAATTTACAGCCAAAAGCGAACACCTGGCTAGTCAGACCACTGAGCCTAACCGGTCTGACCACTGACAATGGCTAGTCAGACCGCTGAGCCCAACCGGTTTAACTGGTTGCCAGTCTGAAAACGTTTTGAAGACTGCAAACGATGTAAAATTCAAAATCTAACTCCATAAACTTAACAATGGTTCATCATATAATATCCTAAACATTCTCACGTGGTCTATCACGAACACATTCCAATGAGAAGAATTTTAAAATGGAGCCCGAAATGTCGTGGTCTATCACGAACACATTCCAATGAGAAGAATTTTAAAATGGAGCCCGAATTGTCATGGTATTGATTATAAATTTTAAATTAAGGAGATACCGACATGATCTTCAGCTTCCAATCTTCTTTGACTTTTTTTTTTGAGACCATCCTCTTTGACAACACTAGTGAGATTACTGATCAGTACTATTATATCTGCTATGTAATTTCACCTAGCTAGCAATTAATGAAGGCAGAAGAGAATCTAACTACATGTAGGTGAATGAAAGAGTGAGCTCGAGCGATATCTTGTGCTCCCCCGCTCCCGCTCCCGCAGCTGGAGGGGCACTGCCTCTGTTTCGCCGCTGTAGGAGGACGGCTGCAGATGATCGGAGCTGCCGCTTGGCCCAGCGGCGGCGGCGCCTGCGGCCAAACGCTGCAAACGAGAAGAGCAGAGCAGTTGTGTTAACAAAAAAACTTCCATTGTAGCTCAGAAAACCTGGAGGAGGTTTCTGAATTCAACGGCCGCTAGCAGGTTGCGATAAGGCATGACAGTTCTACAAGGTTTCAAGAAACTTTTGTCAGCAGTTTGTTGGTTCCTTTTTTATCAAACAAATAATTTTGGGAAGTGCTAAACAATTAGTATTATATTAGACTCGAAGAACTTAGATTTTTCTCTCATATATACACCTCCTCTAAAAAAATATAAGTGCTTTGAGTCATAAAAAAACATTCGAATATCCCTTCTCCTATGCATACACCCCTCCAAAAAAAAGGTATGTGCTCCAAACAACAAAAACACTCGAATCTCCTTCTCCCATATATGCAACACTCTAAAAAATTTAAGTGCTCTAAACTATAAAAAAACACTCGAATGGTCCCTAGACACTACCAATAATTTTTGGTTTTAAAATGCCTTCTTACAATAGCTTGTGATGCTTTTATGTGTAACTACCAACATTTGATTTTTGTTTGTTCAACTCAATGCGAATCAGTTGGCATGCAATGGACGAACACATTGTACTGCATACAGTACCTGAAAAGGCAAAACTACAAAACATAACTTCCTCTTTTTCTTGGCATGCTTAATTTATCACAGAAATCCGGCTTAATCAACCTATTTCAAATATGGGAGTGTCTATACAATATTCGACTGTTTTTGAGGACAAAAACAGTCAGATTTTGAGCTGTTAGATGGAGATCTAACGCCCTAGATCATTTTTTTTTGAGGGGGGCTTGTATGGGTGGATCCGTTGGATGGAGATCTAACGTCCCAGATCAATCTGACTGTTTTTGTTCTCAAAAACAGTCAAGTGTTGTATAGCAATACTCTTCAAATATTATTTGGAGCGTAACTACGAGTGAAAACACATTGATACATAAAAAAACATTACATAACTAAATTCAGCACTGCACTGTGCCAAATTAAACAATTACCACAAATGCATTTCTTTTTTCAACAGAAAGAGAGGAAAAATGTAACCCAACCAAAAAGAGAGAACCAAATATACGCATGCACAACAAAGAATGATGCCCTGATCTGTGAAAACGATGCATGCACCGATGCACGTAGAAGCTAACGAGAAGTGACCTCGCCGCGGCGCGTGACGTTGCCGTCGTCGTCGACTTGGTAGCCGGCCTCCTCGCAGAGCGCCCGGAGCACGTCGTTCTGGTCGGCGTGCTTCGGCAGCGTGTACCCGGCTTGGGAGCGCAGGCCGGCGTAGATCCTGGTGGCCACCTGCCGCCGCCGCCGCTCACGCTGCCGGTTGTTCTCCCGCTCCCGGGGCGTCGGGTGCCTCAGCGACGTCTTCATCCCGCCGCCCCGGTCCCGCCGCCGCACCGTCCACGGGCCCCGCATAGAGCGGATGCACCCCCTCCTCCCGGCTACCACCACCACCTCTTCCGTCGCCTCACCCTCCTCCTTCCCAGTTACTACCTCCATTGGCATCACACCTTCCATTACTCGCGCGCAGAAGCTAGCTCTCTCACTCACCCACTGTGACGATCCGCATTATTACCGTGGGGTAATAACGCTAGTCCACGGATTATTATTCGTGTTAGCCGATAAAACATCGCTTTAACGAATAATAAGCCTATCAGGGTATTGCAGCAGAACAATAATTAGAGACAAAACACGATATTACAAGAATATCGCCACGCAGGGCTAAAATTTATTACAAAGCCTCAGGGGCTTAAATATTACAATCTTTAGGCAGAAAATAATCTAACTACTTCCTATCCAAAACAACTACACACGGAGTGTCCACCTTGCCCCCCCCCCCACTGTAATCCGAGTCTACGGTATTCCATGCAGGTAGCTTCCTCCTGATCGTAGCCATTCTCTGATTTGACATGCTCCTAAGCAAAGGGGGAGATAATAGCAACGGTGAGTACAGACGTACTCAGCAAGCGTTATAATACAAAATGCATAAAATGCCCATCATTTACCCTTGTAGGAATCTCACTTCCTCTCTTCAGTTTCGTGGTCATTCTTAACACTCTTTTTCATCATCCATGTCATTTCCATGACTTATAGAAAATAAGGTTTGTTGGTTTTGAAAGAAGTTCGATTTATTAATTTAGAAAACTACAGAACATACGCATGAACAGCAAAACCCCCCATAAGTTTCCGTAATTCTCCTTTCCCGGAGACAGGCATGAATTCATGATTTTGATAGCATTGCGCAAGCTTGTATCACTTTACCCATCATCACTCTGATTGTGTTGGCTCTTGGGTTAATCCGCAATTCCTTTGAAGCGGCGCCCGGACCAGAGTACAGTACAATTATCTCTAGTTCAGTAATTATATCTCCACCCAGTTACTCACAATCGGCAGCCTGGAGCTACGCAGACCCACCGAAAGCGATATAACCGTTAGCTGGTAGGGTATTCAACCTTTCCCACCCCGCCAACGTAATATAACGCTAAAGCGTAACCCGCCTGTGGGTTCTTACGCCCCGGTCTCTCACCGGTCTTTGGGCCTATGCCCTAAATAAAATCACTCCTGTGGAGAATATAACACCTCACTAGAGTACCAACTGTCCGTGAAAACGGAATGTTGGTTGACACGAGTTGGTACGGTCTGTCCATACGGATGAAGTTTGTAACTCCTTATATTCTATTCTTATGCAGAGGTCCCGCCCTCGCCCACTCATTTCCTATCCCGGCAACCTCTGCCCACCTTTTTATTAACTTTAATGGCCCACTGCTCCATCAGTTGCCATCTATCTCTTATCTCTTGCTATTTCTTGATTTAAATCTTCTTTTATTTATATCATGTAGGGTGATACTAGGTTAATACCAAAATACTTGTTTTACGGAATATACTCAAAAGTTTTGATCAAAGGAATGCTTGCCTGAACTTTAACCATATACTCGGATTCACGTGGGATCAGATGAAGCCATCCCCGTAGCTTGGATTGTCGCCTGCAATTAAATACGTCGACTACGACTTAATTTACGAGAACATAATAAAATACGATGTGTCGAGGTGCTTGTGCTCCTAAGGTCAGACGTCACTCCATTTAATTCAATTGCAGTAGTCGAGGTTAATTTTCGGTATACTACTCGTCTTTCGACATCATCGCACTAACGTCATGAGATACGGTCGATTTATTAGGTATGCCCGGCATTTTATTAATTCCTAGCAATTTCCGATTATACGGGATTAACTAAATGCGTGACTAGTTGCAACGGCTAATATTAATTTTAGCCAAATTTCGTGTATGCCAATAGGCCTATTTAATTTCCCCTAGGTGTATATGGATTTATCTCCTTTTTTAATTAATTCCTTCTTTACCGATGCTTCTATCGCATTTAGTACATGTGATAGGTTCGATTATAGATCCCAAAAGAAATGGTTTCTTAATTAATCAATATCTTAATTTCTTAATTGAGCTATACCCGAGAGTCCTTGGGGGATTCCTAAATTTTACTTTAATCATTTGCATATTTTTACAGCTTAACTGTTATTTAAATCATTGCACATCATTTTAATCGCTACGCGCATTCCTAAATTGATGAGTATTATTTTAACTCAGCACGTGTTATTCTAATTGTCGCAAACAGTACTAAATCTTCGGACAGCTATAAATTATAACTCAAACTACTTATTAGTAGAGCCTACAGTTTATAATCAACTAATAGAATTTAACTGGGCATTTAAATGTGCAATAGAATGATCTAAATGACATTGATAATTTACTTCGCGAGCGTGCAATTGCAGCCTACAACATCATTTAGTCTATTTCTAATATTCAAGAATATTACTAAGAAAGTTATATGATTTCACACTATCTGGATTAATTAGGTATTGAGTTACAATCTTGAATGATTTACTTAACTATACGTTTGTTAAATCGGTACTCGCTTTTATTTGACAGATAGTAATTCATTTACTCAAGTTCTTGTAAATACAGATTAATGGTTTTCACTATTTAGATGAACTTAGTCAATTTATCTACGTATTTAAATCTGCAACAAAATGGTCTTGAACTATAGTACTTTAATTTAACCCATACATGTATAAGCTTAATCGATTGGCTTCTTTTAAACTATCGGATCCAATTAACTTGTTTTAACGACCCCAAGTAATCGAGGGTGGATTTATGTAATTATCAGAAGTGAATTTCTATAGTTTAAATATTATGAACCAAGTTGTCTGCGTAGTTAAATATACCATGAAATGGTTTAAATGACAATATACAAATGTTAATGCACCCACATACTATTTTTAATCCATTGACAGTATTATATTTATTATCTGCGTTTGAGAGATACTCTGAATTTCTGTGACTTAATCTATGACGTTGAATACAACTCGGGTTTAAGTAATTAAACAAATCTTGCTAGATGTGCAAAAGGGATCTCTATGTTTAAATTGTCTTTTCTAGTAATCAGGTATAATTTAATTATTTACACCATTTGCTAAAACTAAAATTACCACAATGCATGCATATGAGGATCCTTAATTTTTAGTAATACTAGCATGGAATCCCTTAATTCCTAATCTATTTTCCTCTCTCTTCTTTTATTTTTCCTCCTTTTCTTTTCTTCCACCCCTTCATTTTCTGGCTCCTTCCGGCCGAAGCCGCCATACCCCCTTCGCCTGGCCCTCTCTCTCTCTTTTCTCAAGTCCCGCACGCCGCCGCCGCACTGCCCCTCCTCCCGCGGCTCCTCCCGCTCGCGCTTCTCCCTCCTCGCGCCGCCGCTCAGTTCCTCCCGCGGCCCCTCCTCCGGCCTGGCTTCGCGCCCCCGAGTCGCCGTCCGACTTTGCCGCCGTCGGCACCCCCCTCTACGCCGCCTCCTTCCGCGTCGCCCCCACCGACGCGCCTCCCTTCTGCGCCGCCTCCTCCCGCGTCGCCTCCACCAACGCGCCTCGGTCGCCCCCACCGACGCGCCTCCCCTCTGCGCCTCCTCCGGCGTCGCCGCGCCGCCGCACCTCACCGGTTTGGCTCCCCACCCCGGATCTCTCCCTCTTCTACCTGCCTTCTCCCCTCGCCGCATTAGTCTCTCCTCTGTTCATGGTGAGTTTTTCCCCCCTTTTACTCTCCCCCAGTCCCCCTACTCCCTTCTTCTATTCCCGATTGTCATGTTCGGTGTTATCTCGTGATAATAACTAGGGTTTGCTTACTACCTCTATTTACACAAGATTGATGTTTAATAGTTGACTACCATTGCTATAAGGGTTGTATGGTGCTACCTTTGCCTGTGGATGGTTGGTTGTTTTGGAAGTGGATGTCGACTTGTAGTCGGTAATGGTTTTCTTCACTTGGCTGTGGCTCTGATGGCTGGCTGGTGGTCTCCTCCTACGGTTGGTGGCCGGTGAACTGGTCCCGAAATCTTTTCCTCCCTAGGCTTGGTGTTGCCCGGTGCTTGGGTTGACAGTTTGGCTTGCCTTCTGGCCCCCTGCCGTTGCGGTCGCCGTCGCCGTGCTCCCTTTCGGCTCACCTGGCCTTCGTCGCCTGGGTCTCTCTTTGGTTGGCTTGTGAGGAATGGGGAAAGGTGGTAGTGGTGTGTTATGGGGGCCTCCTTTCCCTTTCTCCTGCCTCTGTGTGGTTAAGCTGGGATATTTGTGGGGAGGTTGCTACTACCCCGGTTGTTGCTGTCTCGGTTGTGCACTAGCTCTCGGCTGCTGCTTCAGTTGTGACTGTGACTTGGTTATGTGCTTGTGCTCTCGGTTGGCTATTGATTGCTCGGTTGGTTGCCTTCTCTGTTGGTTGCGCAAGATATTTGTTGGGGCTGTGTGCTCTCGGCTATTTTCACTCTGGGGGGTCCTATGAATGCAGAGGGCACAACTGGGCTGTTGCTTCACCGGGGAAGGTGGTTCTCGGACCATTCCCTGCTGGTTTGCTTTTGCCTGGCTACTGCTGGCTTGAAAGAAATTATGTGGGCTTTGAGGGCTTGAATGAAAGATTTACACTTGTGGGCTTTTGTGGGTAAAAATGCTTATATAATGGTGGCTTTGGGCTGAAAATAATGGGATGAGGAAATGCATGAATAGAGGGTTTGGGCTAAGGTAAGTATTGTGGGTTTTAATTTCTGGAAATCGCCGAGTGATGACACCCACAGAGACGAGAGGTGCCGACCGGCTTGGGACGGTCTGGGGAGCCTCTAAGACGTTCTCGCATTGGCCCTAGCAGCCCAGGGGTACTGACGGCAATTTCTATTCTTTTCTTTATGTCGTTTATTTTATTAATTCTTTTTGTTCGGTCTTTTTCGGTATTACAATTAATAACTTGCTCACAAATAAATTGGCGATGGGGTGTAGCTCGATGACATCTTCTAGTGTATGAATTGGCCTAGATTGTAATTTGGATTTCTCTTAATATTGATGTATACAATTTAGTGTAACTTCTATTTCTTCATTTCCCTATTGTAATAATTATGTATGAGATGGACTTGGTGTAAATTGAATCATATACTTTCTGACGGAATACCATTGTATTGCAAACTCTTAATTGTTGAGATGGTTATTTGGTTGAGATATGGAATTGTATATTTGTTGTAATTCGGATTGTCGCTATCATGTAATGCAATTTGTAATATTTTTATTCGACTTGATATACATCCTAATTGTCGTTCAATGGATGTTATTGATTTTACCATAAACGGATTGTAATTAATTACGGTTTTACAACGACTGTTATATATAATTTAATTAAGTGGACTACTTCTACTAGCCGCGCAACTAAATTTCCTTTCTTGCTGTAGTCTATACAGTTTAATATCCGCTCTAATCGATGAAATGGTAAAACAACGTACTATTTTATCGCTCGTTGATTTCAATTTATACGACTAGGTAGAAAATTTTAAATTCCCTCGTATTTTTAGATTATCATTTATGTAATTAATCCTACTTAACATTCTAATTCGCTAATTAGGGTTAATTAACGATGTGGGTTGTTACACCCACCCACTCACCTGATCGATCTCCCTCCCAACCTCATCCCTCACACACACACACACACACGAGCATTATTTATAGGAAGCAGATAACTTGTATACATGGTCCTTAAAGCTTCTTCTTTCACATTGTAGAAAGGCAAGTGCTCCTAATTCATGAAACTTAGCTTGTTGCTATGTGTATGTAAGTTTCTATGCTTCTCTCTCACATACACACTCCCTCAGAGAGAGAGAGAGAGAGGGAGAGAGAGGGAGGGAATAAGGTGGTTGGAGGCATGTAACATCTGTGTTGAGTAGTACTAAGGGGAAGGAGGGGAGCTGCATGCTACAGGTTAAATTGTCACAAAAAGAGGAATCATTTTCATCTCAGTACCTCCAATGGTTTCATGCCCCATTTGGATCTTGCCTGCCTTTTCAGCTTCGCCTTTCTGGTTAACCGCTTGGCCTCATGCACAGGGGCGGATCTACAGTAATTCATGGGTATTCAGCTGAATACCCAAAATTTTTTGCAAAAAATCTGCTATATATTAGGTATAGTATATATATGAATTAGTATTTGGGTTTAAATTACAGAATTCGGAGTAAAAAACGGAGCTCGGGCCGACCGAAACCCCCATGCGCCGAACGGCCCAGTGCGCGGTGCGCCTCTAGCCTCCCACGTCCAAATGGCCCAGTGGCCCACTCCGCGTCGACGCCGCGACGCCGTCTCGAGTCGACTCAGATTCCTCTCGCGCTGATTCCTCACGCCCGCGCCGTCTTCGGTTCCTTTCCTCCTCATCTCGAATAGACTCAAGTCGCTCAACCCTAACTCTCTTTGTCTCTCAGATCCGACGCCCGAGCGCCGGCGGCTGGCGCGCTGGGTGGCTGGCGACACCGCGGCAGGCCGCCTGCCCACTCCTCACTTCTCGGTGGCCTACCATTCCTTCCTCGAGCTCGCTTTGGGTCCGGCAATCGGCGGCCGCACCGCCGCAGCCCCGCGCGCAGATCCCTCTCGCTCTCCTCTTCTCGTCGACTTATCTCCTCCGACCTCGTGACTACATCCGGTCGGCGCGCAGCAGCGAGTTGTGAGGATGGTTTCATTTTTGTTGGGTATGTTCACCGATGTCCGAATCGATGGGGTGATGGTGCTTTGTTTGCTTTTTTCTTTGGATATTCCAGCTGCTCAAGTGTGAAGTGTTGGATATTCCTCATTTCTTACTCGAATCCATGGTGATTTCTCACGGATCTGCTCTGCTCCATCTCCGTGCCTACTGAATCTGCATGCAGGGACTGTTTGCACGAGGTCGTCGAGGTGCTTCCTTAGTTCCTTAGCTGATTAGTGATTGGCCATGTGAAATTGTGAATTGTAGTAGATTGTGAATCTTGGTGTGCCATTGTAGTAATGTAAATTGTGAACCACCTTCAATCTTTCTTGACCATACAATTCTAATCGTCAAGCTTTACCGCCATCGATATGGGTAAATTGTTCTTGAGGATAATGCATAGACAAATGTTATATGTGGATCTCGAAAGTGTTGTCTGAAGCTACAAAAATGAAGATTATTGTTGCCTACTATCGTACCATCTTTAGGAAAATTACTATTCACTTTGAATGTGCTATTAAATCACCCATGGTCTCTGCATAATGATATATTATAAACATTAATATCATACGCATGCGTTTATATTAGCCAATAACTAGCCTTTTGTTTCCAAGTGAATATTGCATTGTCTCATGCATGCAGAAACCATACCATTACGCTTAGTCTCGAGAAATCTGCTGTTATGCAGGAGTTCACACAAGCTGAATGGTTGACATTATCAATTTTTCTTATAGGTTGATCCGTCAGATCATACTTCTCCTGGAAAGCATCAGCTATGGGGAAAAATGGGTCAAATGCAAAGACATTTCTTGAGAAAAGGTAAGTGGATCTGTCAAGCCTATCAGTAATATTATTTCAGTAAATTCTTTTACTCGTGGTAACATTTTCTTCCATTTGATCATAAATGTGATGCATATAATTTTATTCCATATTTCTCATTTTCGTAATATAAGTGACAAGTATGTTATGTTGGGAGAAATGGTGTGTCATAGTATCGCGTATCGGTATCGACGTATCCAAACAACCTAGCTCTGAAGTTCGAATACCCATTCTAAAAATCCTGATCCGCCACTGCTCATGCAGGTGTACTCTGCCTAGGCTGGTGAGTGAGAGCGCCTAGAGAAACCAGCTTACAATCGCTTGCATGGATCATGGATGCTCATGCTGTGTATGCAATGTAAAACACAAGTGTGCATGCAGCGCAAGCTTTCGGCGCTGGTGTAGTACGTAGCTAGATCACATAACCAAATTAGTTGTTGATTCTCCTTTTCCGTTTCCTTTACTTGGCAGTCCATATATGGGTTTGTACTTGTTGATTCTGATCTCGATCTAGCCGTGCATGCATGATGACAATGGTAGAGATTTTATCATGGGTGATTAATTAGTTGGATGGTCAAAAAGGAGCACGAACCACCCGATTTTGACGCATGACTCATGAGATCTGTGCACTAGAATCTCAGAATTCTCATGCATTCGGGTCACGTTTCAGGTGTGCCAGAGGCCCAGATTCAAGCTGCTTCCAACCATGCGCTGGTAATTTGGTTGGACATCGGTGTGCATTCACATGTATGTTTATGAATGGGAATGTAAGACTAGCAAATGTTGTTACTAGCTAGTGGGATAAGGAGATGGAAGAAACAAACAGTGCACACTAGAGAAGTAACTTTAAGCATAATTCAACCCCCAGCCTTCACCACATGTATTTAGGCCAAAAGGCCGTTTCTGAATCTTTCTCACCATCCATTTCCTTTGCCATTCAGAATTTCAGATTAGTTTCTGGATCAGACTATGTAGTATGTACAGATATTTGTTGCAGCATGATTAACTGCCGTAGCAGGGAAGATGAAATTTAATCAGCAGGTAAAGTACAAACAGACGAGGAAAAGAATCGCAGTAAAAGAATGTCACTATTCCATGCTTCAGAGATGCTGCAGCATTTTTCGTGCCGATCCAACTTTCACTTTTTTTTCCATTTAGCTTCCAATGTTGTATCATGACATATTTACTGTCTGAAGAGCTAGTAAGTATTGTCACGTTGCTGTACTTGCAAAGTTTCGCATGGTACAGTAACAGGTAACTCTGTCCCCTGGTAGTCAGAATTTCATGCTGATTCTCATCACGTTCATGGCATGCACATTTATCTCTTGCCAAGCCCTGCTGAATAATAAACGTATTTAGCCTATTGCCAATTGGCAGAAAATATCTCTGCAATGCGCCAGATTTATCTGAGTTGAATCACTACTGAACTGCTAGACACTGCAATGAAATTATAAAGTCTCCTTACTAAACAAATATGTGCACTCCACAAGCTCACACCAGTCCAAGGATGTAAATAACTGGCCAAATAAAACTCACTTACAAATTCACGCCGTTTCAATTCGAACTTTGAAATTGTTCATAAATGAAAGAATCACGTCACTTGTAAGCAGGACCAAACGAACAGACGGAGACAAGAACAGCAAAAAAAAACATGAGTAACTTGGCTCCCATCAAGGCCAAAAGGTAGAGGGTAAAAATCTAAAAAGTAAAAAAGTTCAGGCATATGCACACCATCATGTGTACCACCGCTCCCTCGCCCACCGGGCGGCGCCTCCAGTTCCACTGCTCCAGGCTTAATTACATTAGAGCAACTCCAGCAGGTCCTCAAACAAGCTCCTAAACCAAATTTTGAGGGCTGAGGATAAAAACACAGGTCCAACAGAGTCTTTACTCAGGCCCTCAAAACTAGGAGGCCCTCAAATTCACCCATCAAGCCCTCATTCCTGGGGACCCTGGAGGAGACCCCTACTTTTGAGGGCCTGAATAGGGGCCCTGCTGGACCTGTGTTTTTATCCTCAGCCCTCAAATTTTGGTTTAGGATAATGAATGAGTCCCACATGGCAGTGTCTATTAGGATGAATTTGAGGGCCCTGATTTGAGAGCTGCTGCTGAAGTAGATGCAAAAAAATCAAGCTCTCAAATGTTAGGAGAGCCCTTAAATCAAAAATAGGGCCTTGATTTGAGGGCTCCTGCTGGAGATGCTCTTACTCTAAGGTTCTCCAGGAGGCAGTAGCCGTCCAGCAGCGCCGGTGGCTGAACGCCGCCGCCTCCCGTCAGCGTCGGCTCCTAGCCTCCAGAGCCACCGGCCGTTACCTAGCCCGCTCCGTCCCGCGCCGGTGCCGCCTCCCTCCCGCGCTAGGAAATAAAGGTTGTGACTTCACTGACTTATGACTTTGTCTTTGTGAGAGTGAGATTACATATTAGTATCATCTATGTGCTAGCCAAACCAGCTGTAGGTGAATTGTTCATTCTTAACTTAAGTCTTAACCACTAAGCAGTAAGCACTATGACATTAGATATTCTTGGGTGACCAGTTAAACATTAAATGAAGGGAATAGAGCATTGGATCTGAAAATTTTTCAGCGCCAAATTAATCCATTATATTTTCTTTGCATTTAAATGATATTCATACAGTTGTAGGAAAAATCTAAATATCTGCAGACATACACAATCATTTCTAGGGAAGTACTCTTAACTGACCAGGTATACTATACATACATGTATTGACTTGAGTATTGGTATACTATACATACATACATACATACATACATACATACATACATACATACATACATACATACATACATACATACATACATACATACATACATACATACATACATACATAAAACTAAATTTAGGATCTTTCACTCTTTCAGTGCCACCAAAACCATTTTCTAAAAGATATTACCCCACCGACGCGGAGTTGCGACTTAAGTGGGGTCCGTTTGTCAGCGTCGTTTCAGCACGCGCCGCGATTTCGGATCGCAGATGAGCTGCGCGATCCAAATTCGGAGGGTGGGAAGCCCAATTACACGAGAGCCCATGTCCAAGTGATCCAGGCCAGCACACGGCCCACAACAAGATTCGGCCCATTCTAGGCCCAGGCTCCGATCGGTCCCCATGCCGGAGCCAGACATTGGCCGTGGTTACGCCCGGGGATTGCCGCGCCGCCGCTCTCTTTTCACCAACCAAATCGCGGCGAAAAATTAAGAGAAAAATCGTGGAGGTGGGGGATGGAGTGGAGCAGCATCGTGCGAAATTTTGTGCTCATATGATATCAGCACAGGGAGAAATTAAAAGGAGAATAAATGGGCATGCCGGACGCTCGCCGTAGCTACGTCCGTGGAATTCTTGTGCTGTCGCCCTCTTTTTTCACGAACCATATAGCCGTGAAAAAAGTCCGAGAAAAATTCTACGAACCATATCGCCGCGGAAAAAAAATCCGAGAAAAATCGTGGAGACGGGGGATGGAGCGGCGCAACATCGTGCGAAATTTCATGCTAAGAAGAGGTCAGCACAGGGAGAAAATTAAAAAGGGAAAAATGAGATAAACACATAGGAGCTAGCATCTTTCTGCTTCTGGTGTTGGCAGCGATCACGAGCGGCCGCCGAGAGCCGCTGCCGCTCATCGCCGTCGATGGACGTGTTCGCGCGCATCTTCGGCATTGGAGACGATGAGCTGCAGTGATCAATGAACCTTCTTCCTCTGCATATATCCTCAGGACGTTAATCAGAAGCATGCTTCATTCATGGTGAGGTGCCATCGATGCTGTGAACTAATATGACGAGCGATGCTAGAATTGGATATGCATCTCTTTTTCTTTTCTTTTTTTTTTTTTTGGGACGGGATATTCATCTTGTGCTTGTATGATGATATCTAGCACTGTAGCTATATACATTTTACTTGTCCTTGGTCTGTGATGGCTGAACAGTCAATCAACATACTCACTGCAGAATTAGGGCACAATCTCACTGCAAATAGGCACGGTTGGTTGCAAGATTGTTTAGACATGTGATTGATTATATTGGAAGAGCAAACCAGCCGCGCGGAAGAGGCCGCCGCACCGCAGCCACTCCTGCGTGCCACGGACCAGCGCCCTTGGGTCCCCGTCGACGTCAACGCGAGGAGGGATAAGAGCCAGCGGCGGCGAGGTAGCCATGTAAAGAGCTGTCCTTCTCGAAGCAAGTAGTACTAACAAACCGAATGAATATCATGACTTTCATAGGTCATAAAATAGAAGCCGCTTGCAACCATCCATGCATCGTCAACAGCAGCGGCAGCGGTGATGGATGCGATTTCACATGGTGGCCGACAGCTTCCATATACGCCAGGGTAACAACTGTAGGCACTTTTTCCAGAAAGACAAGGCCATCCCCGGCACCATTTCATGTGTAGTTACTTTTTCCTCAAAGATTAGTTGATTTTGAGGCAATTGGAAGCGCCATCTATGCAAAGCCACTAGCCACTGCCCCAACCCTAGTCGCCTCACGTGTCCCCTGCCCCGACGCCACCTCACCGGCTTGCGGCGTCGTCCCAGCTGTGGCGTAGCTCGCCGGCTTTGCCCACCCCCGGCACCTTCGTTCCCACCGCCCTCCTGCGATCCCACGGCCAGTGGCACTACTGCCATCTCTCCTGCTGTAGTCAGGATTCCGATGAACTCTTTGTTAGAAATTGGCCCATTTAATTTGGCATATTTTCTTAATTCCAAAGTATGCATGGTTTAGTACCATATTACTAAAGCAGGATGAGAAAGACCGATTTATAAGGTGAAGACCTCCCACTCCTTGAATATAGAAAGAGATAGTATAAGGATGGTTCTGTCTAGTTACACGCGCGCGTATTTTCGCGTGAAAATCGCGTAACATGTGACTTGTGACTTGTGCCGTGACGTGGCGCGCCACTTGGCAGATTAAGTCCATCTTTATTTTTGCTGAATCATGCATCTCACTCTCTCTGTTTAAATGAGATTTAAACATTTGAATAAGGCAGTTACAAGTGAATTTACACTGCTTAATTTGTGATTTGATGAGGCGCTTACGAGGCATAATTCCGTTTAAAACACGGCGATTACTAGTGAGTGAGTAGTAATCGCAGCGCCTTTAAAGGGCTTGAGACATCCAGAAAAGAGAGAGAATTTTGCACCTCCATTCTTCTACTTTCGCTTGTTGTGTTGTGTTGTGCTTTTTCGACCTCATCGACCTTTCTTCCCGCTGCACTGGAAGGAGGAGAGCGGCTATCTCCGAACCGTTACCATAGAGAGTACCGCACGGGCGGCAATAAGGTTTCGGCGACACGCGTCATCTGCGTTACGCGCTGCGATCTTCGCGAAGTCGCTTAACTGCATTTTCTTGCGTGCATCATTATTTTATTGTGTTTGTCGAAGCTGCGTGGCTTCCTATTCTTCATCAGGCTAACAAGTAAGTCGTTCGTGCGCACGTTCGACTTAGTTACTACATTTTCTTGTGTATGTTCTGAAGTATGATGAGTAGCTTGCTGTTAGTTGTGAGTTTTGCATCATTATTTTATTGTGTTTGTCTTCTAATAAAACTTGAAATTAAAATATTGCCCACATTTGTAACACTCTTAACCCTAACTCATCGGATCTTTACTAGAGACGGGAGACGGAGGTGGGGCAGACCATGAACCATGATGTAAATATGAAGGTGAGAAATTGGACCGATTTTCTCAAAACTTTGAGTTGTGTTGTGTAACGCCCCCGTTTCCAGGGGCGCGTACGGACACGGCATTCCGCAACTATTCACGCATGAACAATTATGGAACGTCGCGCAAGAGTATACCATTGCCAAAGATATATTTCACATATGGAATAACATCCACTTTTGACAATGGGCGCAAGCCCAAAGTATAATTACATTACGAAGCTCCAAGATCCGCTTGAGCGCGCCAAGACCTAAAGCCAAGGATCCTCGCCTCCGGGCTTCCTCAACGGGAGACTTCCACCTTCGTCTTGATCCTCTAAAGAATAGATTAAGCAAGCCGTGAGCCAAACAACCGGCTCAGCAAGTCCCAAAGGACCCTAACTTACTACATGCACGGAACATCAAAGGAGGGAATATATTTGGTTTATTAACTTTGAGCGGATGCGTTTTATTTGCAAACATTTTAATAAAACGGACCAAAACTACTTCTTAAGATCTCGTGGTTTTTCATGAAGAGTTCATTAACCAACTAATCAAGTTAAAGCATGTACAAAACTACTTAAGCTTCACACTGGAATCACCCAAGTGACACACTCCAATAACCGGAGCACGGCGATTCGAATACCATTTATTTGACTGCAGAGTTTAACCCTCATGACCGAGTTAAGGAACCGGTCTTTCACGCTCAACTCTTGGTATACAATTCACCCGATAGGTAATAATCTATTCTTCATCCCGCGACCCAACCTAGGGTAAGAGTTGGGTGAATAATCATCTTGCGATGCACCACAAACCCCTTCCTTCAATCTTAGGGTAAGAGATGGGCGGATAATCCGCTTTGCGGCGCACCACAACCCCTTACCCTACCTTGTGCACGCCGGCACTCTCCGCTCTAAGATACGGTGTCCCATACCACCCTACCTTAGTAAGATTAACAGATAATTATGTCTAGGGTCGTTGCAACATGATCAAATGATTTGAGACTTGTCATCAATCCGATGATCTCAAATAGCTCGAACAAAGCGCTCGATCCTGCGATCGCACTTAAGCTTTCGGATCTCCGACACTAGCGCAAACACATAAAATAAACTAAATCCAGCAAGCGAGGAAAAATAAACTATTTAAAAAGGAGTAAAACGCATAAATCCTTCAAATGGAAAATTTTAGGAATTTGTCGGAGGTCAAAATGGGTTCAGGATATTATCCGGAGCTAAGTGGTGAAATTTGGGAATTTTGGGATTTTCGTGATTTTTCGGATTTATTTGGATTTTCTCGACTTCCGCGCAGTTACGTACATTTTTGTGATGTACGGCGAGGAGGGTCGCCATCCGTTCGGCAAGTATAATCGAGTAGCTTGCGCCTCGCCACCGGCGACGGCGATGGTCCCCGAGTACCAATGTGAGTTTTGGGGCATCATTATTGCACACCAAACGCGATCCGTATTAGGTGTCACGGTGAAGGGTTTGGGGTTGGCGGCGGTGTCTCGAGATGCTAATAAAATTTGATTCTTCCGAATAGCACGGTATTAGGAGGGATATGCTGCTCACATTTGTAACACTCTTAACCCTAACTCATCGGATCTTTCACTATGGAGTGGTGACGGAGGGGAGTTATGGCGGAGGATGGGGCAGACCATGAACCATGATGTAAATATGAAGAGTGAGAAATTGGACCGATTTTACACCAAAATCAAAAATTTTCTGGTTTGAAATTTTGGGGACTTTTCATGTTGTTTTAGCTTTAGTGACGAGCGAAACCGTCCGCCCAAAGATAAGTACTGTTCACGATCCGGCAGGGCTTACAGCTTTTTCAACAGATTACAGCACAAACCGCACCTACTTGCATCAACATTACTGAACCTAATATCTATCAGCAACAAAAGTCTGACCAGTGCGTTCTCAGCACATTTTTGTTCTGCTGCTGCAGTTGCATGGTACCTGTCGACGACCATGTCAAGAAGCACTCCAAACAGTAGTGCAGTAAAAAAACCGAGCGAACCCGTGCAGCCAATTATACATTGGTGTCGAGAGAGAGAGAGAGAGAGAGAGAGAGTAAAGCCCAATGATGCGAGAGCCCATATCTAAAGTGATCCGCGCCGACGACGGGCCAACGCAAAATATTAGGCCCATTATTGGACCACGATTCGATCCGTCCACATGCCGGACGTTGGTCGTGGTTACGTCCGGGGGTGTCGCGCCGCCTCGCTCTTTTTACCGACTAAATAGCTGCTAAAAATTCCAAGAAAGATCGCGGGAACGGGGGATGGAGTGGCGCAACATCGTGCAGAATTTTGTGTTCATATGAGATCGGCATAGGGAGAAATTAAAAGGAGAATAGATAGATAGATAGAATATGAGAGATCCTTGCGTTAGGTCACAATCCGATGCCTCAGTGCCACAGTGACGGACCAAGTGTTCTCAAATCCAACGTAAAATTCGGCCCACAGATAAGACGTGCAAACGTAGTCGGCCCAGCGCGCTATCCAAAACCGACTTAAACGCCTGGGAGAGCTCCACCACCGATAACGGCGGCGTCCGCCACCGTAGATCCTCGCACCATGGAGTTTGGCTTGTACAACAACCATCCACGCCTGAGGTTTTGGGGAATGACCACTTTTGGTGGGATGAGGTGTGTAACATGCGTGGTAATTACCACTCAACTCCACGGTGGAGCACCTTGAGGAGTCTATGAATGGCTTTCCGAGCTCCACCACCAAAAATGAATAGCGATCCACCAAAATTCCACCGTGAATGATCCCACTATGGAGACATAAGCTGCACGATCTGAATCCAGTTTTGGTGGAATGACTGCGTTGCCCATGGGTTTTATGGTGGTATGGGATGGGGGTGTAACCTTGGCAAAAGGTGTAATTACTACCCAACTCCTTCCGATACGGTTTCGTGAGCACCCTGAGGTGTTCCATGGATTTCATGAATCGGCGCTAGATTCAATATTTTGGTGTATCCAATTTCGCTAGCGTATGAGTAAAAATTAGTGGAGCTATTTTTGTGGATCCGTTGGTGGAGCTTACCAATTGGATCCGCCTATATCCGAGGATTTTAATGGATCCAGATTTGGCGATAGCGCTTGGGTAAACTTGGAGTGGAGCTGGATCCGAGCTAGTGGAGCTCTCCAAAAAGTCAAATTACGCCACGCGGGGCTCGCTTAGTGGGACCCATCTATCGGTCAAGAAGCTAAAAAGACGAAATTTTATAAATAATAAAAAATAAGTCAGAAGCTAAGAACTTAATCCAAAATAAGTGGAGCCATAATCGGGTGGCGCACGTGGCCAAGTTGGGTTTCGCTGACATGTGGGGCGCGCGTACCAATGGGGCCCGCTTGTCGTGGTCACTCCGCAAGCAGCTTCCCGCCGACGATAGCTGGAGCGCCGCCGGCCGCCGCGTGCTGGCTCATTCGCGGAGGCGGAGGGAAGTTTGGAGCGCCCGCGGCTGTGCCGGTACTACTTCGTTCCTTTTCTAGTGACGTTTTAAATTTTTGCAGTTTCTGAGGTACAAGTTTAACCGTTACTTTTTTTAAGCTTTATCTTATTATACACTAATAAAAGTGTAATATTATAAAAGTCTCTTTAAGGATAAATTTAATTATATAGTTTTTATATAACTAATCTAGATAATTTAAAATATATAAGTTATTAAATTTTAAAAATTTTAACGGCACGGATTTTACTTTCTTTCTTCCGCTTCCATTTAATTTCCCTAGTTGGGCTTTCAAAATAGGTGAGGCCTGCCCATGGCCTTTTGTCCGTGGGCCAGTGCGGCCCATTTCGCTGCCCAAGGGTCTCCATAGTCATCTCATCGTTGCCTTTTGTAAAAATCCATCGCCATTTTGCCACAACACGTGTCTCTGCGCTCCTCTCAAAGAACGAGAAAAAACACACGTCTCGGACTCTGTGCAAGCAACACGAAGACTGTCCAGCAATAAGTTCCCACCACATTTTTGGGACTTTGGTGGAGCCTTGAGGTGACGGATGATTTGTTGGATTTGTTCTTTTTATTTTGGTTTTTACGAGAGAGGTATGGATATACAAATAATTTATGTATAATTTTAACTAATATAAATAAAATTGTTATAATATGTATTGTAACTAACTTATAAAACCTACTTTTAGAGAGAAAAAATACCTTATTTAAAATTTGGTTACTGTAGACAAGTTAAGGAACAGTTTTTAGAAGAAAAAAGATCCGTTAGTACAAAGTTTCCTGTACGTTTGTGCCTCTCTTTATCTGCACTTTTCCTGGGGGTAAATGATCCGTTCATGGTTAGTACAGTAGTAGCAATTTTCATCGCCAGGAGTCGGTGACCTGACCTGACTCGAGTCGAGTGATAGGGAGTGGGTGAAACGTCCCAGCGCGGTCGGGTCAGTGGTCTTGCCTTGCTGCTGCCGCGACGCGTCGACACCCGGCCAATGGCCAGCGGTGAATATAGAATAAAAATAATACAGAGTGCCATATTTTATATATGTATTTATTAACATATTCATTAATAATATAGTATGTAACAATGTTTAATATAAATAACTGTCTGTTAGATAATATATCAACATCAAGAAACCCTCTATTAGCAAATAATCTAAATAAATCCGATAACAAAAGATGATTAGCGTCGGCAAAAAACATCTTATCCTATTGCCTATAAAATAGATAACAAAATTAATAAGTTTGTAAAACTTTAAGTAAAAGAATTACAAAATAATCAAAAAAGTAAAGCAAATTACATTTTATAGTTGGTATCAACGACTTCTTGAATTTTGCAAGCGATCTATTACAAAATCATTGATAACCCCCTCCACTTCACTTTGCTTCACATAGCAAATATGACTATAACCCATGAGCTCTGTTTTCACAAATTTTATGGTTGAAAATTATCTCAACTGTAGCAGAGGCGACAGACAAAACTAATGCTAACTTTAAAAGTCGATATTTCAAATGATAGAAAAAGGTATTTTCTTGTCTCAACCATTACCTGAGAAAGTTCCTTAATGGTCTCTATGTTAAAGAATCTATCATCTGCTCACACATCAGTAATATAGAGACAAAGATGATAATTGAGATCTCTCAAATCCCCATAATTAAAATCATTAGGATAAATCTTAGTTAGCCTCATCAAATGGTCCAAATTAAAATCACAGAATGATAGATGTTTTTCTTTTTTATCCTTCTGTTTGTCAACGTGTTTAAACCTTCTTTCTTTTAAATAGATATAGTTCTTGGCATGCATGGGCATTAGTATTTTATATGTAAAGCATACATTGTGTAATTTTGGACTCTAATAAGTAATAAAAAATTAAAATCGACGCAGGGCCTATGCCCCCCATCCCTCAACATGCGCCCTCCCCTGCCGATTGCCGGCCATTGAATTCACAGCTCACACGGTTACGCCACGTTGACAGATAGACACTCTTGAGCTCTCCTGCTAGTAGAGTGATAGGACTGTTCTTTTTAGCTAAAGCTAATAAATAATAACTGTTTGTAAACAAGTCGTATGGAGAGACACGTATGTGCAATTTTGGCTGATCTAGATAAAATTGCTATTGTATTTACTATAATCGATTTATAGAATTCGTCTTAAAAAAATACTTAATTTGAAAATTAGATACTATAGAAAAGTAAGCTAGTTATTATAAAAAACAAAAGTTGAAACTGAAAGGAAGGGTGCCAATACTATCTCCACGGACACGTGCAACGCAGAAGAATGGTCGTGGTCATTCTTTCGGGCTGTAACGTATGGGACTTTGGTATAGTGGTTGTTAAAAAACTGTACCTAGAAGTCGCCTGAAAACCAAAAAAAATAAGGACAAAAAGAATGCAACTGTTTGTCCCTATTCATTCACTTCCCTCACCAGATTTTGTTTATCTCAAAACTCACCGGCCACATACTACCCCTATTAAGCCCGAGGGGATTCCCCCAGCCCGCTCGGCCACGTCGCCCCCGGCGCTCCCTCGGCCGGTGCGTGGCGGGCGGTTTCGCGTACGGCCGGGGGAGCCGGTTCCGCTGAGTTTTCCGAAAATTACGTAGAGGTCCTTTTTTCTCGCGAAAAGGTTCTTTTTCCTCGCGAAAAGGTCTTTGCCAGTTTTTTTACGCTTTTTTTGCTGAAAACACCCCTCCAATTTACAGGATGGCGCCCCGCGGTTTTCTAAATTACGTACGGGCCCTCGTTTAGTTACGTACATGCCCTTAAATTTTTGCGAAAAAGTCCTTTGACTTTTTCGAAAATACGCATGTGCCTTGAATTTTTTAAAATTCTTACAGCGAGAGGTGGTATGACCTCTCATGCTGCTGTTGTAGCACGTGGGTGGGGCAAATGTTGCGTGTCAGGATGCTCAAGCATCCGTGTAAATGATGCTGAGAAGGTGATTGAACTTGTTGCGGCACATATTTAACAAATGCTTTGTTAGACACAACAGCAACAAATTCGCCTTGAAATTCATAATTAGATTGTTAGAATTTTATGCATATCATTTTTGTATTGTAGATAGTTGCTTACTTTGCTATCTCTGCGTACAGGTGGTAGCGTTTGGAGACAAGGTTCTCCAGGAAGGTGATTGGCTATCGCTAAATGGATCAACTGGTGAAGTGATCCTTGGCAGGCAGCCACTAACCCCAGCAGCCCTTAGTGGTGATTTGGGAACTTTCATGTCCTGGGTGGATGAAGTTGGGCAGCTCAAGGTAAAATTCCTCGACATGACGGATATGTACTGGTAATCACAGCTCACAACAGGAACAACAAATGTTTCAAGTTGAAATCAACTAAAAAGAGGCAACTTTTTATTTATTCAGTTAGGTCAAAGCTAGTAAATACTACTCCACATTGTTACTAGGAATATACTGGCACGCCGTACTAACCAGTGTTTAGTCTAACTTAGGACATATATAATAGTTTATCTTTCAAATTTGGTTTTAACATTTTTGTTTTATTTAAATACAGTATAAGAGATAATTTCTTTAACAGTAAATCATTTATCTAATTATTTTATACTATTTTTATCATAACTTTCTCTCTCACACTTACTATTTGCATTGATTTGCGGGTTAAGTCGTCTATTGCATAAGAGATATCGCATTATCACTTCTCACCTCTTCTTTTATTTACATAAAATTTTACTTATTTAATATAGCTAAGAGACAGCTAAAATAATACTGTTAGAGATGTCCTTGTTCAATGTATATGTCCACTGGTTATTGTTCGAGTTTCACTGCTTTGTCACGAATTTTCTAGTATTTAATAATGTGACCCTCGGTTGCCCGCTGATAAACAACTATGCCTCGTGCTGAAAAAGAAATACTAGTAGTCATGTGTAGGTTGATGTTTTAAAAATTACTTTTTTATGGTTAATAGTTTTTTATAGTATATATATTTTAAATAGAGTATCTTTTTAAGACAGAATCTACTTAAGTCAATTATAGTATACACTATAGTGACTTTATTTATATCAACTAAAATCACATATATAATTCTTTTTTCATACAACATTTTATAAGCTACTACTATTTAGAAAGCTAAACTACGGGTACTATACCCACCAGCGAGCGTACACAGTATAATACTGGAATCGTAATGAAAAGCGAGCCCGTACGTACTGTATTTCCCGGCGCTGCCCTTCCTTTATTGGAGCGCACCTGGCGTCAAGTTTTGTCTTTGCCGCACGAAAAAATGACGGGACTGCCCCCGGCGGCGCGGCCTCCCCTGGGGGCAATCCGGTAATCTCCTTGCACGGCGGGGTGGTGGGGCGACCAGGGCGGGAGGCCTCAAAGACTGCCCCCGCCTGGGCTGCCTGACACCCGGCAGTCTGACCGCTGCGCCACTCTGACGCACCTCATCGCCGCTGCGTTCACACTCATTGACCATTCAGCCCCTACGCCTTACGTGGCCCCTAGGGTGGGCCCTCCCTGCCTCTGCGACTTTTTTTTCTCGCATCACATGCCGGCCCGGCCCTGTCCTTCCCTACCACCGTGCCCGTGTCCCACCTACGAAGCTAGCCTGCACTTGGGTCGCGTCGTGTCGCCTGCTCGGCTCTTCTCGAGCTCTCCTCTCCTTTTTCGCTCCGGTGACGTGCGTCGGTGCAGGGGATTTGGGTCGTAGCATTCAGGCTCCTTGCGTTGAGAGATTGTTACTGCGCTCGCTAAGCCCCGTTTGTAATACGGAAGGTTTATAGGAATTTCACAGAAATCAACGGTTCAATTTCCACGGTAATCAGGAAAAACTCCCGTCCAAACAAGACTTACTATGTTTCAATCTCCTTTCGTAGTCCCAATCCTAGATGAGCCTAGGCTAGACCTAGGAGTTGAGCTAGACTTTTCTGGGTAGATCTATAGTCTGGTCCAAACACAGTACGGTGAGATAGTTTCAGGGTGGATTGGTACGAATCGAACAACAAGCCGTGTTAGACTTAGAATATGGGCCGGACAGAATGACACTTTCTGAGCAGATGGACCATGCTCGGGTGGCACAGCATGAACGTGGACACCGAGGGACGACATACCATGGGAATAATCAGAGAGGGGAAGAGAGAACATATCAGTACCTTGCCAGAAGCTGAACACCGTCGTCAACATCGAGCAGGCTTGGCTGTGAGTTGAAGCTGACACTGCGCGACGTCACGCCAGGAATGGCACACATACAAGAACGGGTGATGAAGGGAGGATCCACATCGTCGCGCTAAAAGAGAGTAGGCACCTCACTGTGGTTGTTGTCACCATGTTGCCACCGTCGGCGCCATTGAGAGAGGAGGAAGACCGAGGCCATGAAAATTGTCGTCGCCATCAAGGAGAGGGGAGGGAGATAGGCCGCCGCCATCCACTCGTCACTTCCCCTACGATCCACCTCACCCCCACTCCCGTTGCTGATTCGTCAACCTCATCATTCCCCACACGCACACAACCAACTCAAATCTGGGTCTTGGCTGTCGCCGACAGGAGAGGGAGATGGAGAGTCGGTCAATAGGCGCCTTGCAGAGAGGGAGAGGGAGAGAGGTAGCGGTGGAGACTAGAGGGGATTAGGTAGGGGCACTGTAAGGCGCAAGCGTTAAGCGATGGTTGCCTAGCAGTTAGCATGCTACCAGTGACAAGACTGAGCAAACAAGAAACAGGTGCAGAGGAAGAGAGGCAATAATCAGGAAGCAGCTTTTGTAATGGTGGCCTACCCATTCCAGTGACAAAACAGAGTAGAAAAAGAAGGTAGAGAAGTGATGGAGGTTGAGAAACAATGGGTAAATGAAGGACTCCCTCCTCTGTTTGCTACAAAAACCATTATCATCTCCTTATTTCTTCGCAATACAAAAGCAATGAAGCAACACACCTTCTCCCTTTTCTTTTTGCTATATAGCAACACAACAAAAAGCTTAGTTTCGGTATGCTATTGAGGAGTCATAGCACAAAGGCAGCAGAGGGTGCAGCCGTGGCCACTGCCACCTCCTCTCCCTTAGTCCTCTAATTTTGACTCCATGCTCATTAGTTCTCTCCAAGTATGAGAGACTACGATATGAAGGATGGTCATCTCGACAATACGGAGGGTTACAAGGAGTACCAAGACAATCTGGAGCTGATGGGAATGCCAGACTTCTCTCTCCCATCCATGGATAGCAGCGTTGGTGGGTTTGGGCCTAACACTAGGAGTGCTGGCCAAAGGGCACGATGCTGAAAGCACATGGCTTGAAGCCAAGAAATTTGAGATAACTAAATGGTAGAGATCAAAACTTGTAATTATTACAAAGCTAAATTAATTGCTCGTACAGGTGGAGGGAAGAAGCATTCGAACTGGTACTACAAAGTGTGCTTGAGCAAGATGGGGCACACATGTGAGAGGGAGGAGTCCAGACGTAGTTGAACTTCGAGGTTGATGACTCTGTGAGTACTTGTGTGCGCAACCCTATTTTCTGTCCATGAAGAAATTGCTAAATATATCATTTTCGAAGATCAACCAATTAAGATGGGTGAAAGCTGCGCATTCAAAAGAATGCTCCAATGCAGCTTTTGCGCACAACACCAATATGTCAGTACGAGAACTATCGTATATAATATTTTATGGATCTATCACAGAGAGATAGTAACGCTAAAAGAAATATTCATACAAATTCAATTCTCCTTTGCTTTCACTTCAAACATTTGTACATTATCACACCAGAGAAATGTCTACGGGCTTCTTCTTTTGCGGCTTGTAACACTAAAAGAAATATTCCTACAAATTCAATTCTCCTTTGCTTTCACTTCAAACATTTGGACATAATCACACAGAGAAATGTCCACGGGCTTCTTCTTTTGCGACTTCTAGCTTCTGCTTTTGGCTTTCTCTACAACAACTAACTTTCAAATATAGTATCTTTTCAAGACGGGGTCTACAAGTTGATCGTAGTACGTATTGTAACAACTTTATTTATATCAGCCAAAACCATACACGAGTTTTTGTTACTCCGTATGCTCTCTTAGGGATAGCCAAAAGCCGCAGCCCAAAAGAACAGACCCTACATTAGTGTTGTAGCCCATTATTTAGATAATTATTACAAACTAAATAAGAGAGTCATAAGATTTAAGTTAATTGATGAATCACACACGAGAGAGGCTATTACTGAGCGCATACTAGACATAATTGATGATTTTAAGATAGATAATAAGATTGTTTTATAACTCTTGATAGCACATTAGCAAACATGACACCGATGAACATCCCCGCCCTAGGTTGCAGACATATATTGGTAAATATGTTCTTCACCGGAGATATGTATATCATATCTTGAACCTTGTTGTGCAAGATGGTATGCAAGTGATTTGTAAATATTTGAACAATATCCGTGATATCCTTCGTTACCTCATAAGTTTTCCACAAGTGGTAGCTAGGTTCACAGAGTACTGCACAACTAATAGCAAGGACACAAGAAAATTCGGTCTTTACATGAAGGTGAGATAGAACTCGAAATACATCATGCTGAAGAAAGGTGCAAGTGTATGAGCATATTATATATGTCATTGTCAATACTAACTTCCAGAATAATGAATTGGTAGTTACTAATTTAGTTTAACAAATTACTAATTGTTTTTAGAGTTTTAATATATTTTTATAAAGTAACTAAGGCTCTATTCAGTTTTTTCTACCTTACCTCTTGTTTGTTGTAGATTTTATAAATAACTACAGCCATGTTGACTAAATCTAGGGGATCGCTTTTTAGGCTATACTGCCACAACAATGAAGGAAAATTTTGTTAAATATTTAAGATCTATTTCACACCTACATTGCTTTGCTATTATTTTCGGTGTTATAAAAAAGCAAGCAGGTTTGTAGAATGATATAGAGGGATGTCTCTGAAGCTTTCGAGCATGTTAAAAATGAGAATTTTCATGCTTTCTACTTGTATTATAATAAGCTTGGCAGTTGCACAAGATCAATGACCTCACAACATGCATGACAAGCCAAGAAAAACTTGATAGCCCACTCGTGGAAGAAGCTAAAAGGCAAGTGTCTAGTTCTTCATCCTCCCAGTCTCAGCCCCCAAATGGATTTCTTTCTCAGAACTAAATCACTATCTAGAGAATGATTTTACAAACATCGATCTTAATCTTGCTGACGGAGACAAGATATATTTGCTCAAGTGGTGGAAGAACAATATGCAGATATTTTTTGTGTTGTGCCATTTTGCACGAAATGTTCTATTGGTTATGGTGCCCATCGTATCTTTGGAATCGACATTCAGTATGGTAGGAAGAATAATTGAAGAAAAGAGGTCACCCTAACGCTCAAGATGGTAGAGACAATCACATTCGTCAAAAGGCTGGGGATTGGCAAAAGAATGCAGCATCAACTAGAGCATTTTGAGATCATGCAGACATACACTGACTTGGAATGCATGAACATTCTCAATATTGGGGAGTAGTTAGTATGTATGCATGCTGTTATGTACTCATTTCTTACCAGGGTAACCTCACTCTATGGTGTAAGGTTTTTAACGAGACAGTAAAATTACATCTGTAAAATATCAAGAATATTTTATTTCCCCAAATGTTTACGTGTCCATATTTTTACGCAATTACTTCAATTTGAACATTTTCCTTCTTTTCCCTTTTCCTCATATTTTTTTTTTTCCTCCCTTTTCTCTCATCTCTATTCTTTTCCCACTTCTTTCTCCTCTCCTTTTCTTTCCCTACATCATTTCCTTTTCTTCCATTTTCCCCTGCTTCTTCTCCCCCAGTCCCACTTGCACGCCCCTCACGGCCTCGCCTTCCTCCTCCACGACAAGGTCTGCTAGCAAGGGGACGCCCATGTCCATGGCCAGGGGCTAGGGCAGTGAGGTTTGTGGCGAGGCGGCGAAGGTGGGTTGGTGGTGAGGTTACTCCACCACCGCCTGCTATGCGTTGTTTTCGTGCGAGAGAGACCGTGGGAAACATTTTTACTAAATTTGAGTTCTTTTTCTTTTCCTGTGAAAGTACATGTCAGAGAAACTTTCCTAAGGAATTTGGATAGCACAATCTTTTGTTCCAGATGATCACTGCATCCTCCTTTCTTATGTTTTAAAGTTGGGAGCTACTAGCGCTCTAACGCTGATCCGAGCACTAGCTCCATACACCACTTCTCTCGTTGGATTTCTGTAACCAACGATCAGATGTGCAACAACCACCCTTTGTTTCTCTCCCTTCCCCTAATGGTAGGTTGTGAGCTCCGGCTATGGTGACGTCCGATGACCTGTAGGGAGGAAAAGCGGCATGGATGCTTGCGTGTATTGTGTGAATGGAATGGTAATAGGCCTGTTCATTCGGTTAATTCGGTAAATTCGGTTTGGTATATACGATAAATATTGCAAATACAGTATTGTTAGTTTGGTAATATACGATATATTGAAAAATATGGTTCAATATCGACGAATCCCAATTTATTTTGATGTGATACCGATAAATACCATATTTACCAAAGTTGCTGTGAATTGCGAATGATATATTGACATATGAATAATACCTTGCTCTCTGTGTTGCTGACCTGCTAGCTGCTGTTCCCAAGAGCCGAGTGTAACTCATCGATAATTAATTCATCATCAAGACATCAATTGAAGTATTCAACTATCTCAAGAGCCGAGCTGGCTGGATCTGGATGAATCTTGCTGAGTCGTTGCAGTGCAGTGCTGGTTGCAAGACAACTGAGTCATTGACTCCTCCGTTTGGTGGGTATGGACCGAATGTTATGGTCTATGGCATGCGAGTTCACTGCACACACAGAGCACCTTCAGGTTTTTTTGGTTTTTAAGTCGGTTTTTACCAAAAACCAAACACCAAAAAAACCTATATTCTAGGTACCATATTGAATACAAAAAACCAGCCAAACCGAGTTGACCAGTTTGGTTCGGTCTTTTCGGTATGTTTGTTTGGTATAGTATAAATATGCATAGCCCTAAATGGTAAGTTGGAGCGTGGAAGTGATGTGGATAAGGTTTGTCTGGTTAGGTAGGAGTTTTAGCAGATAAGGTGTTTGATTTAAATGCTTGGCGTCGGACGCCCTATTAATAACGATTCCCTTTAAAGGTTCTATGATTTTCTTTCAAAATTACTCCAACCCAGACGGGGTTAGGGGCCACTCCAAGTAGTTTCGGTTTTTGGCTTTCGGCTTCCAAAAGTTGGAATGGACGCGTCGGCTTCTTAATTTCAGCCTTTTGCCTTTTTTTCTCCCCTTATTCCTTTGCATTGTCCGTAGAAATATAATGGTGTTTTTTGTTCTTATTTTGTTCTCTTTTAGTTGAATGACCCAGAAAAAACTAACAGTCGCTACAGTGCAATGTTAGCCAAAAGCTAGAAACCGCAACTATTTGGAGCAAGGCCTTAGTTTGTGCAAACTTCAAGGAAAAAAACAAGAGCCAAGCAAGAAAGGCAAAGAGCTGCGAACCGGAAGGAAAGAAACGAGGGCAGTATAGTACTCCATATATCCAAGTTTATAGTAGGTATTTTTTGAATGTGTTTGTCCGTAAATATAGGGTGTATTTTATATTCTAATGAAAAATTAGTGTGATGTTCTCTTTATAACCCTAATAAATATGTAACTTTATCTTGTATTCTCTATATGTATGCATTAAATATATTACTTAGAGATAATAATTAGAGATAATATCCTATTTTTACTCTATCTTTGGTTTATATAATAAAAGAAAATACTTCTTAGAAGCTTGAACATAGGGGTAACAAATGTGTTCTTTTGGACTGATGGATTATGGTTCATGGTTTAAACATTTGAATTCTATCTGTTCGTAAGAGGTAGTATACAAATGAAAATAGTCATATGTGATTTTAGTCGGTACAACTGAACTCAATATACTTTGTATTATAATTTTTATATTGATTCTATCTTAAAAAATATACTATTTAAAAGGTAGTTACTGTAGATAGTATAATCATAAGTCATGGAAGCTACAAGTACCTGCCCACAGCCGACCGGGAGGTTACACGTTACATACAGGGAGGACAATTATGCTTTTGTGCAGGCGCATCAATCCATGCAATTGTGATTGACCCCGAATTATTTGGTACTACTAGTATTTCACTCTACCTACGTTTAATACCTCTAATCCCTTGCCATTAGTCACTGCTAGTCTGATTGGCATGCTCGGATCATCGATTCGTCGTTTAGGCAGTGCTCCCTTAGAGCATATACAATACAAGATGCTTATATATGAATACTTAAAAAGAGAGAATATAGCTATATCATCAAACACTCATGCAAAAGTTATTCCCTCCAATACAAGCATCTCTTCTATAGGTGCTTAGATGCTATATTTTCTATTAATAGAATCAGTTATATACATAAGCATCTACTAAGCACTGGTACTTATTTAAGCATCGATGCTTCAAAATAAGCACCTTATCTATCCTATGTGGCATGAAAAAACAATTTTTCATTACTAAGCACCTCTCTAAGCACCTGCATTGTACATGCTCTTATAAACTTATAGCAGCCGAATATATATTATAACTACTATTAATTTTTTTGTAATTAAATTGTAAAAAATAAAAATATAATATTATTATAAACAATGTAAAAGAATAAAGAGAAAAAGTTATAAAACCCAAAAACCAAAAATATACAAAAAACAAAATTAAAGAGTAAAAAAGCAAAAACGAAGCAGAAACTCAGCATGACCAATCATGGCTTTCCTTTTTTTGATAGACCATCCACACAGAGTATAGGTTCATTTCGGCTTAAATTTCTATCTTTTAATTTATTTTTTATTATTCCTAAATTATATCTTTTCTGGTTTTTAGCTTTTTTGAGTTTTTTGTCATTTCTTTTTCTTCGTATTCATTTGCATTATACGTGATGGGTTAACATGTTTTTATTTTTAATTTTTTAATTTAATTATATTAAATAAGTTATTATAAGTTACAATATAAAATAAAGTAGATACAGTGAAAATTTAGCTTATTCAGCCCATAAGAACCTCATATAAATGCTGCAGACTTGTGCTCGACAGCCGTACTTACTCGTTATGGACCTCTCTTTTGCGCGTAAAGCCCTTGGTGCGGTCATAATAATGTCTATGTAAATAAGGCTTCACTTAGAACAAAGACTACACTATTCTCCTTTCCTAAATACACGTCACTACGTCAGTAGTTTTCAAATTTTGTTTCTAAATACTTGTATTCTACTAATTTGAATTGACTTTTTTTACTATTTTTTATATGCCCCCTTCCTTTAGTTATTTCTAAGGCTATTTACTGTCTTGGACTAGAATAACAAGACACACTATCCAAAAGCAATAAATGACCTAATAAAAGATGTTAATTGGAGCCTATTTGGTTGGTGCCTAAACTTGCCATGCCTAAGCTTAGACAATGTGTGGCTGCCACAGAAAGTGTGGCTAACAAAATCGAAGCCACACTTGTGGCAAAGTTTGGCAAGAAACTGAGTCTATGACGTGTGGGGCCAGGTGCTAAGAAAGTGTGGCATGCTACAGTTGCGTCAGTGAACCAAACAGCTATCTAGAAACTGTGGCACGCCTAACTTGTGGCTAAGCAATTTCTGGTCATGAACCAAACAGGCCCTTGGTCTTTTGTATACATATCTTGATTGAAGTGCAAAATTCTAGAACATCATTTTAATTCAGGAACGGAGGTAGTAATTTCTATCTGTATTCTGTAGGAACTAAAATAGCGTGCTATTGGTTTGGTTACTAATAAATATCAGGGACACTTCACCATCGACTTCACCATTATCACCATCTCCTTTCACTCATCATCCTCAATACCCCTCCTTATTACGCACCAAATTTACAACGCAAACTTTAATTGGACAGATATTTGATACCGAGGGATTTGGGTTGATCTTATTCTCTTGCTCGGCTCTATTAACTTAGTATACATATGTGCGCGCATTTTTTCATTACTCTCTGTAAGATTGCTGTACAGGTGAACGCGCTCGCGTCTGTGGATTTCTATGCATATGTGTGCATCTATTATCGTAGAGCCTGTCTATTAGCACGCAATTTATGCCTTTTAATTATAATTTATTAATCTAATAAATAGTAACAGTTAAAAAAAAGAAGTAAAAAGATAAAAGTTATTGAAAAGCTAAAAAGACTATGATATATGAAGGGCTGAAGAGGCTTTGCTCATTTTGGCTTGACTTTCTGACTTTTAGCTTATTTTTTATTATTCCTAAATTTTATTTTTTCTAATTTTTTGGTTTTTTGAGCTTTCTTGGTTCTTTTTTTTTTGTGTTCGTTGCATCTTCCGTGATATGCTAGCCTGTTTTTATTTTTAAATTTAGTTACGTCAAATAAGTTATATCAGATATAATATATTTTTAATCAGTTATAGTATAATTTTAGCTATAAATTAATTTATTTCAGCTCAACCAAGTGGCACCAAAATAAACAGCGGCTGCGTTTTTTTTTCTGGCCCAAAGCCCTTCCTCTCCTCTGTTCATCTCTTTCTTTTATTCCATTCTTCTATTCCATTCCCCTCCCTTTATTAAATCAGCACCTACTTTTATGTCCAATTGAAGATTTTTAAAAGAAGCAACTTGGCTTTGCAAAGTGGCACCAAGATTAGATTTGGAGCCGAATGTGAGCGGTCAAATCTTTCTTTTATCTTCTTTGCGTTGTGTTTTGTGTCTTTCTTTTGTTAGTTCCTGAGGAGGTGCTGTTATTGTGTGCACTGTCTAGCGTGGTTACCAGGAGGAAGCTCCAGCCATGACTCAGAATGCATGGGAAGCAGACAAGATGTGAGTTTTGTTTCTCTGTTTACTCCGTTTCCTGGTTAGTTTCCGCGATCAGATTGCTTTGATCGGGGAACATATCACTATTTCTCTTCTTTACGCATTCCTCTTTTTGATGTGTTGGAAATGTTCTTCATGTTTCTTAAATTTCCTCCTTCCTTTCGGCTTTCCGCTTGATGGTTTCTTTTCCAGATTGGTTTCTTGATAGTTTAGTTTTCTTTTGTAAGAACCTTGCCCTTTTCCCTTGTAGCATTTGAGATGGTTACAAATGCTTTAGATTATCCTAAAAAAACAAATGCTTAGATTTCGTTGAGTGTCTTGAAATTTCTCTTTTCCGTTCTGCATTTTTCTTTCCTCCTTTGCAAAAGTTTTGGTATGTTTTCCTTCTTTCTCTGTTTCTTTTTCGCCCTTTTATTTTCCGGTATTGTTTTGTTTCTTGCTTCTTTTTTTGCTTTGTTGTTTGTTTCTCGTATACCTTGTTGCAATGCAACTGCCTCTCCATTTCCTGAGAATTTATTGATCTTCCCCCTTAGTTTTCCTCTCCTGTTGCTGCCAGTTCTTGTATGCAAACTTCCTTGTGGGTTTTCTGTGTTGAGTGAAAGTTTCTAAAGATGATTTCTACAGGTCACTTATTTCTTCAAGTTATCCCGTAACTTCATCTTAGCTAGATGATCTGTATTAGTGCACTAATGTTGGCCATGTGCATTGCTGGAGAGGCAGGTTGGATGTGTACATCCATGATTACCTGGTGAAGAGGAACTTGCAGAATACTGCAAAGGCATTCCAAGCCGAAGGCAATGTGTCTTCAGATCCTGTTGGTGAGTGGTACAACGCGATGTTTTGTGATCAAATTATAATTTTGCCATGGTGGCTCCATTTTAGTTTCCAAGCTTCGATCTTTCTGCATTATAGCCAAACATGTGATTCCTTGGAACCATTATTTCGCAGCCAGTAGGATAGGTACACAGTGATTTTTAAATTAATTTGGGATAAAGAACTATATATCACTCATTACTTGTGCAAGGCGATCCATTACTCGTACCAGACAGATGCAAGGAACAATACTAAGGCATTGTTTTTATCTGATTTAATGTATGCCAGTCCGATCTTTCTACATTTTAAAGAATGGAATGTAATTTTCGTGTACTGAAACGTGCCACATTTTATTTTGCAAAAAGCAATTGACGCCCCAGGGGGATTCCTCTTTGAGTGGTGGTCGGTCTTCTGGGACATCTTCATTGCAAGGACGAACGAGAAGCATTCTGATGTTGCTGCTTCGTACATTGAGGTTCTTATAGCACATGCATGTTGATTATTACTTGTCCTTATTGTTGCTTGCTTGTACTCTTGCTACTGTGGCCAAGTGATATGATCTTACAATAAACTTTTAAATGTTTTAATTGCATTAATTACACCCATCCCTCCGCTCACCCACTCACATATTCATGGTAAAAATATGAAATTTACATTTCTAAGATCAGACTGAAAATTCCCATATTAACAGCGAAGGTAAAGTTGAGAAAAGGGAAAAAAGCTCAACTGTTTTCGATTGTACATGTTCTGCCCTTGTTGCCAAATAAATGATGAGAGAGCAATCACAAAATTACTGAAGGACCTGTGGCAATTGAGCATTGGTCAGAATACATTTTAATTATTTTAGAAGATACTGAATCTGTATTATTGTATAAACCAACCAGCTTCTGACAGCTAGTCTGTAACCTGTACTGCGTTTGTTTCCAGCTAGTTTTTAGTGTTTAAGTTTCCAGTAAAATTTTGAAGCTAATACTCCATTGTAAACATGATTTCCAATTTGCATTGTTAGCCAGGATAGGAGGTAGTTCTGTTGTTTAGCCAGTTACTGGTCCTCAACCAAATTCAAAAGGGAAAATTTGATATATGCCACTGCAAAGTAACCATTTCAGAGAAATGCCACCGTTAAGTAACAACTTCTAAAAATGCCATTCTAAACAATTCTTTCTCATAGAAATGCCACTCTCTGCATCTTTCACATATATTAGACAATATTGCCCGTCTCTTCTTCCCATCCGCACCTCTCAAGTTCATCCATGGCTGCCACCACCTGTCCACCGTCGTCGGCCACCACGGCACCTGAATCTTTTGCGCTATCTCCAACGACCTTGGCTAACCCCACTGCGCCACCCCTCCTCCACTGCAACACCATATGGAAATATAGCAACAAGGAGCCAAGAACAAGTTCGTCGTCCTCCATGAATAACAAATCTTATCCCCCAAATGATCAGATACACACAAATCCCACACATAAGAAGCTGAAAGGCCCCTCCTTCTTGAATCTAGAACCTCTAATCCATTAATTAGCAGCACAGATGTAAAGGAAATGATCACATCTTTGGCTATGAAGAATGAAAAATTTGGGCAAAGTGAACCCTGGCTGGCGGTGCTCTTAAGGACTCGCTGGAGCCAGACGTCTCATGCAAATGACGGGCCAACTAGGCGACGGCAACGAGGTGGCCGTCGATTAGGAGCTGTAATAACGAGAAGGCCATCCATCTTGTGGTTCTGAGCTGCCGCCTGTACGGTTAGATCCAGTGCCGGCCTCATCGAATCATTAACAGTGGCAGTTGGGCTACAATGTCGTGTGCAGCCTTGATGACGGCGATGCCTCTGCTCTACTCTGTCTCCTAGAATACCGTCGTTGTCTTTGCCATCTGCAGCGGCACCCAGCCATCGTTGCCGGAGACAATCAGTTAGGAAGAAGACATACGGCGAGGTTGGAGAAGATAGGGACAATTTCGTCCAATACAAGCTAAATGCGTATAACAGTGGCATTTTCGTGAACAAGTAAGGTTTGCAATGGCATTTTTAGAAGCCACCACTCTCTAGTGGCATTTCTCTAAATCGGTTACTCTGCAATGGCATATATCAAAAATTCCCAATTCAAAAATGTATAAATTATTTTAAGGCTGGTACCCAAATCGAAGCCAAGGCCCCAAGAACCCATTGGCCATTGTACTTGTTTCCTCCGAGTAGCTGGTACCAGTTTATTTTGTGGTGGCTACCGATCTGGAACTACTTGCCACTATTAGCTATATATTGTGATAATCTTGTATAATTGTGAAGTATCATCTCCCCCCTGTTTGCATTGGTCCTGTGTTCCCTTACATGATTATGTGTAAATTTGTGTACCAGACACAGTCGATTAAAGCTCGAGAGCAGCAGCCATCACAGCTGCAGCAGCAACAGGCTCATTCCCACCAGTCGCCACAGCAGATCCAGATGCAGCAACTCCTGCTACAGAGACACGTGCAGCAGCAGCAACAACATCCGCAGCAGCAACAGCCGCAGCAGCAACGCCGCCAACAGAAGCAACAGCAGCGTAATGAAAGTAGTCATCTGCCCACAAGTGCTCAGAATGGTTTGGTTGCAGCTGATCCTCCAATGCGACAAAATACTTCATCCTCAAGTTCTTTGTCAGCAAAGTTGTATGAGGAGAGGTCCGACAGGATAAAGATTCCTGCTCAGAGGGACACTTTGGATGAGGCATCGATAAAGGTAATTCCTCAATGGTAGCGTCTACTGTTGCTTGAATAATTCAAATACTCCTAATATAAAATGATATATGCTTATAATTCTATCACCACTTGTACTGCAGCAAAGGTTTACTGAAAACATTGGCCAGCTGCTGGAATCAAACCCGACATCTATGCTGAAGTCTGCTGCAATATCAACTCAGGCTTCAGGGTACATACTACTCATTGATATTCATTAGTATTACATTTTCATGTAGGGAGATATCTAGTGCAATGCAAACCATTCTTAATGTGGGATCGTGACATCATCTTTGGTATGGCACCGAATCAATGTTAAAAATTCCTGAAAAAAATTTAGTTTAGTCACCTAAAGGAATCATCCTGGACAAGGATGCCTAATAGACTACTAATACATACGGGCTCTACTTCCTAATTCAGTGGACTATCTCTAAACTAATTCTGGCGCCATCCTTCTATTGTTCTTCGTGGACTCCATCTTGACATCAACTTCTTTCTGGAAAGTCTTGTGGCTGGCCGCTAGTATTGGTCTTGTCCTGCCACTGCACGGATGTGCTATTGCTTCTACCTGGTCTATGTCCACAACATACGACATTTCTGTTATTTGTATGGATGCTTACTTGATATTATGGCTTAACTGTTTTGTATGGACATTATTAAGGTACTTATCTTTAGCTTCTATTTTCCAGTTAGTGTGTGCGTGTGTTAATTGGTTTGACTTTCTTACCACTGTTAGGCAAATTTTCCATGGATCAGCTGGTGGCATGTCAGGTACTTTGCAACAAGCTCAGGCCAGGAACCAACAGCTTCAGGGATCAACACAGGTAGATAGTTTATTTCAGACAATGTATTAATCTATTATTGGTGTCTATAATTGGATATGTCAAATTTCTATCAGGAAATCAAGGCGGACGCAAATGCCACTCTAAATCTTAGAGCTGCAGGAGCAGATGTATCATTAATTGGAGTACCAGGTGTTTGCTTTTGAACTCGAATATAAATTGATGTTTAGTACCAGGTGTTTGCTTTTGAGCTCTAATATAAATTGATGTTTAGTACCAGGTGTTTGCTTTTCAACTCTAATATAAATTGATGTTTTTGCTTTTGTGTTGCCACCAATTATAGCCCTATAATATATGGAATTAAAAACGACTTTTGGGTACTTTGTTAATTTATTGCTGAATAATGTGGCCAACAATTTTATTTTATTTGGTGGGACCTTATTATATGTGCAGGTTCAAATATCTACTAAATTGTTACAGTTGTGTAACAAACTAGTACATAAGCGCATAGCGCCGCTCATAGTGGACCAAGTAAAAGAGACGATAATTGCAGGAGTTTCATAAAAAATCAAGGACAAATGCGTAATTTCGAAAAATCAAAGGGTTTTTTGTAAAAATCGAGGACTTGTAAGGACAGTAAATAAGGACCTATACGTAATTTTGGAAACAAAAAAGTTTTTAAAGAAAAACTTGCGTGGATTTATTCGCGAGGAAAAAGGACCTTTACGTAATTTTCGAAAATATGAGGGAAGTGGCTCCCCGATCAGAGTGAAACCGGCGACACGCGCAGGGAGCGTCCGGGCGACGTGGCGCGACGTTGCAATGCTTCCGCTAATGTATGGGTTAGTATACACAGCGAATACAAATATACGATTTATAAAGATGTATGATTTAGCAAGACGATTGACAGATTCAATTTTTTATTTTTTTGGAATCAATCTTCTATCTATTAATACTTTTGATTTGTTGTTTTACTTTGGGTATGTTATTTGATTCACTGTATGCACTAGGAATACTGTAGGTTCTCTAGTGTTGCTATGCATACTTACTGAAAGGTGTTAGAGATATATGTATAGTTTGTTATTCCCATTGTTATGAGGGTTCTTTGCATATTTACCACTGTACTTTGTGTATATATACCGCCCATTGGCCTTATATGAATACAAGCGCTATTCATAACATGGTATCGCACCCAAAACTAGGGTTTTGGCTTATCTAGGTTCCGCGCGCGTCGTCGCCTCCTCGCGCGTCGCCACCGCCTCCTGCGCTGCCGCCTCCTCCTCGTCTGCCGCCGCCTCCTGCGTCGCCGCCGCCTCGCGCTGCTGCCGCGCCTTCTCGCGCGCCGCCGGCCTCCGCGCCTCCGCCGCGCTTCCGCGCCTCCGCTCCGCCGCGCGCCGCCGCGCCTCTCGTTGCGCCACCGCGCAGCCGGCCATTGCCGCGCCACCGCCGCTCGTGCGCGCTTCACTGGCCGCTGTCCCGCGGCCTCCACGCGCCGCCACCGCCCGCACTGGAGCTACTGGCGCCGCGCCGCCAGACGGCCTCCACCGCCGCCGCCGCCCCCCCGGCCTCCGCGCCGCCACCATTGCCGCCGCCTCCGCGAGCGCCGCCGCCGCCGCCGCCGCCGCCGCCTCGTCCGCCGCCGCACTGTGGAGCCGCCGCCATCGCCTCGCACCAGGAGCCGCCGCCATCGCCGCACACGAGCCGCCGCCATCCAACTGTTTGCACCGCCGAGGCCCGTTTCGATTTTAGGTTCAAGAAAACGCCGTTCTAACCGCCGCGCCGCCCGGCGCCGCTGTTAGACTTCGTTGTTTGGTCGCCGCGCCGTCCGGGCCGCCGCCACCAATGGGCACCGCTTCTCCCTCGCCGCCGGTGATCTTTGATGGTGTTAATTACACCGACTTCGTGTCTCACATGCGCATCCACATGCGTGGTCTTCGCCTCGGGCGCCCTTCGGCGATGTCACCGCCCGCCTTGTCCTATTCTCTCGACGGAGTTTACGCTGTTGCATTGCCTCCGACAACCGATAAGGCCGCTGCTGATGATGAAGCTGCGATGAAGCCGCCGCCTACCAGAGGCTCGATTCCTACAAGGATCGCTCGACCGTCTACACTCGGTGGTATGATGACGACGCCGCCGCCGCCGTTTTCATCGCCAGATGTCCAAATTTCGCTTTTCTTACGAGGTTGTGGGACTCTTCGGCTTTCGGATGTGGACTCATCTTCGTCGCGCTATGAGCCCTCCGTGATGCCTCGCACTGCCCGTGGTCCGCCAGAGCACTCTCTTCAGCAGGTGATGCTACTCGTGACGCCTTTACGCCGAGTTCTCATGCGCGCGTCGGTTGACTCACTTCGACTTGGTCGCGTACTCGTCCGTGCCGCTCGAGGTACGTCCGACCGGAGTTTCGTGGGTTTACGAGTTCCTTACTCGCCGTCGCCCCGAAGTTCGAGCAAAGCGTGCCCAGCTCTTGCACGCCACCTCGTGTCACTCTCTGGAGGCTCTTACCGAGATACGCGCAGAGGAGACTCGTTTGAGTGGTGCTGGTCCGATGCCACTCCCCTCAGTACTCGCCGCTCGTCACTTTGCTACACCGCCTCCTCCAATGCTACCACGGTGGTGGTGGCGCCTCACTGCTCCTATCTGCGACAAGGATGGCCACACTGAGTCCTGTGCTACAAGAAGAAGCGGCATCTTTCACGCCGTTCTTCTCGGCACTAGTGCTTCTACGACGACGTCGCGCCTCGACTTCTTCAAAGACTTCTCTCACCGAGCAGAGATAGCCGGACTTCGACGCCTACTTGCCGCCTTGTGTTCTCCTCGACAGTTCTGCAGTTCTCGCCATCGACTCTTCTGCACCGAGAGACCACCTCCTACACAGATCAGGTACCTCCCGTGGATTCTTGATTCGAGCATCTTTTCACATGACTCCCGATCCTTCCACTCTGTCTTCTATTACACCTCTTGATTCTCCCGCCGGTGTTCTTACTGCGATGGTACATCTCTTTCTGTCTCGGTCGAGGATCTCTTAGCAACTCATCTTTTCATGTTCCTTCGTTGCTCATGTTCCTCGCCTTACCTTGCGACTTCTTTCTGCTTTGGCGATTCGACCTTGGTTATCGGGTTATTCTCGACTCGACTCTTGTTGTGTTCGGGATCGCCACACGGAGCTCGTTGGTTCGCCCTCGCGCGTGACTCACAGCGTCTCTGGAGCTTGATCGGCTTCGTCTTCCTTCCGCTGCCACCACCGCCGCCAGCCTCTCTCCGCTCGCCACTTCGCCTCACCGGCTCTTTCCAAAGCGTGGCATCACCGTCTTGGCCATCTGTGTGGATCTCGCTCGCCGCCCTTACTTGCCGTGGTCTTCGGGTCCGCCTCGTGAGACGTGTCTTTAGATTGTCGTACGTAGTTAGGTAAACAGATTCGATTCCTTATCCTCATAGTGAGACTATGTCTCGGCGTCCTTTTGATCTTGTTCATTCAGATGTTTGGGGTCCGGCTCCCTTCGTTTCGAAAAGGGGTCATCGTTATTATATTATTTTTATAGATGATTTCTCTCGCCACACTTGGATATATTTCACGTCTTCTCGTAGTGAGGCCTTGCCTATCTATAAACAATTTGCCACTATGATACACACAGTTCTCCACTCCTATTCGTGTTTTTCGTGCTGATTCTGCTGGCGAGTACCTCTCTCGTCACCTGCGCAGCTTCCATGCCGCGAGGGCACTCGCCGCTTTTCTTGTCCCGGTGCTCATGCTCGAATGGTGTCGCGAGCGCAAGCATCGTCACCTCCTTGAGACGGCTCGTGCTCGATGATCGCCGCCTCTATTCCACCTCACTTTTGGGCCGAGGTCGTTTCACCGCCACCTATCTCGCCAACATCCACCTCTTCTCGCTCTTAAGGGTGCGATCCTGTTGAGCGCTCTCGTGGTCGCCTTCCGACTACTCGTCCTTCATCTGCTTGGCCGCGTTTGCTACGTTCTCCTTGCCCTCGAGAACGCACCAAACCGACCGCCACCGTTGAGTGTGTCTTTCGGGTACAGCGATGAGCACAAGGGATATCGGCGGGGATCCTGTTGGTCGCCGGATGCGGTTTCTCGGGATGTGACTTTCGACGAGTCTCGCCCATTCTACCCACGCCCCGCCTCTCCGTCGGCTTCCTCTGTGGAGTCTCTGTCTTTCTTGACCTTTCCGGATACACCTATATCTGTTTTGCCTCGCCCACTGTCCCACCGAGTCTCCACATATTCCCTATGGCCTCTCCGCAGTTGCCGCGCTGTGTCGCCTCCTACGACTCCGCAGCTCCTCCTACTACAGTACCTTCTCCCCTTATCTTCTACACTCGTCGACCTCATATTGAGGATCTTCCAGATGAGCCATCTTCTCCTAATGTTCCATCTTCTTCTGATGGGTCATCTTCTCCTCGCTACGCTCTCCGCGATCGCGATCGCTCGGCCTCCGCTCGTTTGCCTTTGCCGGCGCCGCTACTCGTGAGCCTGTCTCCCACGGGATGTCATTACTCACCCCGAGTGGCAGCTTGCCATGGCCGAGGAGATTGCTGCCTCGAGCGCATGTGTACTTGGGATCTTGTTCCTTTTCCATCTCATTCTCATCCCATCACGTGTAAGTGGGTCTATAAGATTAAGACTCGCTCGATGGCTCTCTTGAGCGCTATAAGGCGCGTCTTGTTGCTCGTGGCTTCCAGCAGGCATGGTGTTGACTACGACGAGACTTTTGCTCCGTGGCCCACATGACCACCGCTCGCACTCTTTTTCGTGGCGTCATGCTCGCCACCGGTCTGCTTTCACTTGATGTCAAGAATGCCTTTCTTAATGGCGAGTTGCGTGAGAGGTCTACATGCATCCGCCACCGGGTATTCTGCCTCGAGGGCATGGTCTGCCGCCTTCGCCGCTCTCTCTATGGCCTTAAGCAAGCCCCTTGTGCTTGGTTTGAGCGCTTCTCCTCTGTGGTCACCGCTGCGGCTTTTCAGCTAGTGATCATGATCTGCGCTCTTTGTCCACACTTCGCCTCGTGGTCGGACTCTTCTTCTCCTGTATGTTGATGATATGATCATTACGGAGATGATTCTGAGTACATTGCCTTTGTTAAGGCTCGCCTTAGTGAGCGATTCCTTATGTTGGATCTTGGTCCTCTTCGTTACTTCCTTGGGATTGAGGTTACTTCCACTCCGGATGGTTTCTTTATGTCCCAAGAGAAATATATTCAGGATCTTCTTGATCGCGCCTCTCTCATCGATCAACAGATCGTTGAGACTCCCATGGAGCTCAATATTCACCTCCGACTCTCGATGGCGAGCCTCTTTCGATCCGACTCGCTATCGTCATCTTGTTGGGAGTCTTGTCTACCTTGTCATTACTTGTCCGGATATCACTTATCCAGTTCATATTCTCGAGTCGGTTTGTTTCAGCTCCCACTCAGTTCACTATAGCCACCTTCTTCGAGTGATACCTTCGGAGACTATCTCTCGGTTTTTCTTTCCACGAACTCGTTAGGTGCTACTTGGCTTCCTCCGATCGCGGTCTATCTCTCACATATTGCTTGGAAGACAAGAAACAGATAATTTCTATGGCTCTTTTGTTACGGTGGTTACTTGAGGATTTTGGTGTTTCCTACACCGACCCCTCTCTTGTCGATAGTACATGTGCTATCTTGAGCTCACCAAGCATATTGGTGTTGATGCTTCTTTCATGAGGACTTGTGTGCATGATCTGCTCTTCATCCTTCTGAGCTGACGGATTTCTTCACGAAGGCTTGAGCACAAAGACGCTTCTACCTCTCCAAACTCATGTTGTTGATCCACCATGAGTTTGAGGGTGTTAGAGATATATGTATAGTTTGTTATTCCCATTGTTATGAGGGTTCTTTGCATATTTACCACCTTGTGTATATATACCGGCCCATTGGCCTCATATGAATACAAGCGCTATTCATAACAAAAGGGAGGTTGTGATTTTGTAAAAATGAAGATTGCTGTTATTTTGAGGAACACTAGGTTGAGATTTAGAGGCTTCATCTCTCTTACCACAAATAATTTCTGTCTTTTTGTTCGTGCACCCCCATGATTGCACTTAGTTGTGGCTATGTGCTGCATCTCTGACTGCTTGTTGGATGTAGGGTAGTACCTTACAAACTTGTTTCCTTGTTCATATGCTTAAAGTTGATGTTTGTTACTTTGGTGTCTGGCAGGCACTAATCCAGCAGGGAACAATTTGACCTTGAAAGGGTGGCCTCTTACAGTTAATTCTTTACTTTATTCAGTTGTTGGCATTCTAAGCTGTAAATTAGCAGCAAGTTTGACTTGTGCACACTAGTGTGTTCTTATGATGAATTTCCACTTGATCATAATTGTACAGGGTTTAGATCAGCTTCGATCTGGGTTTCTCCAACAGAAAGCTTTTATGCAATCTCCCCAACCGTTGCACCATCTTCAGTTTCTCACTCCACAGCAGCAGCAACTTCTGCTTCAAGCACAACAAAATATGACATCTTCACCTGGAGAGATGGATAGCCGAAGGCTTCGGATGCTTTTGAGCAGCCGAAATATGATTCCTGGGAGGGACGGTCAATCGAATGCCTTCGCGGAAATTATTCCTAGTGTTGGGCCTTCATTGCAAAACATGTGTTCACCCGTGCAGCGCATGGAGACAGATATGCTGATGAAGGTAGGTTTCACTTGTATGTCTCAGTACATGTATATAATTACTTATATTTGTGAAGATACATGAGATGTTAATAATAGTATTTAGTCTGGTATCCAATTAAGACATGCTCGAATATACCCCAAAACTATTATTTGTGAAAGAACTTCTATATCTTTGGTTAAACCTTACTACCTCTTCTTTTATGTGTAGTAGAGGATAGCAGCTTTGCAGCAGCACCAGCAAAGCAGCAATCAGCAACAGCTCCTTCAACATCCATTACTGAGCCAGCAACCACAAAGCTCAAATCACCATCCAGGCCAGCAGGAAAAAATGGGGGCTGGAAGTGTTACTATGGATGGAAGCTTGTCTAATTCCTTCCGTGGAAATGAACAGGTTTTACTCTGTTCTGCATAAATTCAACATTATCATCTTAGTATCTTATTGCACCTGTACTTTTGTTAAAACTTCTGTCATAAGGTCGCAGTACCCAAACTTTGATATGGTTTTGAAGGCTTCGAAGAATCAAAATGGGCGAAAGCGCAAACAGCCTATCTCATCGTCTGGTCCAGCTAATAGCTCTGGCACTGCAAATACCACTGGCCCTTCCCCCAGCTCAGCACCCTCAACTCCTTCCACACATACTCCAGGAGACACCATATCAATGCCGTCGATGCATCACAATGCTAGCTTATCGAAGGCCTTAGTTGTTTACGGTACTGATGCGCCAGGGACAATCGGATCACCAACAAACCAACTTGTAAGTTGCTGTTTACTACTTCTAAAATCTTTAGCCAAACAGCTATAAGCCTAATAGATGTGTGTGACATAGCTGGGAAATTCTCTGTTGTATCGGTGGATCTTTTGATGCTTCTGATAATTCTGACTGCAGGTTGACATGGATCATTTTGTGGAGGATGGTTGCTTGGATGATAATGTAGACTTCTTGTCACATGATGATGCGGATCCAAGAGATGCTGGCAGTCATTGTATGGATTCTACTAAAGGTGTGATACCCTGGCCCAGCTATTTAGTAACATATGGCTAGTTAAAGTTTGAGGATTTGGCCTAGGCATATGGCAATTATCCGCACTTGTTCCCTGGGCCAGCAGTTTAGTACCATGTGATGTTAGAGCTTGTTAAACAGTACCAATCGGGTAAGCTCATTTAGATGAAGGTAGCACTGAAACCTAGGAGTTAATGTGGTGTGGACCTTGGGCTGTTACAAAGGGAACTACCTAACCTATGCCGGGGTAACATATGTTGGTTCAATGTGTTATTTGCTAGGAAGTCGAATCATTAGTTTGTTTTGTAGTGCTTTAATTTTCTTTATGTGTTTTATGCAGGATTTACCTTCCGAGAGATCTCTTCAGCCCGAGCAAGCACAAACAAGGTTGTATGCTGCCACTTCTCATCGGATGGAAAGCTACTTGCTACTGGGGGTCATGATAAGAAGGTAAACGTACATGTTCATAGTTAAGCTACTCAGCCAAGTGGATATAGTCAGAGTTTTGGAGTCTTGTAATCAAAATTGGCGTTGATATTGAAATGTATACTTGCTATGTTGCAATGCAGGCGGTCTTGTGGCATGCTGAAACTTTAAAACAAAAGTCAATATTGGAGGAGCATTCTCTGCTGATAACTGATGTGCGGTTCAGCCCAAGCATTCCACGCCTTGCTACCTCATCATTTGACAAAACTGTCAGGGTCTGGGACGCCGACAATGTAAGCATATATCAAAAGTCCAAGTTTTCCCTACCATCTGTTTCCCTGTGTGATTGCGTCTGTCTATCTGTCTGTCTGTTAGCATGCATTGGATATGTTAACGCATGTTATGGACCAAGATTAGCAATACGTGAGCAGGACCCGTGCTGTACCGTAGCGACGTGTGAACAGCACCCGCGCTGTACCATAGCGGTATTGTGTGTTTAGGCATTTGATTGGTTTCCTAGTATAAAGGATAAGTTGGTTAGATAGGTTTTGAGATTCCTTAACTACCAAGTTATGTTAGTGATAGAATCCTATCTATTAGGAAGGTTTATCTTTATAGTTGGAAAGGTTAGATTAGATTGTAAGGAGACCGGCACTATATAAGCACACCATTGTTGTCTTTTCTAGGCAATCAATGAATAAACAAAGTTCCTAGTCTCTCCCCCTCTTCTTCAACTAAGCCTCAAAGCCTTGGCGGTGGCATGGCCAGCTGTTCAAAGGCGAGTTCCCTATCTTCGGTCTTCAGACCCGTACAACAGCACAACTCTGTGAAGTAACATCTAATAATACATCACATTGCTATTTTTTTGTTTTTAACTCGGTGTTGTTGCCTTTTCTGTAGCCCTTTATGTGAAACTGCATTGTAGAGTTAATTAGGCTGTGAAGTCACAAGGAAAGCAGTAAGCAATGTCCATTCCAAGGTCATATGTCGTGAAAGGTCCACAACATCAGTTTTTAGATTCCTTCACCTAAGATGAATCCATTATTTAGAGGTGGAACTTATTTGTTCTCTAGGGGATATGCATGATTGTTCTAAACATGTGGATGCTTGGGAGATGTCTATCCTTGTTTTCTTCAGTGTTTCAAGTGCAACAGAGTATTTGTGTTTTTTACTGCTTTTCAGTTTTCAATAATACCATTGTTATCCCTTGGAATGGGCTTTTTCAGCAAGGTTATTCAATTCGTACGTTCACTGGGCATTTGGCATCTGTTATGTCACTGGATTTCCACCCAAACAAGGATGACCTCATTTGTTCTTGTGATGGGGATAGTGAGATACGGTTCTGGAGTATCAACAATGGAAGCATCGTCCGAATTTTCAAGGTTACTCAACTTTACTTATTGAGCATTCTGGGTTACTCAAACATTGAGCATTCTGTTGATCTGTAATTGCTGCCTTGTTGTGAATACTCCCAACATATTTTTGTTATTCTTTATCATAAAAAATTTGTATGCTGAGTGGCATACTGTTGAAAACATTCTGGGTAACATATCACACCGAGTTACTGTTATGAACCTTAGTTCATAGAGAGTAAACATCGCCGAGAGGATGGCCGGGCAGCATCAGCGTAGAGGAAGAGGGAGAGGAAGAGGGAGAGACTATAAATGAGAATAACTTTGTTATTTGTTGCTTGATTCTAATAGCATGCGGCAGCTCTCTTATATAGATGAGCTCCACCTAGCAGATAGAATTTAATCTCAATTATATCTCTAACAAATAGAAACTAATATCATATCTCTAATAGATAGAAACTAATCTCTAACTTCCTAATAATGACCCGTTGTGCCCAAGGCCAACGCCTATGACATTACACCCCTCTGGACATGTAGCTCGTCCTCGAGCTGCTAGGTGGTGCGCCGAACTTATTTTGGCTGCGCCATCTAATTTACTTGGTCGACACGCCTGTAGGTGGACCCCATCCTAGGTCGCACAAGGAAAAGAGGGCACGCATCTCGCGTAGCTTCCTCTCCACTCCAATCCCCACCTTTGCTTTCATCCTCTCATAGGAACCAATCTGGTCTTCGTCTCCACCCCTATTTTTCTTCCCCAGATGCCAACCAAATCCACCATATTTGCTCATGCCCTCATCCACGTTACAACCTCTTCCATCTATCTCTGTCTTCTCCCGTCTTCTCTCTGTTGGGTTAGGGAGTCGCCCCCATGACGCCTTCCCCACACCTCGGTGGGCCCGGCCGCGCTGCGGGTGTCGAGCGCGCGCTGGACGGCCGTGTGGAGCGCAGTGGACATGCCTTGTATGGGGTTCTTCCCCCTCTGCAGATTTCCGGTAGGACGAGACACGACGCGACAGACGATGCACTTAGCTAGGACGCAGGCCAAGGCATCCCTATCCGACGGCGGTGGCGGACCGCGCATGCGGTTCTTGGCTGGAAGGCGCCAGCCTTAGGAGCCTTGGTGTTCCGCCGCCTCATCTCGGAGCTCTTGACGTTATTGTGGCAGAGGTAGAGCAGAGCCACCACGGCCATGGAAGGCGCTGCCTCGGCGAGTAGCAGCCGGGAGGTGTTCTTCGCCGCCTCTGCCCCTGGAGGTGACGACGACGTGGTCCTCGTCTCCGAAAAAAGCGGCGACATCCTCCATGATCACTTCACCCTTGTCCTCTCCGACGCCGGCTTCTCTGGCGATGGCTCATGGTTGGGGGGCCGCCTCTGATGACGAAGGGAAGAAGGCCCGCTTCAAATTAATGGATCGATTGGATTGGATTTTGGGAGAGATTGGATCTCGCCACAGAGGATTCGAGCGTGCAGTCGCAAGTTGGCGTGGTGGATGAATCTGCAGCAAGCTTGGTTCTTGATGCGCCACTGCCCCTATTTGGTGGGCCGCCACCGCTGCCTCACCTAGTGTCTCTGCCGCTAGACACAACGCAGTTGCTCCCACTGCTATCGGGAGTAGCGTCGCTGTGCCTACTTCAAACAGCGCCGCTGTCGTCATGGCGTGCGGCTTGTACCCTATGCGCCGACCTGGGAAGATGCCACGCTGGCGCGACGCAGCGCTAGTCGTGTCGGATGAAGGTGTAGGATCGTCGGTGGCAATCAGAGTTGATTGATGATTGTAATTTGCAGCGGAACTTTTTCTTTAAAACCTGTTGTCTCCTGATTTTTTTAACCTGCTAACTCTTCAAAAACACGAAAGCAAAAGACAACAAAAATAAATAAGAATAATGATTTACCATGCAAATATCTCAGCTAGTGCAACACTGATTTTCTTCACGCATGCAATCAACGTATTCCAATCTCACAGCCGTAGCACAAAAATGTTGACCACCGCTCACAACTTTGTTATTCCTGCATGCAAAACCGCCGCACACGTCTAATTAGCACACCTAATCACCTCCCTAATCCCTTTTCTTCTCTCAAGCAAAAAGTCAGGCTGCCTCCCTAATCTCCTTTTCTTCTCTTCAAAAGTCATGGCTGCCCACAACCATCAGGCTCAATGCATGCATGCAATTTTTTCCTCGATACGACACAACGCCGCTCGCTTTTTTATGTTTCTCGCGTGTGAATCTAAGCGAGCCAACTCGAGTGTTGCTGCTGATGCTGCTCATTGAGTGCTGCACTTGACTAGCGACGTAATGGACTTTTCTTTGCTGAGATCACAATCAGTAGATGCACGCGGACCAAGGCACCCAAAGAAAATCACTGATGCTCGGAGATTCGATCTGGCAAGTTGCTGTCTCTCGTGTGCGTGTGCAACGAGACGACACCGACGTTTGCCTCAGAACGACGCGAAGAAAAACATGCTACCGATCAATGAACTCCCATCAAACAACACGTCCGGCTGCCGCACGACAACTACTTTTTCTATTGCTCAAAACGAGTCGGCTTCACAATTATCAATCAACTCCTTTGTAGCCGCCCGAGCACAACTATCCATCAACTCTGCATACTAACAACCTCCAACTATCCATCCGAGCAACCTTTTGTTTTTCTTCTTTTTGTCTCAATACGAGTCCACACTCAATCATGCGCCGCCATCTCCGTATCCTCTTTTTCTACAGCCAACTCTCTCACATATTCAATCTCTACTCAAAACCCTAACACAACTCGTCCAACTAGGTCTAGGCCTTTTTATCTTAACAGGCTTTCGGCCCACTATTTTTCAAGGGATCCAAAACCTTTCCTATCACGGGTTTACTAAAATTCCAACTTTTCTAATACGTCATGTGTCGAAGCCTCCAGGACCGCACCTCCCGTAGCTTCTCCACGCATCATCCACCACGTATTGTAGCGTATCATCTATTTTTGATCTCCATGCGCTCCAAGCATGAGCCCAACCATCTCGTGACCTCCTTGACCGTTCGAACATCGGATTTTCCCATCCTAGTCCCAGTCCACCTCGTCACCGACCATAATCGCCTCCATGCTCAATCTGCACATGCAAAGACCAAAGAATATTTGTTGGTACAAGTTCGTCTCAATTTGACCAACATCAGTCCACACTCACGCAACACACCTCAAGTAACAGTAAGCAACATCATCAATTATTCATTACAAATTAATCATTGTCAATTATTCATCATCAAAAATCCTAGACCAAGCCACATGGTCTAACAGAAGGAGCAGCAGTAGCAACATCGTTGCCGTGGCACGGCCGCCATTGCTCCGGCCCATTGTCACCGCAGATCGTGCAGCAACAAGTGCTTGTGCCTTCTCCTTATTCTTAAGTCTAGCGATGCTTTTTTCATAGCCAGTAATGATCCTGTCACCTGTTAACTTGGCAGCAGAAGCTATGGTGTTGACTTTGATATCAAATTGTTATGAACCTTAGTTCATAGGGGGTAAACACCGCCGAGAGGATGGCCGGGCAGCGCTGGAGTAGAGGAAGAGGGAGAGACTATAGATGAGAATGACTTTGTTATTTCTTGCTTAATCCCAATAAGCATGCGGCAGCCCTCTTGTATAGATGGGCTCCCCCTTAACAAATAGAATCTAATATCAATCATATCTATAACAAATAGTTTCTAATATCATATCTCTAATAATACCTTTAATAGATCTAAACTAATCTCTAACTTCCAATAATGAACCGTTGGGCCCAAGACCCATGCCCCCGACAGTTACCAACATGTTTAATTGGTGGCAAGTACTACTGTACACCCTGGTAATAGTGGGTTGGTACGAAAACAGTGAGTTGTCACTAAGGACAGTTAGCAGATGGTCTAAAATGAGATGCTATGCAGGATCTTCTATTTCTTGATTTATTTGATTCCGATGCCTGTGCAGGGAGGTTCGACCCAGCTGAGGTTTCAACCACGTCTTGGTGGATATCTTGCAGCAGCTTCAGAGAATGTTGTCTCTATACTGGATGTGGAGACACAAGCTTGCCTGAGGAGATTTGAGGTTTGTAGGGAATGACTCTAGGTTTCTTATACCTAACAACTTGGTGCATGTATTGTGATTTTTTTTAGTTCACTGAGCGGTGTCAGTATATATGCTGACCGACTAATTTTTATGCAAAAAATGTTTAGTTTGATGTCTATTAAGTTGGAAATCTCAATTTGTATAGTTTTGTTTATAATTGGCTTTGTGAGGTTCATTGCGTTTATGGCAAATTGCTGTTACTCAAGTATTTTCTCAAGTCAACGCTGTGCTTGCCGTCGCCAACATTTACTTCTCTATTAGTCAATGTAATTTCTCAATTATGAGAAGAGATCACTTCAACCATCACTCTTTTCTCGGTAATTGCAGGGCCACGCAAAGCATGTCGATTCACTGTGCTGGGATCCCTCTGGTGAATTTGTTGTATCTGTTAGTGAGGACACAGTAAAGGTATGGTCTTTGAATGCTGGGAACGAGGAGTGCTGCGTGCATGAGCTTAACTGCAGCGGGAGCAAGTTTCATTCATGTGCTTTCCACCCTTCGTATTCATCTTTGCTTATCATTGGTTGTTACCAGGCAAGTCTTTTTATCTTCTAAGAGTGCTTTTGCAATCATGATTCATCCAAAAGTAAATTGCACAGATCCTAAGTATCTGTAGTTAGCAATGGATCTTCATATATAAACACTCGATTACTCAATTGCTTGTGAGTTACAACCATTGCAACTTTAATTTTAGCGGAGTGGAGGAAATTTCCATCATTTAATACAAGTGACATTGTCCGAAAGTTCACAAATATCTCTCTGTGATAGGAAAATCATCATAATTTTTTGGTGCCATGAAATACCTTCGATATTTATTATTAAGAATATGCAGGATCATTCCATAAACGCCACTGCTGTTTTTCTCCCCTCAATCCATATGTCCGTACACTTATTTGTGTGTTGTGTCGAATACTGCAGTCTCTTGAGCTGTGGGACATGTCAGAGAACAGAACCATGACTCTCGCCGCCCATGATGGCCTCATCTCAGCGTTGGCCTCGTCGAGCTCCGGTCTAGTTGCTTCCACAAGCCATGATAAGTACGTCAAGCTGTGGAAATGAAGCGTTTCCATGCTCTCCACGCACGCCGTGCTCAAATTGTTAATTGTGGATGGGCTCGTTTTGTCACACCATTAGCTGCCAACCTGTACTGTGCTGATGGTATAAACACTCTAGATGGTATATCCCCAACGTATGCTGGCTACTGCTTAACTGAACATATGGCTGTCGAATTACATCTTTTGCTAACCCTGGGAAGGTGGATTACTGCTAGCTTTTGTATAGAACATGAGTTAATATTTATAGCGTATCGCAGGTAGTCAGGTTAACACTTGACTCCTGAACCCTGGAATGGTTATGGTCTGAAATCTTAAAGCTTTGCTGCTGCCATCTCTGCTCTGAAGTCTGAATGGAAAATGTGCAATCGCTGAGGTGTATGTCTGCAAGCAAATGATTCAAGTTGTGGATATCGCTGTGGTTCTGGATGCCGTAGTTTTACAATTGTTGTTGCATCACGGATGCTTCCTGGCTAGGAAAGGAAAAGAATTGGCATCCCGAACCAAGCAAGGAATGTTAGGTCTTTACGTGTAACCTTCGCCCGGCTTAGGTTCCCGTATCCTCCTATACTGATCCACGTCATATAGAGAACCAAGCAATCACATCATGGAGTATAGGATTGAGATGAACTGAGGAAGGAGATCGCAAGGGTAGGGTAAGATGGTCGTGACTCGTGAGAGGATCGTGGGAGGCGGCTCCTGACAAATCACATGTTTCAAGCTCTATGGGCTTGTTTGCAATGTTTGCATAGAGTTATCCTCTTCATCTGCAGTTATGTGAAAGGTACGGTACCTCCTTGCTTGCGCCGTCGTCACAGTTCTTAGGCCCTGTTTTGCTTGGGTTTCGGCTCCAGCTTTTCGACTCGAGAAACCCGAAGATACATAAGATTGAGCCGATCATCTATAATTTCATCGTTTTGGCATTTTAGTCGATTTCTTAGCCTTCTACAAATTATGTAGCCCCATTGTTACAACTTAAAACCAACGGGGAGCCGCTTAATTTTTGGATGGTTTTTTTTTTGGATTCAGCTGATGTTTTTAGCTTTAGTGTGGGAGTTTATGCGAACGAACTATAAGTCGTTTTAAAAAGACCGTTCTGATAAACCACTTAAAAAAATAATGAAAAAATTATTCTATTTATATATTCAGAAAAAATTATAAGTTATAAGTTGAAAAGAATGCGAAAGAGCCTCTAGCCTGATGGTTAGAGCGCCTCAGTAGCACCCCCTAGGTTCTGGATTCGACTCCTAGTGGGAGCGAATTTCAGGCTTGGGGAAAAAATCCCCTTACCTGCTACCACACCAAAGCACACGGTCAAGAACCCGCCATGGCGTTGATCCAAAGGATCTGCTGGTCGTCTCACAAGGTCGGGCGTTGGTTCCTGGTGTAAGGGTGGAGTAGGGGTTCGGGGGTTTTCTCGGTCTGCGTGAGAAGATCTTCTTCTTAAGCAATGCCCGGGGAGATTCTTCCCCCCGTAGGTCGAGTTTTTTTAAGTTGAAAAGAATTGAGCTTTTGTCTTTGAGACCAACTTGTCACATAAAATTATGTCGAATATGGGTCTATACGTCGGTCTTAGGCTCGCTTGTTTCAGCTGCAGCTTCTAACTTATTTTTTACTATTCATAAATTTTATTTTTTCCTGATTTTTGGCTTTTTAAGTTTTTTTGTCGGTTCTTTTTCTCGTATTCGTTTGTGTTGTCCGTGATGAGTTAGCATTTTTTTCTATTTTTTAAAATTTTAAATTTTAATTACGCCAAATAAACACCTTCAATCTGCAGTGAAATTTCAATCACTATAGTGTAATTTTAGTCATAAACTATAGTTTTTCAGCCCAACCGAGTGGGGCGTTAATGTCTGGGTAAGCCCAAACGCTGACAAAAATTTAAATCGTTGGATCGAATTTCTCCAACTCAAACTCCTTTGGAAAAAAAGGTAAAGATAAGTAAGTTCCAACTCAAAGCTCTTCCCTATAGGGCGGCCAAACGCCGTGACTAAGTATCCTACTCAACTCCCCCTAAATCTAATCACCTCCTCTCTCGCCGCCCCGCCGTCTCCACCCCAAAAACCCTAGACGCAGCCCTCCTCCGCGGCCATGGATCTCCTGCGCTCGCACCTCCACAAGGTCCGCATCCCGGAGCCCACCAACCGCATCCACAAGGACGAGTGCTGCGTCTCCTTCGACACCCCTGTAACTACTGCCCCGTCCCCTCCTCCTCGGTCCTCACTTCGATTTGCTAGGGTTAGGGTTTGATGCGAATTTTCGTCTCCGTGCGTTGCGCAGAGGTCGGAGGGGGGCCTGTACGTGGACATGAGCTCGTTCCTGGGGCTCGGGAGGGAGCACGTGGAGTGGAACTACGAGAAGACGGGGAACCCCGTGTACCTCCACATCGTGCAGCGCCGGAAGCCGGAACCCGACGAGGCGGATCGCCCGCTGAAGAAGCCGACCCTCCTCGCTATTGGTATGACGCGCGTATCCTCTGATCACATCGTATTTGCTTGCTGCTGTTAAGTTGTACTGCACGTCGTCTGCCAACTATGTGAATTGCATGCTTGTGTTTGGGTGATGTGATTGTTTCCATCAACTGTGTTATTGTGGAGCAGTTTTACCATCTAGCGTAGGAATTTGGTGCGAAATCTGCATGATATGATATGTTTTGTAGCTTGTGATTACCATTACTGTTTTATGGCTGTGTTAGCTTTGGCTTGTTTCGTGTGATTGAGACCTAGTCCTATGCGATGTGACTTTTGGATTTGCAAGATAGCTGTGCTCAATAGTATCAAAATTATCGACATGGTATATTTTCTGCTTTTGTTAGTTGGGTCGAACTCCCATGTTGCAGCAAATTTGTGTTATTTGATTTTTTTTGCTATTATCCAGAAACGGAGATGATGTCATTGTATAGAACATTAGAAACTTAGGATGTAAGGTGGTTGTGTTGGTTTATTACTGGTTTTGTGATATTCTTTATGCTAAGTATGTGTAGTATAATACCAGTACTGTGACAAGACTTGTCTATATATTTGGATTATCAGAATAGAGCTATATGCGAATCAGAATTGCACCGTGTGTTTCTGTGTTCCCATGCTTACAAATAGAAATAGATGAATGTGGGTCTAATAAGTTCTGGTCATTTTATATATTTGAAGCAATTACCATATTCACTAATGAGTTTTCTACAATTGATAGGAGTGGAGGGAGGTTTTACTGATCAAGAACCTGAATATGATGAGACTTTTGAAATTGTTATCTTGCCTGAATTTATCTCTCTCCCGTTTCCATCGGTCGACTTGCCAGAGAAGGTAAATTTCGTGTTTTATGTAAAAGATTGAAGCTTTCATATGCATAGTTATTTACTGTACTATAAACCTGCAGGTTAGGCTCGCAGTTGATAAAGTTATACTTGCTGAAAGTGCTGACAGAAAACAACAACTGGCTTCTTGGGTTGCTGACAAGAAGAAAATCAGTGCATATGCTATGGACCTGCAGCAACTAGAGAATGGTGTTATTGTGCCTCCTACTGGATGGAAGTGTAGCAAATGTGATAAAACTGAGAATCTCTGGTTAAATCTAACTGATGGTATGATTCTCTGTGGGAGGCGGCTTTGGGATGGAAGTGGTGGGAATAATCATGCTGTTGAACACTACCAACAGACTAAATATCCTCTTGCCGTGAAGCTTGGAACAATTACTGCTGATTTGGAAGCAGCAGGTAATGCTACTCTTGAACTTTTGCATTTTTGGACTTCATTATTTTATATTTACTACTACCTCCAGGGACGATACCTTGTCACTGTGTGAAACATGCAGTCAAACCTTTTGATCTCTCACTAATAGTAGCCTTTTGAATATTTAAATTGGTCATGTGAAAATGGTAAGAGTAGATTCAGCATAAAGGTACTTGTGGAATATTGTACTTTAATAACTTTGAAATATATTGTGATAAAAAATAACGGTCAAAGTTGCATTCAGAGGCACAAAAACTCAGAAAGTTGAAAATGTAAACAAATGAGGCTGGAGGGTGTATTTTGCAACCATTATTGAAGATATGATTTTTTATTAAGTGTCTGAAGGTGTCTGATTTGTTCTTTTAAACTTCTAGAGTTATTTTCTTTACATATGCAGTTCATACCACATAGCTTGTGTGTCTTCATGTTAAAGTAATTTGCTGGTTTTTTTTTTAACTTTTTCATGTAAAGGTCTTGCCTGCATACCCTTTTAAGTTTACCAAAGAGTATTCTTGATGCAACCTTTCCTATCAAGGAGCATGGGCGGCAGAGTTTGCTTTAGTCATTTCTTCATTATTTGTTAAAATACCTATTCATACCAGATTTTCTGTGACAGCTCAGACGTGTACTCATACCCAGAAGATGATAGTGTTGAAGATCCATTGTTAGCTCAGCATTTGTCTCATTTTGGTATCGATTTTTCTTCACTCCAAAAGGTGAGTTGCTATCTTTTGTTTTATGACATTTATCTATGATAAATTTAGCTCTGTGTAATATGTTTTTTTAAAAGTGGTAAAATTAGATGGAATTTTTCTCATGGCAAATATATGCTCTAACACCTCATTGTACACTTACTGCATAATTGCATTAAACACCAAGCATAAATCCATATTGGAGTTAGATATTGATATTGCTGGATACTGAAATAATTCAACATTCAGTGCTGGATATCAGGACTCTTGCATGATTAGATTTTTGTAAAAAAGTCTCAAAGAGGATACCTGGTATGATTTTTAACTATGAATAGAAAAGGCTGCTCTTAAGAATTATTGTAATTTGTAAATAGCCAAGTAAGAGATCAGTGGCTGCGATATTTTTATAGAAATTAAACAAAAATATGTTACAACCGGTATTGCACCAATGTACAGTTTTTGTTCCCCTTCCTTTATATGCTTGGCTACATGGTTTATGGTTTAGGTGCTATGCTTATTTGAACCGACTTTTTCTTTGTTCTTGGATTCTTGCAGACTGAGATGACTACCGCTGAAAGAGAACTAGATCACAACACAAATTTTGATTGGAATAGAATACAAGAAAGTGGCAAAGATGCCGAACTTCTATATGGACCTGGTTATACTGGCCTTGTAAACCTTGGAAATAGGTAGCATGGATTGACTACATGAGATTATTTTCTCTTTTAATAATTTCTATTAAGTAATACATATCTTTCCCCCTTTACAGTTGCTATATGGCTTCAATAATGCAAGTTATGTTTTCAACTCATCCTTTTATATCACGGTTGGTTCTACTTTCTCATATGATACTTCACTTGTGTAGTGTTGCATTTTCCCCCCTTTTCACCTTTAGTAGCACCTGCTCTTCCATTTATTCATTGAATCATTTCAGATACTTCGAGAAGCAGAGCTTGAAAGCTGCATTTGCAATTTCCCTAGCTGATCCAACATTGGACCTGAACATGCAAATGTAAGTGTGCACCAGCTGATCTATGTGTTTTGGTGTTTATATGTATTGATGTGTCACTATTCTGAGGTAGTTGATTTCAGATGCAATTTTCTTAGCTTTTGATGCTAAATGTAATTTTAATATATAAAGGATATGTTTGGGCATTTATTCCTTATGCTGAAAGCATTATATTCTGTCTACAAATTTATTTACAAGTCTCTTGGAGCACCATCACAAACAGCATGACTACTCCTAGCATCTGATTCTGGTGAGCCCACACTTTTTTGTCTTCTGCTGGCACTGGGTGGCTGCTGGGAAACTCACCCTGGCTGCTTCGGTGGGGTGTTAGTTGATGACTTGGTACCAAGTGTAAGTCTTATAACAGTGTTAAAATCAAGCATGCATCACGCTGCCCAAAGAAAATTGCACTGTGGTTCTGCTTAGTAATATTTTGCCGAACTCAATACTATTGTGGTATAATCTAAGAAATTATCGTTACCATGCTTTCTATTTTCTGTCCAACTAAGCAGGCAAGGATTCATGTTGCTGTGCAAGAATTTTAACCAATATATTTATGTCCTTATGCTTGTTTACTTTCATTTTTAGGACAAAATTGGCACATGGTTTGCTCTCTGGTAAATATTCTATGCCAAATCAGGAGGTAAGAATTTGTGTATATCTTGATGTGTTGTTGTGGCTCTATGTTGTTGGTAGTTGCCCTTTGCAATTCTATTGTTCAAATTGGTGATGGTTCAGTCTGGAGTAGTCTGTTTTTTTTTGGGCTTCTTTTAGCTCTTACGCAACACAAATTCTGGCCTCTTTGTTTCTCTACCAAAGTAAGGTCCCTATTTAAGTGGGCAATTTTTTTCGACTGGTAGAAACCACGGCGGCACGGCCACATGTAAACTAATTTGATCTTGTTGAAAATTTTCGAAACTGTTGTTTGAGATATTAGAATCCACCTCTTTCTACGATTTGTTTTGTATATTCAATGAAATGGAAAGGAACTTTGAGTTTTCTTAACTGTGATGCGTTTAGCTTTTTGATGAGCACCAATGGCAATCGCATGCTTTCTGGCTTGAATAGTCGAGGGTGAGTTTCTTTGAAAACGATGTTGCTCAGCAATGGTGATGCTTCGCAACCTTGATATCACTTTTTTACATTGGATTGGGTGGACACAACTGCTTCTGAGCGACAAGTGTCCTGTTGTCTCAGCTTATACAAACATGTTTGCAGGTTTATATGCTTTTGTGTTTTTAAACACATTCTCTAGATGTCAGTATTCACTATGGTGAAACTATGTACTCTTTATTGTTGTACCTTTAGTTTAATGCAGTTTTAAGTACTGGTCACCTGTGCAACCACTGGAAAGCAATTTAAAGTGCTGGAGTACCCATCATACTTAGTATTCTTAGTATTGTTATTTGTTTCTGTCATTCTCTAGGTCAGGCTTACTGATGCATACTTGCATAGTATGTTCTAATCAGCAAACCTGGTTCTGATTGGATTTCTGTACTACTGTTCTCATATATTAATGCTAGAGCTTAACAAGTACTATAGAGCCTACTTTGTGTTAATGCTTCCTGTGTTCTATGTTCAATTTGATAGGGACAAGGAGGAATACGTCCTCGTATGTTTAAGACAGTTATTGCTGCAAATCATTCTGAATTTTCCAGTATGAGACAGCAGGTACTTTTAACCGTTATACCTATGGGCTATGTCAAATCAATTTTTATTTTGGTCCAGGAGCTACTTATTTGGATTCTGTTTTCATTTCATTAACTATGGGTATAAAAACTTTCTTATTTATTTGTCCAGGATGCCCTTGACTTCTTCCTTCATCTTGTTGACAAAGTTGATCAGGCAAACCCTGGAAACCATGAGTTAAATCCTTGTACGGGTTTCAGGTTCATTGTTGAGGAGCGGGTTCAATGCCCTTCTGGGAAAGTTTCTTACAACAAACGTTCTGATTGCATTCTTTCTTTGAGCATACCATTGCATGAAGCGACTAACAAAGGTGGCTGTTAAAAGTTATTTTCTGTAGTCGTGTATAATTCAATGTATAATAGATCCTTGACATCTGTGGGACATGCAGAGCAGCTAGAAGCGTTTCATGAGAAGAAAGCTGCAATGGACTTGGATGGAAAGGAAGTGTAAGACATTCATAGTTTTCATGCAGTACGTAATGAGCTTATGACCTATGACACATTTATTACTTAATTTCCATAACAGGTCTAATGAGGAAATCGTGAGGCCTAGAGTCCCACTGGAGGCATGCTTAGCAAGTTTTTCAGGCGCAGAAGAAGTTCATGATTTTTACAGCACTGCATTAAATTCAAAGACAACAGCAATTAAGTATGTATATTTTGAAACCTGTATCCTGTAATTGCGAAAAGGATGTGTACAACATATAGTTCTCATGCACAAACTACAATACTTTGTTCCAGTTGTTGCTTTTACTAATCCTGTTGTTTGTGTTCATGCAATTAATAAACGTTAGTGATAACCTGATGGGAAATGCTCAGCTTGTCTTGGAATTGTAGTATATCAAGATGGAACAATGTGAAAGGGATGATTTGTTCTATTTCATGAAATAAAACCTAATGGTAATTCAGCGCAAAACTAGTGCAAAAGAAGTGTAATGCTTAAGCAATTCAACTAGTGCAAAAGAAGTGTAATGCTCAAGCAATTCAACATTAGCACATAATACTTAACTACTACTATAATTAACCCCACTCGTTTCAGCTTTAGCTTATGTCTTTTAATTCACTATTCCTTAATTTTGTCTTTTTCTGCTTTTTTGGCCTTTTTACCTTTTCTTTTTCCTCTAGTATTTCTCCACATTATCTGTGATGGGCTAACATGTTTTTTTTTAATTTTTTTAAATTTAATTACGTTAAATAAGCAACCATCAGCTATAGTGAAAATAAGCTAGTTACAGTAAAAAAGTCATAAGCCATCGCCAAACTGAGCACCCCCAAGTCCTATCGTCTGCACACCAATACAGAACTTAGCCAATTACTTCAGAATCTGCAGGTATTGTTTTAATCTTAATGTGAGGACTCGTGACCTTGGTTTTTATTGTGGAATTGTGGGCAGCCCTTTGACATTGCTTGATTTTCTTTGCTGATTGTGTTTTCTGGATCATTAATGATATTTTGTTTTTACATTGGTTGAATGCACTGAATAGTAAAATGGTATGTTTATTTATAGTGATTGGATATTTCTATTGATTGATGTTGAACAACCAGGAGATGGCTTCTTATTACCACATTATATAGCTCATCTATTATGATTACTTGTAATAAATATATTTTCCTTTACAGGACTGCTGGCTTTAAAACTTTTCCTGATTACCTGGTGCTGCAGATGCGTAAGTTTGTAATGGAAGCAGGATGGGTGCCAAAGAAACTTGGTAATACTCCCCACTTGATCATCATTTATGTGTGCATGCACGCTGTGGATTCGAACCAAGGTTTTAAATTCCATAGACTGATTTCCAAGAGAGCTGCCAGCACTGGTCCATATCATGACCTATTTATAGGTGTTCTGAGCCAGGAAACTTTTGCACCAGCATACTTGGCTAGAGCTGGGCCTGAGTATGGCACTGCAGTTTTCAGTAAATAACTGTCTGTAACACACTTATGCATGGATCTTTTTAACTAATTTGACGATGTATTGTGTTTGTACCAAAAAAAAAAAGAAGCACAGTTAGAATCGGTAGGGATCTGATGTTACTTGGCAATGTGTTGTTCTATGTTAGTAGTGGCCTGTGCGGGAAATTTAGGAACCAGTGCTGGTTTGGTGGTGTCCACATCCCTGATCCATAATAATTTAATTTTTTTTCACCATTGGATGTCTTCGAGTCTTGACATTTGATTTCCCTCTCAGATGTTTACATTGATGTGCCGGATATAATTGATATCTCGCACATGCGCAGCAAAGGTGTACAGCCTGGGGAAGAGCTACTGCCTGAAGGAGGTTAGATTATCGACGATTAGTTTTTTTCCTCAACATGCTCTTATTGGTTTCTCTTCATCTTTGATGACTTAACAATATCCTCCTCCAGCTTCTGGCGACAACAAAGCTGAACCTGCTCATCCTGTTGCCAGTGAGGATATTGTGTCCCAGCTTGCAAGCATGGGGTTCAATTACCTTCATTGTCAGAAAGCTGCTATTAGTACATCAAACACAGGAGTTGAGGAGGCGATGAATTGGCTCCTCTCGCACATGGATGATCCAGGTTGGTATGCAAATGCAAAGGTTCCATTGTTTATTACTTGTCATCATGAAAGAATTAGCTTGTAAGTTAAAACTGACACAGAAGAAACTGCTATTAACTTCAGCATCCCTTAACGATGCAGATATTGATGATCCAATAACTAAAGATCCACGGGCTGCTGAACAGACTGTTGATGAAGCAAGTGTTCAAACTCTGGTTTCCTTTGGATTTCAAGATGATGTTGTCCGAAAGGCCTTGAAAGCTTCTGTAAGAGTCTTTTTATGATTTCATCCTCTGAATGGACAGAAATGTTGACCTTCCTCCGGAAAGTTGGCGTTTGGCTATTTTCTCACATATTCACCATCCAAATCAGTCTTGCATTTTCCTCTTCTACTGTTGCGATTAACTTGTCATCGTTGCTATTTTCTCACATATTCACCATCCAAATTGGTCTTGCATTTTCCTCTTCTACTGTTGTGATTAACTTGTCATCGTTGACCATGCTCTGGTGTGATACGATTGTTGTGTCATGTATTAGGGTGGGAATATCGAGAGAGCCACAGACTGGATTTTCAGCCACCCTGAAGCATCTAGCTCAGTATCTACTGATTCTTCAACAAGCAATGTAAACGCTGATGACCCATACATACCAGATGGAAGTGGCAGTAAGTTTCTCCGACCCTTATGTTTACTTTAACCCTTCCCAATTATAATAATCCGAAACCATGATCTGCTGTAAATGAATAACAGTGCTGGGTTGCATCCTAATGTCGTGTCTGCAAATAAATAACTAGCTGTCTGTCCACCACCTACATACGCCACCCCTCCCCATCCCTGGCAACTTCTGTGCAGTAGTACTAAGTAGGGTGCTCTCTAAAATGGAATTAATTGACTCTCTTAAGGTATGGCCATTGGTGGTGAAGTTGCAGAGAACTTCTCTCCTTTTCCCCTCTGAGAATTACTCCGGTTTGTGGTGCCAATCGGACAAGCTAATTTCCTAAAACTGTCTGAACTGTTCATGGGTGGTCTATACATATCCTTTCAAAGATTGACCTCTATACATGCCCAACACATTTCTGAATAGTTAGTTACCGTATTATCACCTCACCAATAAAAGGTGGATGCAGGTTTTAAATTAGATAGTCCACTATGTTTCCAAGAGAACACATTATTTTAAAGATCCAACAAATTCTTTGAAATCCATGTGAGTACATTATCAAACCTTTGAAAAGGAAGGCCCTATTGGAACGCTCTCGGCAACTGTTTCATCTCCCAAACTGGCCTCTCAAAACTGTAAGCGTGTCAAAACGTTGGTTTTAGTACTGTTTGTAATTTCGCTGATCATGTAATGATTAAAAATTCAATAGCAAGACCTGTGAGACTAGCTGTAATGTTAACAACCTTTATGTTTCGCAGGATACAAGCTGATGGCATTTGTGAGCCATATGGGCACCTCTACCCACTGTGGGCACTATGTCGCCCATGTCCTCAAAGACGGGAGGTGGGCGATCTTCAACGACAATAAGGTTGCTGCATCTGTTGACCTGCCCAAGGATATGGGATACCTCTATTTCTTTCAGAGGATAAGCAGCTAAAGACATCACAGGTAAAACAACTATCGCTGACTGAAGTCATGGTCCATGCGTGCCCACCAATCATCGAAAGCACGGCGGATGGTCGCAGAGCTTGCGTGCCAATCGACTCGGAGCGACCGTTTCGTCACATCCTTTGCGTTCTGATTTTAGACTGATTAGCTGGGATGTTGGTTCCCCGAGACATCATGCATTTGCACCTTCAATTACATTTATGTTGATTACCATGTGACTGTTTATGCCATGGAACGAGTAAGGCGGTTGTCTTTGGACTCGTACAATCTGTCTGCGTTTTAGATGCCCGCAAGGGGAAATTTTATTCATGCCAATGTCGTTCTGGATTAGTTCTCTAGTGGTACCATTTAACTGTAGCAACTAGCAAGAGCACTGGTGAAACTCAAAGAAAGCTATTAAGGGCTTTGAATGGAAAAAATGTAGGAATAGGAAAAACGCTGGAATATAATATGATTGTAGGTGCACAAACAGATGACTAGAAAACAAAGGTAAACTATGACACGAGTTATTTGGAACGTAGGAGCCTAAAAACACATAAACCTAATGTTTTGAGGTAATGTGATGCTTGTGTTTGTTTCGACCCTACGCGTAGGAACCAAAAAATAAATTTTTGGTGGATGTTTTTCCTTTAAAGTAGCACGCAAAGGAAATTTTACTGCATTTTTCCTTTTCTCTGACGAATCAAATGATGGTACAGTAACCGACTCCATAGGAAATCGAATCCTACATTTTTCCTCTTTCGAACATGTCATAACAGTTATTCCTTCTGCAATCATCTAGGAAGGTAGCGTCATGAGTCTCTTGTTTTCTCTTGAATCGATAACGGTTTGCCCTCACCCAAAAAACGAGCACTTCTTTTTTACCCAGGCCGGCCAGAAGGTTGGCCAACCGAATTTTATTAAGAAGCAGAGTACACAAAATACATAATATTGGCAGAAGGCCGTCAACAAAAAACAAGAACCAAGCACAAGATGCGGCCATGGCCGCTGCACTGAACAAGGTCAATCACTGCTGCTCCTTGAAGAAGCCAGCCGCACGCGCCTAGTCCAACAAGCACTTCTTTGGTCGACCTGATGGTTAGCACTCAATTGCAGTTCAACTTGTAACTTTATCGGCGCACAACATTCGTCGCTGATGCCCGAAATCGCTGAACATTCCCCTGAACATTTTCTGCAGACATTACAGACTGAAGAAAGTGTGTGCATGATTCGGGACGCTGTTATTGGACCTTGTGGGCCAAAACAGAGCAGCCCAACAGTACAGTTTGCTGTACGCCACATGATCAGCCCATGAGACCGACGACGACCTTGCGCAGACAACCACAATCACCACCACTGCCCGCCTCGTCGCCGCCGGTGAGCACCATCCATGCTTTTCTCCGAGGTTCTAAAAAAAACCAGATGTAGAGGAAATGTTTTCCAACTATGTAAAATTTTACGACCAAACTCAATTCATTTGCAAGATATGAAAAGATAAATGTGCACAATTTATCTTTTTTTATATCTTGTAAATGATGTTGAGTTGGATCCTAAATCCTTCCCTATGTATGGTATTTTTTTTAGGAAGTTTTGGAAACATCAAATATATGATTTTCACAGGGTTTCAACTTCTTGGTGGTTTTCACCGGATACGCTCTCGTTCTCTCTACCTTTGTGTTTGGTGGCAAATGTTACAATGGCAACAACGCAATTACATGCAAGGGAAAATACATTCGTTTGCCCTCTCTTTGTCTACACTTTACACATTGCTGGTACTGGTATATTTATATTTTGCAGCAGTCAATTCGAAGACAATACGCACTGTTACTACCGCAATTGCAACAGTGCTAGCACCTGCCTGTCTTGTTCGTCCGCCTGATTGGACGGCGGCGTCCAATGCCCATGCACGGCGGCGTCGCCGGAGCCAATGGCGGGCGCCTCTGCTGCGCGACACGAGCGCGCACATGCCGGACCATGTGCTGCTGGTTGGTTGCACCCTGCGCCGGAGACGCCCACAAGACGTCCTTCGCCGGGGCCGCTTCCTCTCTCTTCCTCGCGGGGCAGCCGCCTCGTGCGTTCGCACCACGCTGTCAGCAGCCACTTCGTCCCTGCCAATATGCCAACAAGATCCCATCCCGTGCGGTGTCTCCCTGCCTACCATTTCTGAAAAGGAAACAATCGATGGAAAAGTTGGTAAAAAAATTGAGAATCACGTGGCGCTTGTGATTTTAGGTAGCTAGGATGGTTTTCTTGTTGGTGCGTCCAAGATCAATAGCACATTTGTGTCTAGGGGTGGGAAATAGATACGAATTATCTGGTTATTGTATTTGATAGGATACGAATATATATAGATTTTTCATCCGATTAACAATTTCTTTCTTATTCATATTCACATTCGAATCCGCATAAAAAAATATAGATACGAATATGGTATAGACATTTACCATCCAAAATGTTATTTTATTCAGACCATTTGTATCCGTATCCGACGAAGCAATATACATATTTTATTATAATACGACTAATTAGTTGGGCAAGTTTTATTAATTCAATATGAATTTGTGTTTCTTAAGATGAAGTAAATGAATTAGAATTATTAAGCGTAATTGTATGATGATAAAATATTATTAATATCTTGTACTACATAAGTTATGATGATATCCGGATCTGATCGAATTGAATAGATATTCAATTCGAATTCGTATTCATTACATATTCGTTTCGTATTCAAGAATATTAGAAGCCGCATTCGTTTATAAAATACGAATATGATAAAGATACCAATTCGGCCCGTTTTCATATCTAACCGTGGCTCGAAAATTGTCACTCTGGAAATGACACGGTCTGGAGTCTGGACTACTGTTTTATCCTGATTTTGATCTGCCTAGGATGAGGACCAAAATCAGGGGCGGATCCCATGTAGTTCATGGGTGTTCAGTCGAACACCCAAATCTTTAGGCGAAATACTCTCTATTTAGTAGATATATTTGGCATATATATTGGTAATTGATCTATATATTTCATATTTATACCCCTAATAGATTTCAGCCCACTCAGACACCTCCCCCTCTCAATTCATCTTAAAAACTACAACCCAGTTGAAGGTCCAAGAAAGTTAACTAGAGGGGGCGGGTGAATAGATAGTTTAAAATTCTTTTGGTCAAAGCGAGTTTTATGCAGAATTTAAATTCAAGGTGGCAAGCGAGCCGCGACGAGCGCCAAGCGTGGCTTAGCCGGATCGCCTACAACCGAGGACCGAGGTCTCAGGAGAGAGCGTGTGGCGGCGGTTGTACCACCGGAGCCAACAAGGCAGATCATGCAGTCGATAATAGCACAAGTGCATCCCCATTTTCAGGTTCCAAATCCCACATTCTCAATTCAACAAATTTTCCTAAATTATTTAAGATGTTGTTTCTACTATAAATAATTTATACTTTGATTTTGCTACTATGAATATCTACTTTAACTCTAAATACTCATTCTAAAAATTCTGTACCTGCCACCGACCAAAATAGTCATATGGGATGGCACGGCGTGGCTGGTGATTTGGAGAACCTTGCTCTAGGTCTCTAGGGTAGGAGGAAATAAGGCTAGCTTCCGACCTTTTTGTCTTCGCGTGTGGAGTTGGTGCTGCTACGTGGTTCCGTTTCGTGTCTCTGTTCGTTCGATCAGCTTAGTGATGGCCAACGTGCCAAGGTCGACAAGGATTGTACAATCACGTGCAGGTGTGGTCGATCTATCAGTGCCAACCATCGATGCATATTTGCTGTCACAGGTCAATCAGTTCTTCCGGTAATCAACTGCTAGAGAGAGAGAGAGAGAGAGACGCCGAAAAGCATCGGCATTAGTTTCTCCGTTGCTGATCCGAAATCTCGACGTGGCTGCATAGGATTGAGTGCAGCGGTCGCTTGGACGCACGATCGTCGTCGTCGTCGTCGCGGCGGTCGGTTCATGTCATGATCACTCATCCAGTCAGTGCCAGCGACTGCAATCACATGCGCGATAATGCAGTTCAGGCATGAGAATTCTCTCTTTTTTTTCCTTCCAGATCCTTGATCTGCTTAGGTGGTCGTTTCGATCGACCTGCCTGCTAACAGCTGAGTTGTCTGGAACTTTTCGGAAAGCGATTGAGTCGATCTTGCGGCTGCAACGAGCCCACATTGAGGTGTGCTGTGCTTGTCCGGATTCAGCTTTTGAGATGGTACGGAGTCAATGGGACACACACACACACACACACAGGCGGCGGCAGCTCAACAGCAAGGCAAGGCAACATGCTCTGCCCTTTCTTTTTTTCTTTTCCGCGCTACAGTCAGAACATCAACATCAGAACAGTCAGCCGGCAACGTGTACCATGCTAGGATCTTGGCTTGTGTGTAGGTCACTGGCTGCATCAACAGTTGAGAGTTGAGGACGTTTCTATGGTGTCATTGCAGAGACAGTTGAGCTGAGATCTGAAGGCCCGGGCTCATAATAATTGCGCTGTTATCTGTTGTCAATGCAAGAAGCAGAGGGAGCTAACGGGATCTGTCCAGTCCATCAAAGTTAATGAGCTTTTTTTGATGACCGTTTTAATTGCAGCAAGTAATTTATGCAAGTCCAGTTCTTTGGGGAATTGTGTAAGGCCCATTTGTGTAGTTCCTTCAAGTCTTGTGATCAGAAGTTTGAGCAGGTGAGATTCTCAGAAAAAATGAAGAAAGTTTGAGCAGGTTAGACATTTTCTTGTCAAAGAACAGAGCAGGAAAAACAGAGAGAGAGAGAGAGAGAGAGAGAGAGAGAGAGAGAGAGAGAGAGAGAGAAGAGTAACCCATTCATTCATTCCAAGGAGGATAAATACAGTGTTGAGCTAGCTAAGCTGCAGGACTGCAACAGCAGAACGGCATCTGCTCCTTTCCTTAAAGCTTCCCGGCAGCAGCAGCAGCAGTGCAGTGGCATGGCCACCTTTTCCCATGCTTCCATGTACCAACAGCATCAGACTCCTCTTTTGGTTGCTGCAGAGGAAAAAAGCTAAACCACCTCCACTGTTGATCTGAATCCGGAGGCAAAGGCTCCAACAGTGAGCGCTGCACCATGCACGTTGTCTGCTTGCACTGCATGCGTTCTTGGATCCTGACTAAAGCACCGTTTGTAACGCAGGAATTTCACGTGAATCTTACAGGAACCCGTTCATTTCCCGCAGGAGCTGGGAAAAATCCCTGCGATGGGGCCTAATCGATTGCAAGCTGCAATCGCCATGGATCATGGATTGGGATTGGGATGGATCATGGACGAGCATTTGATTTGGTGGCCCCTCCCTACATGTCTGATGAGCACAAACATACACCATGCATTGCACCCCCATCGAATTGAAGAGCTGCCAACAAGCATCATGGAGTGAAGCAGGCAGCAGCTGCATGCAGCGAGTGAGGCGACACTATCTGCAGGCAGAGGCGCTACGTACGCGATCAAAACCTCCCCTGTTTTTTTTTCTTTCTGGGGGAGAATCTTAACAAGGTGAATTAAAAACGCACGCTGGACCAGGCTGGATCAATCATAGTAGGGTATTGATATCCATCGATCCATGCCTGATGTAGTACATGTGTGTATGTATATGCGTGGATGCTGGTGTCATCTGGCAATGATTGCGCCAAAATCTGATCTCGGTGGTCCTCTCGTGTGGCCTGAGTGGCAGGGGTCCGGCCGGCCGGCCGGCTCATCTTTCTGCTCACTCATCACTCCATTGGCATCCATCTGATCGGAGAGGAGGCCGACGAGAGGAGGAGGAGAGATCCGGAGTTATTATCGCCATTAACTGCGCTGTAAGAAGCATCAATTCGCGGGCGCGCGGCATTGTGCGCGGTCCTGAGCGCGCAACGTGCAGCATCAATGTGCGTCGTTTAGGTATTTCGCCAAATGTCCTGAGTTTGAGTCCCATCCAATTTTCTCTTTATCAAATCATTCATTCAGCCTCGGCCGTCTCGAAAATCTATTACAGCGAAACACATTGTTTGGAGTCACATCTTCTTGTTGCCCTAGCAATGCAACCTCTGGTCACTAGGCAATTGCTAGCTCTGCATGCATGGATGGACGCGTGCATGCCTGCCTGCTCCTGCCGATCTCTGCATGGCTGCATGCATACATGTGTGCCGATATATATTGCTGACCTCCTGCCTGCCTGTTCTTGTCAGCAACTTCTTTTACTGCTCTTCCATCCTCCAAGCTCGAACTAGCTAGGGGAGTTTTGCTCACATGCAGCTGTTACTGGACGAAATCAAACCCTTCCCCTTGCTGTTTCATTTTAGCAGGCTGTCTGCTGCTGTTGGATTTGCAGTGCAGCAATAATGCGCCGCGCGCGTCCGTCCGTCCGTCGTCCGTCGTCGTCCATCTCCGGCATCGTATGAGGCGGCTACCCCGTTTCAGAATAATTCAGAGCACACACTACACTGGTAGTCTAGTAGTATGGTTATCAGTTTGCGTATAAGACGCGCAGGCATTGTTTTCCTTCATGTGGTGTGGTGTGTGTGTGAGCTTCACAGCACCAGCAATCCAATCACCTGCAGGGTATTGGGATAAATACTGGTAGGAGTGTGTGAGCTTTTCCAGACTTATTTCATGGAATAATTGCTGATGTGGTTTTCAGGGCAATCTTGGACACACAAAGAGCCAGATTTCAGATGGGTCTCTGAAAGCGAAAACCGACAAGAACCCAGTCACTCCTACATCCTCCTTTTCATACTGTTAGCTTTCATCATTCCTGTCTTTTACTACCCCAGCCCAGCATGCACCACGATCGAGTGCACCATTCAGTGGTGGACGCAAGAATTTTAGAATAAATATTCGAAGTTGTATAGAAATTTTTCAGTATAAAACATAAAGATCTACAGTAGCAATAGTTAACATATAATTGTTCGTACTAGGATAATATGTCAAATAATATAAAGAAATTATAAAACAATTGCAAAAGTTCATAAATTAACTCGGCGATGCTTCATGCCTTGGAAACGTGATATAGCCAATTAGTCTAGTTCACATAACCAAGCCAAATAACCAATTACAAGTTCTATGGTAGTATGGTACATTGGTAGTAACCGTAGTAGGTTGAATCTAGTCATCTGGATTTTGGACATGTTGACATTTTCTGACCATAGTCACATAGACACACACATGACTGATGACTCACATCATTGATCATTGCCATTTTCGGTTTTTGACAGTTCACTGTTAGCTAGGCACAGAATTAACTCACAGGTCGCCGGAGGCTCGGAGCGGTGGAGCTGGACTGCTGCCTACTAGACGGCGGGTTGGCGGCCGTAGGTGGAGTGGAGACACCGGAGGGCGGAGGCGAGGTCCGGTCGGCCGGTTGTGCGGCGCGGAGCTGACGGAGAGGATGGCCGAAGGCGCGGTCGCCGGTCGTCCTGCGCAGACCCGGAGTCGGAGGTGACACAGTCTGCAGTGGCGGCGGAGCGGAGGGTGGAGACGCGGTCGCTGGTCGTGCTGCGCGCCGGTGCGGAGCTGGACTACCGGAGCCCAAATCCACCCTCCAGGCGGTGTCGCGGACTCGCAGTGCCGACGGAGTGCCGGAGCGGCCGAAGGGCTGGAGGGAGGAGGCATGCTCACCGGTCGTGTCGGAGGGCGGAGCGGAGAGCCGGAGCCCAGGTGGTGGTCGCGCAGCGTCGCCGCGGAGCGGAGGGTCGACGCAGTGCCGGAGGTTGGAGGCGCGGACTACGCGGTCGACGCGGGGTCGCGGGTTGCTGCTCGCCTGCTCGGGCAGCTCGGCTAGGGTTAGGGATTGGGCAGGATGGGGAATTGGGGATCAGATCGGGCCATTGGGAGGATGGGGACGCCGTTTTTATCGTGCGAATTATTGGGCTGGGCCGCAGGCCGCGATGCGTTTCCGGTCAGGCCGGTCGGCTGGTTGAATAGTGATGGACTAGAGGCTAGAAATAGTTATTTTGACCCAATTAAATATATGTATATGTATTATACCTTATATATACTAGATTTTTTATCAAAAATTTAGATGTTCAGCTGAACACCCATGATCTACTGTAGATCTGCCCCGGCATGTGCACTTGCAGTGATCAGCTCCCTGATCCTAGCTCCTAGCCACAGGAAAGGTAATTCTGATTTGCAGGAGTGAAATGGATCGATCGATGGAGAGGTGGCTATGGCGACTGGCCCCTCCGCGGCGATGGGCTCCCCGTGTCGGGGGCTCCGGTGAGCGGCAACCGGCGCACTCTTGCGGTTGCAATACTTCTCCGGACAGGTGCGAGACAGAAAGGGCAGCACAAGCCCCACATATCTGCTGGAGCCATCTTTATCACCACCTCACCTATAGCCTCCAATAAGCTCATTTCCAGGGCTTTCCATTCCATCAATAATTATTTCCATTTCTCTTTTCCTTTGCTTGTTTGTTTGTCACTGGAATTTAGCAGGATCGATTGGAAATTCAGAACAAGTTTACAGCATTTTTTTTTCTGTCGATCGTCGAGTTGAATCTGTGGGACATTTACTGCTAGAATTTACTCACCGGTCGAATTGAAACCAGAACTGTTAAATCCTTGGCTGTACTGCATACATGGCTGTGGAGAGTGGGACAGACAAGCTCTTAGCTCTACCCTGCAAGGCTTTATATTACCTGTTCAGTGACTTGGTTGCTGCTGCCAGCTAGGAAATGAGAGAATGACAGAGAAATTCTGTACATCCATTCAAGTGATGGTGCCAAATTAATTCCTGTTCAATAACTCAAGCATGCTGTCCATGCTCATTCATTCAGTCAGTAGTACTCAGTACTAACTCATTCTGTTTGCTTGATGGATTCCACTTCCAACCCTGAATTTTGCAGTGACCACATAAATAATCTCTTGAGTTTTTCTTTTCTTTTCTTTTCTTTTGAGGTGTGAGTTAGAACAGAAATAGCAGCAAGTTAGCTTCCATATTTCCGACATTGATGTAGAGATGGCATCTGTTTTGGCATTGCCTTGGGCTGGGAGTACTACTAGTTTGCAAGTTGCAGCCTCTGAATGTTAGTTGAGGCTAAGGGGTCTCTCTCTCTGTGTGTCCTCATGGCATCTTCTCTGTTTGCATCATGCAGAATGGGATGTGGCCAGGCAGAATTCACAGGGTAAAAAGATCCCTGCAGATCTCCACAGGCTCCAAGTTTTATTTTTATTTTTTCATCCAGGGAGCAGGACAAGCACCACAAAAGGGACTCCCTGTGCTGCTTGCCCCCCTTGTGCTTGCAACCCAGCAAACTGGCTCTACCCCACCACACACTGCCGCATACATGCATGTACACACCCTCTCATGCCTCCTTCCTTCTTCTCTCCATCTCATCCTTGTGATCCTTGTGCATGCATGCGTGGTTTGGTCCATCTGGTTGTTAAGTTCTTGAAGGCATGCATATGACCTCCCCCCCTCTCTATGTACAACAGTACAAGCCAGATGTGTCCTACACAGTTGTAGCTACACTGCACATCCATGGCCTATTCCTCTAGAGGAATATACATGTCCAGTGGTGGTGCTCATTACTTTGCATGCATATCAGTACAAGATCAGGGCTGCTAGTTTTTACATACATGCTCCTATCATTGACGAGCCTAGCTAGTTAGCTATATAGCTTGAGCAATATCGGGCACCTTATGCCAAATGCCAAACTACATGCCAGATTAATGAATTAATTTAACTAACTAATAGTACTGATCAATAACAACAAAACAAGCACTTAATCACCAGGAACCAGGCTACAACTAGAAGAAACATGTCCTTTTCTTTTCCTTTCCTTTCCTTTCTTCTTCTTCTTCTTCTTCTTCTCATCTTAATTTTTTTCTACACCTAGAAGCTGCCTAAACTTGACCAATTGACCCCAGTTGCATGCTTAATTCTATCTGCTGCCGCTCTTCTTTCTTGCAGCAGCTAGCAGAAGATTTTCTTTGCATGCATGCATGCGTCGCTGCAAATTAACCACCGGTCCTTAGTTCCATGCACGCATGCGCAAACATGGAGGAAACATTAAACACAACGACCGCACGCGTGCTCCCTCGCTCCATAGCTAAGCTACCGCGATTTCTGTTTTTTTTGCTCCATTAATAGCTGTTTCTGTATCTCGATAGGCCGGTGAACGATCATTAATCTATGAGAGGTCGTGGACGTCGTCGGGATCGGCCGTGGAGACCATCTTGAGCGCGGACCCGCCGGTGGTGAAGGCCTTCTTGCGCACGGCCATGTACTCGGGCCACGTGACGGCGCGGTAGGCGGCCTTGCGGCCCGGCGGCACGGCCTCCAGCAGCGGCACCACCTTGACGTCGGCGGGCGGGCCGAGGAAGTAGCCGAGCGATATCCGGTCGCGCTCGCGGTTGACGACGGCGCGGTGGTAGACGCTGTGGAAGCGGCCGTTGGTGAGGATGTGGAAGAGATCGCCGACGTTGACGACGAAGGCTCCCGGCACGGCCGGCACCGCCACCCACCGATCCGGGCCGTACCGGAACAGCTGCAGCCCCGGCACAAGGCTCTGCAGCACGAAGGTGAAGAAACCCGAGTCCGTGTGCGCGATGAGCCCCAGCGCGCGCTGCGGGTCCGGGCACTTGGGATACCTACGTGCACCACGCACAGCTCCACGTTAATCACGCCGGCGCTAGCGAGCTAGGCTTTCGATCATGGCGGGACATGGTGCGCGCGCGTGGCCATGGCTAGCTGCCATTACATACCAGTTGAGGTGCATGGTGGCGGTCATGGTCTCGCCGATCTTCTGCTCCGCCTCGACCGCGGCGACCTGCTCGTCGGTGAGGCCGAGCGCCTTGAGGAACAGCTCGAGCAGCTTGTCGGCGAGAGCGCGCATCCCCCTGTGGAACTCCTCCATCACGTCACTGTACACATGTAAAGCAACAAACAAGAAACGGTATAAGTACATGAGCTAGTAGCAAGCCTGCTCGTGCGAGCGTGCGTGCGTGCATGCATGCATATCTCGACACGTCGATGCGATGCGAATATGCGATCGATCGAGTACGTGCAGCGTGAACGGCTAGGTACGTACGTGTTGGCGGCACGTGCGTGCGTACGTACGTACCAGAAGTGGTGGTAGTCGTCGCCGGCCTTGGGCCAGAGCTTGCGGAGTTCGGCGCGGAGGGAGGCGGGGGAGAAGGTGTAGCCCTCGGACCACATGCACTTGGAGAAGAAGGAGGAGATGGGCGGCGAGCCGTAGCCGCAGGCGTCGCCGGGCCCGCGCACGGCGCGCATCTTCTCCGTGGCCGGCAGCGCGAACATGCGCGCGATCCGATCCTCCACGCGCGCCAGCAGCTCCGCCGGCACGCCGTGCCCCGCCAGCAGGAACGCGCCCCACTGCTCCGCGGCGCGCGCCACGCACGCCGCCGCGCCCGGGTCGCGCATGTCCACCACCGGCACCGCGTCCGGCCCGGGCTTCCCGCCGTCCACCACCGGGTGGTCGTGCAGCCCCGGCCACGCGTGCGTCTCCGGCACGCGCCGCGCCGCCTGGAAGTCGAAGTGGAGAGGGTTCTTGAGGTGCGACGGCGCCGGCATGCCGATCGATCCACCCAATATATCACTTACCACACAACACAAGAAACAAATTAAGCACTCACTCACTACTCACTAGTAAGTACAGTTAAGTAGCTATATCCAGAAACAAATTAACTCTCTCGCTATATCTAGTGACATATTATGTATATAGGACTTTGCAACAGTGGTATGAGTTAGCAATGGGAGAGGAGTGTAAGAACTGGATGGAGGAGTACAAGGGTGTGGTACTACTGGTATATATAGGGAGAGAAGCTTCGGAGCGTAGTGGATTAGGGAGGGGGAGAGAGAGAGTCAATTAACGAGGTGACTGAGAGTACAATTTTAGATGACTAAGAGATAAAAAATTTATAGTCGAGTGAACAATAGCGAAACCGAAAATCAATCGGTGAAAACCACGGGGTAAGAGGGAGGGACGGAGCGATTGGAGCGATGTGGAGCACACAAGGCCACTAGCTACACAACAAGAATCTAGCTATTACTCCTCCTTGCTAGTGGCCCTGGCACCCAATTCATACAAGCATAGATAAAAACACACATGTAAAGTGCCGGAAATAATTGTGATCGCCTCAATTAATTAATTTGGTCAAGGCAGAACTAGGATATATTTGTTTAAAACATAGGAATTTTACAAGGAAAAAACACGGACATGTTCGGTTTCTTTGCTCACCCATCCAGCGTTGCTCTTAGGCAAGTATCTTTCGAAGGGCCAATTTCCCCGATCAAAAGTAAGTCCGGGCAAAGAACAAAACACGGCCAACGTAAGGATTCTGGCTTTCTAGCTAAGCCAATCTAGAGAAGACAACAAAACGTGCTAGCTACACTACACGTACATATACATACACCATTTAATGTTGGAATATAGATAGACTATACTAGCGTACATTAAAATTTTCTACTGCGTAAACCAGAAAGTTATACGAGTAAGAAATTATAGATCGTTACTACTAGACACGCAGTGCAGCGGAAGTAGAGTTGAAGCGGCTGGTTCAACGAAGCGCGCATTTGTGTAGTGGGGGTAGTCGATTGTTGTTTGGCCAACCTTCTCCTCCTCTCGATTGCCCCGATCAACACTGCAGTTGCAGTAGCGTCTCTAATGAAGTCCACACGTTCAAAGATGGAACGTTGCGTGTCAGTGTGCTAGCACCAGCGTGCATGGCAGGGGTTATGAGGTGGCGGCTAGGGTTTTAAGGGGTGTGTTTTAGGATACCTCTCTCAACCCCGTACCTCTCTTTATATAGTCTTCAATTGGATCCTTATCCGATACGATCAAATATCGTTAGGGATGAAAACGGATCAAATACGAATCGAATAGTCTCAAATGCAAATATGGATCCATATTTTTAAAAATAAATATGAATACGAATTCAAACATCCTTGAATACAAATACGAATTGAATGTCATAATGAATATGAATTCAAATCGAATATGTACTTAATTCGGTCGAATGCGAATATCCTAAAATTTTTGTAACAAATATCGGCAGAACAAATTTATGTAACATGACTACATGTTTACATGAACTAGCAGTGTAGCACATAGAGTTGAAAATTATGCAACGTGATTTTCACTTCTTACTTGTGAATCTTGATTCATTAGAAAATTACTTCCTACAATTATCCCAGAGATGGAAACAGATCGAATACGAATCAAATAGTCTCGAATAGGAATACGAACATTCTCGAATACGAATATGAATATTTTCAAATACAGATATGAACATTCTCGAATATGAATATGAATATTCTCGAATATGGATTTTGCTTATCACATTCATGTTTTTTTGGATACGAATATTGAATAAAATGGATTATCCTTTACCATTTTCCATCCCTAGATATTGTATCCAACTAAGAAATCCTCAGGCTGAATCTTTATCTAATACGAGTAGAGATCGTATCCCACTCGGAGACTATCATTTAGACCCTTATCATTTCAGTCCATTAAGTATAAGACACTGTAGGTTTATGTGTATTTAGCTATGGGCTAAAAACTCCTTTTCGGTCTATAAGCCAGTAGCAGTCTCTAGTATGGCATAACGACTCCTAAATATACATAAAGATCATATCAGACGAATCTATATAGTGCTTATGTACCAATCTTTTTGCCTCATGATACCAGATCGAACTCAAGACGAGAAGTATACCATCTTATGATAGCTCAATCCTTTACTCGAACCTGTAGCAGATTACTCAGTTTGTGATTGACTCCTTAACTATATTTGGCATGGCCATGTACTTACTTAATCCAACCACATCGAGGGTCTAGAGATATCTCCTATTATATACGAGGGGCAAATTCTATCTTGATTGCTTATATTCCTTCGTATGTTTTAAGTAAATTCAAAAGTTACATTTATGATTATCCAGTTATAAAGTAGTATTTGACAACCTTTATGTAAACTATTATACTTCTTTATCCTTTTAAAAATATTGTAATAATGATTATAAGATATGTTAAAGTGAGTTCTATAAAAAAATTCATCAAAATTATATATATATATATATATATATATATATATATATATATATATATATATATATATATAGGTATAAATACACCTAGTCTCACCTAGTCTCCCTACCTTTGGATTGCTTTTAGATGCGTGCTAGTGTGATTGAGACTTTCCATCCATGATTAAGACTTTCCATCCATGATTGATTTAGCATGCCTAATATATTACATACCATACATACCATTGCTCTAGCACGTATCTAAAAGCAATCTAACTAGGAGCCTAGGTGTCTGGGCACCTAGGTGTCCCATTTCAGTCATATATATATATATATATATATATATATATATATATATATATATATATATATATATATATATATATATATAGGCACCATGGTGCCTAGGTCCGTACATGTATGATTGATAATTTTTGAGTTTGGGTATGAAAATATTTTATACCCTTGATATATTTATGGTAAGTTAGTTTTGAACTCAAAACTAGTTTGAACTACTTTTGAGTTCAATGCATATATATATATATAGTTCATATATATAATTTATATATATATATATATATATATATATATATATATATATATATATATATAAACACTATATATATATATATATATATATATATATATATATATATATATATATATATATATATATATATATATATGAAAAGGGTATATAGTAAAAATAAAAGACTGTAATGAATTTTTTCAACCAAATCGATTTAGATTATCTTAGAATTAGTATGTAAATATATCAAGATTAATAAATAAGTATAATATTTGTTTAAGTGATATATACATTAAAAATGTTTTCTGAGGATGCGAAAAATGCTTCCATATATATAGACACACTAACTAAAAGTACGCATACTCCATAGTCCATATGGAGTACGACCTATATCATGTGTACAAAGCTGGCTGGCGATATTGCAGAGATTGGATGGATGGAAAGAACAAGAAGACAAGGGGTGATGAGTGATTACGTCTGTCGGAGAGATGGATGGATGGATGGAAAGAACAACAAGACAAGGAAGGGGTGATGAGTGATTAGTTGACGGGTATGTTCCGGCCGGAGCAGCTCATTGGTCATGCCCTAGGACGTTTTCGGCCAGGGCTTAGAGAACATAGTGTTAATTACTTCCTATGTTCGGCAATACAAGGATCATCCTATAATATAAGTCTATTATAATAATTAAAGATATAGTTGTTATAATATTTTATCATATATCTCTACTTAATAATATTAATTTTTTTAAAATTTAATCATATTTTATCATATATTTCGAGATTACGTGTACTGCTTCGTGATGCGAACTTCTTGTGCTTGTAATTTTCTTGCTAGTCCTTCCATTGCTTGGCCAATGGAGGTTTTGGGCGGAAAGTCCGGTTGGGTCTTTTTCGTAAGAGGAGCCGAGAGGCGTAAATCCACAGTAGTTTGCCACTCATTGCGCATGGCAGAAAGAAGCACTTAAAGTTGGGAAGAAAGGCCCTAGAAATAGGAAATGCGCACCTCGTTCTTCCTTTGGAAAATCCATTGAAAAACGCCAAATGCGCTCACCAGTAACTAAGATTGGAAACCGTTGCTCTCCATCCAACAAGATGGACAACAATTAGGGAGTACCATAGAAACTAAGGCCCTGTTTGGATCCCATGATCTAAAGTTTAGTTGTCTAAAGTTTTGGACTAAACTTTAGTTGGCTAAACTTTAGCCACTAAAGGTCCTGTTTGGATCCTGTACTAATGGATATGACTAAAGTTTCAAAAAGACCATACCATCTCTCCTCGTTTCGTACGTCAACCATTAAATGGGAGGTGAGAGGCCAACATGCATGGGTAAACACGTCTTTGTGCCTAAGAACCCTAAACTTTAGCCCTCATTAGCTGGGTTTGGCCAACTAGTTGGCTAACAACTAGTTGGGGCTTTGGCTAAACTTTAGCCCACTCATTAACCCTCCTGTTTGGATCTTCAAAGGCTAAAATTTAGCAACTAGATGTTAGTCCAAGGGATCCAAACAGGGCCTAAACCATACTGAATATATAGGTATGAAAATTTTCTAGAGGTGAGAAAAATATGTGTTTTGTTAAACATCATCTAGATATTTTCTTCCTAATTATCATCCAGATTTAGGATCATTGGATTAGAAATCCAATGATCATGAATTCTCCCCCCTCTTGAAAAAAAATCTCTCACCTTAAAAAACAAGAGTCCCCTTGATCTCTAATATAATCTAAAGGTCACAAATTTGGATGATAATTAGAAAGAAAACATCTTGGTGATATTTAGACACTTCCGAAAAATATTGAATATATAGGTGAGCAAAATCTCTAGAGGTGAGAAAAATACTAAACATTAGGAACGTAGATTGAAATAATACTTATTGCTCTTGCAAAAAAAAGTACTGAATATATAGGTGAGGAAAATTTCTAGAGAACATGTGTACACACTTGGGCCTATTTGGACCGCAAGATTTTCACACGAATCTCGTAAAAATTCCATCCGAAACAGTTCGATTGCTTTGTGAATGCGGAAGTATCGGTATTCCAACCAGTGCCTTACATGGTGATCTAGCTAATGACGATTCTGTTGTGGGAAAAATACTCAAAAAACCTGCAAGATGTTAGGTAGATTTCCACTTTGCTTGCCTGGTCATCTCAAAAAATAGCTTTCGACAGCACTGTCCATCGCTGTAGTCTTGCTCGATGGGATAGACACTGTGCTTTCCTTGCCAGAAATACTAGTACTCCGTACAGGGAAAATAATTAGTATTGCCATTCTAAGTTTTTTAATTAGCAGAAATATCTCTCTGTATTGTACTACGTATACATCTACAAACAAACGAATCAAAGTCACTTTTGGCACTGTTTCACATCGTATTTATAAAAATAGCAGTATGCTGACCGTATTGACAAAAATATTGTTTTTGCCATGGGGGGCCGGGCGGCAGCGCCTGCGAGGCGACGCGTGGCTCTGCTGCCGGTGGCAAGCGCCTACCGCCTCCTCACTGGATGGCAGGTACCTGCCATCCAGCCCGCAGGCGACAAGTAATTAGGCCGGCATAATTACCTGCCTAATTTTTTCCGTTTAATGTTTATTTGAATTTGTAAATATATCAAATAAGCTCAAAAAATTACAAGAATTTATGTACAATCTCTCAACACAATGTTACTCGCAGTGTAATTTTTGGGGAATTTTATCCATGACGAATGTTGCTAAAAAATTCATACAATTTTAATATTTTTACGAGTTTTTACATATAGCAAATGAGTTTCAAAAATTACAAAATTTTATGTAAAACCTCCCTAGAACAAGCTCAAGACCCAATCAATGAAGGAGTCCTTTACTTGCTACGTGTGCGGCAAGGTTGGCCATAAAACCAGCAAGTGTCGTGACCACAAACACAAGGGAGCTTCTGCCGATTAGCATAAAAGTAAGCCCGAAGCTAATGTGGTTCTGGCGAGTCCCAATACAGATGGGTATGTACCTCAGGCATTTATAATAAATTCATCTATTGATTGATGGATTGATATAGGTGTAACTAGCTATATTCGTGCTGATCGTTCGTGCTTCTCTTCATTTCAGGGTGAAGGTGGTGGCTCCGTCATAATGGACAATGACATCATTGCTACAGTACATAGGATTGGAAAGGTATGCCCGAAACTCACTTTCAGCAAAATGCTCATTCTTAGAGACATATTCTATGTGCTTGCAATGTCCTGTAATCTTTGTAAAGGATTCATGCTTTGTAGGCAAGGAATAAACCTTGTTTTTGGGCCAAATAAAGCCGTGTTGACCAAATTTAGTACTTTGGGAAAAGACTATGATAGCATAGGCATGTTCTGCTTATTCCTTCTTGATTTTAATAATCAAATATTTTTAATATTATTCATTGTAATAAAGTTCATGATATTTGGTACTCTCGTTTATGTCATGTTAATTTTGAAACCATAGTACGGTTAAGCAAAATGAGTTTAATTTCAAATTATAATTATGAGAAGGGCTTTAAGTGTGAACTGTGTGCGCAAGTAAAGCATTCTTGAAAACCTTTTTCATAATGTTGAGAGGAGAGACACTTCTTCACTTGAGTTGGTTCATTCTAATATCTATGAGATGAATGTCATTTTAACTAAAGGTGGCAAGCAGTATTTATTTACTCTCATCGATGATACAACTAAGTACTGTTACATTTATTTACTTAAGTCGAAAGATGAAACACTAGAACATTTTAAATTATACAAGGTAGAGGTGGAAAACCAACTAAAAAAAAATCAAATGGTTAATATCGGAGAGAGGTGGTAAATATATTTCTAAGAAATTCTCCCAATTTAATTTGTGATAAGTAATGTTAGTCTATGTCGGTAATAAATTGTTACAAGTATATTGTTAACTATTGTCAGAATTTGGTAAGTTATTCTAGAGATCAAAGCCTGTCTTATTTGTTAGAAATTATCACATATGTTAGCAATCAAATTAGACCTTCAAAGGCGAGGAGGTCTTGTTGAATGCTTGTGCAGCCCGACACCTGAGAGCAAATCAAACAATAGCAATCTGTGCATTATGCAAACTGTTTTGGCCCACTTACTTATTCAGTTAAGCATGATTTCCTGTTTAAATGACTTGAGTAGTTCATCTGTGTTAAGATATACTTGTTTGATACTTTTGTCATCCTTTTGCTGCTGGAACTATGCTTTACTATTTCTAATAAATCTGGAATTAATCTGAAATATTTGCTAATCCTGCTTTATTTCCAACATAACTTGACACCGTACCGTCGGGCGGAATGCAAGGTTTGTTTTACTCAATCCTTTACCTTTTATTTATTTTAGTTAAAGAACATTTGAAACCACCCATTAGTCGTAGTACCAGTCTGTCACTAATATTTCAAATCCATCTTTGTGGTAGAAAATAAACCAAACTCCAATCCATGTTTGTGAGATGAATGCGACTAGGATGTCTAGGTGGTGTTGTCATAGCAACACATTTGTTGTGTTCTGATTTTGTGAAAATTCACTGTAACCTCTTGAGCGGTTATTTGCGCTCATGGCTTGTTAACCATAATGTCGACCATACCAAATTGATGATATTGAGGCCCCGTTCGATTAGGTTGAAAAATAGTGAATTATGGCTGAAATTACACTGTAGCTGGCTGAAATTACATTGTAGTTGAAGGTGACTTATTTGGTATAATTAAATTTAAAAAATAGAAAAACATGTTAGCTCATCACAGCCAACACAAACGAATACGGGAAAAAGAACCGGCCAAAAAACTCAAAAAAAGTGAAAAGTTCAGAAAAAGACAAAATATATGAATAGCCAAAAATAAATTAGAAGTCAAAAGCTCAAGCCAAAATGAGCGGGACGTGATTTTTGTTTCTTCTTCAAGCGTGGTAGGATAGGCAACTAGGATATAGGATAGGATTTTAGGGTACGATAAATCAAGGCAACAAAGTGCTTAATGACGTCGTTAGTATCTCCCTCCACAAAGCTTATCTACGCCGCTTTCTTAGTAACCAGTGGCGGATCTAGAATAACTTAACATCGTCGGAGATAATGTAAGATTTTTTAGTCAACCCTTTACTGTTTCTTCTTTTTGTTAAAAGAACATTTAACCCTACCGGGTGAGTTGACAGCATATTCATAAGTCAGTATCAATCTACCACTAATTCATGCCAATATTGTGGTAGAAAAAACAAAACCCCAATCTATCCTAGTGGATGAAATAAGTGTGACTCTCTAGTAGATGCCTAGATGAAACTTTGTTGATAAATGTAAGGCGTGCATATAAATTTAATGATGTTTTTCCACCATGCCTCTATTTATCTTATCTTCGTCGTATATATGCATTTCCTTTACCATCCACGTACACAGAGTACTTGATTCATTTTCTCATAATTTTCTCAAATTTATATTTTTTAATCTTTGTGCAAACTTGAAATACACCTTACATTAACCAACGAAGAGAGTAATTGGGTTATGATTTTGTGACTTTTTTCTCTTTTTTTTGGAACAGAAGGCAGGAGCTCTGCCCATTTATTTCGGAGAGAAAAAAAAAAGAATTACAATCACAAACATCTATCCCGGTAGGACACGCCGAGAGAAGCACATCAAGGTCCTCAACACCTCACTTAACAACACTTGAACACATAAAAACACCAGTGAGACACACCGTAACACCAATATTTTGTGAAAGTTTTAGAACTGTTTATATAAATGGTATTGTAGTTATTTTCTTTTCAAATTTAGCTTCTAAACACTTGCTTTTACAAATATAACCTCCCTCTTTGAGCTCAACAGTCGTGGCTGTTGGGTTGATCTCTCGGCTAACCACCTGAGAGTTTTTAGGGAGGCACGTCCTCCTCTTCACGCCCTGATCGGGGGTGTAACTAACTCTGACTTGGTTTCGGTCCCGGTCACCTAGCGCCAAATAAAAGGGGGTTTTGGGCAAGGCTTCAAACACGGGTTGTTGCTCAAGGCTCTACAAACCCTAACAGACCCGATCTATCACGGGCGCTACGGTGAACGAAGACCAGACCTCTCCGTTCGTGCACACGACGACTACCGCAACTCCGGCGACCTCCTTCACGCCATCGGCCACCTCAGTTTCGCTGCGCCACCGACCACATCCCTCATGGCTTCATCCAGATCCGGTATGTTAATCATGCTTCCGCTCTAATGTTTAGCAAGGTGTTCATGATTTTGATCTAGGCTTAAGATTAAAGTTTATGTTTAGACTTAAATTAAGACCTACATTTGGTATCAGAGCACCCCTAGCTCGTCATGAACCCTAATTGCCTTAACCGAACTTGGATCTGTGATTGGAGGCTCGGATTTATGTTTTATGGGTCGGCTTAGCAATTAGAAGGAGGGGATCAACAAGCTTACGCAAAACCCTAATGGAATCCCCAAAATCAGCCCACCCGAATCCTGGAAACCCGAATGAAATTTAGATCGGCGGCGGGAACTTACTGTTTTTGGATCTCCGGCCAACCTCCGGTGAAGGGCGCCGCCGTGGCCCCACTCGACGGCCGCGCGCGCAAACATGGTCGCACGGGCGCACCGGCGAGGAGGGCTGCGGGGCCGCCGTCTTATGTCGCCGCCTCACGCCGCCGCCGATGTCGCCGTCGCCGCGCTCCGCTCAGCTCGGAGCGCCGCCGATGCGCTGCGCGCCGCCTTGCTCCTCGCGCCGCCGCCGCGCGCTGCTCGCGTGGCGCGCGCGCCACCGACGCTGCTCCTCGCGCGCGCTCGTCGCCGCCGCCGCTCCACCGGCGCGCGCTGCGTTGCCGCGCTCCGCTCCGCGCACCCGCGCCGTCGCCCGTCCGGATTTTTCGCATGGAGGCGGGCGCAAATGAGGATTAGGGTTAGGGTTGCGGGAGGGATTTTGTCTCGGCGGCGGCGTGCGTGAACCGTCCGATCCAATATGACGGTCATCTTTTAATGGGCCGCGAAAGCTGATGGGCCGTCTGTGGCGTTCGGTCGTTCGATCACGATCGAACGGTGCGCGCGCGTGCGTGGGTTTTTGTGGGCCGGGGTTTCCTCAGGATTGGCCGCACGCGCATTTTCTGGGCCGCGCCGAGATTTCGGCCCGTGCGGGATTTTTTTCCCGTGCGGAAATCTTTTGGGCCACGCGGATTTTCGGGCCGTCCGCGGGTTTTTTTTTTGGGCTGCACAATTTTATGGGCTAAATACAGTGTTTTTGGGCCATTTTTTTAAGGCCGGCTGAAATAGTGCCATTTTTTTAAGTACATTCTCTTATGTTTTAAGTTTCCCTTATGCACTGTTTTAATTATTTTCGGTGGCCCAAATTATGATGTATCATTACCGTTTAATCATGTATAATCTCTGATTAAAATTGAACCAACGGGATATTTTAATTTTGAGATTTTATGATTAATTTTGGCATTATGTATACATATGGCTATATTCTGACCAACGTTGTTTATAATCATATGTCGCCATATTATTATGTTTTGTCTCTAATTAAAATTGAACCAACGAGATATTTTAATTGGAGATTTTTATGTTTTTGGCATTATGTATGCATATGATTACATTCTGACCAACGTTGTTTGTAATCATGTGTCGCCATATAAAATTATTGAGGTCCTTTTCATTTTCTGCCCAACGGTGATATGAATTGGAACTGCATTTTGCATGTTATTAATCAGACCAACGTAGGGTTAATTACATGCAATATATATATTTATGATATTTCTATGTTTTGCCATGTATTTTGAAATTTAGCACTTAATGCATCAAACGTTGCCGCCATAAAGAATGAATTTATGTTGTCCTTGATGTTTTCGACCTTGACTATACCTTAAGGGTAGCCGTTCCCAATCCTCCCACCGAAGGTGAGGAGAATTATGATGAGAAAAAGAAAATTTATTAGGCCTATGCTAAAAAAATGGGAGCGGTCTGACCGCTTATCATTAATGATTATGAAGACCTCTATTTCAGTTGGGATTAGGGGAGCAATCCCCGATTCCGAAAATGCTAAGGAGTACTTGGCTTCAATCGAGGAGAAATTTAAAGACTCCACTAAAGTTTATGCCAGTACTTTAATTCAGAGGCTCTTAACCACTAAGTATGATGGGTCCGGCAGCATAAAAGAGCGTATCATGATGATGACCAATATGGCAGAAAAACTCAAGGGCATGGACATGGCAATATCTGATGGTTTTCTTGTCCATTTTATTATGACCTCTCTTCCTTCTGAGTACACAGCTTTTAAGATTAATTACAATACTCAGAAAGAAATGGAGCATGAGCGACTTGATCGCCATGTGTGTCCAGGAGGAAAAAAAAGGATAAGGACAGAAAAGAAAGACTATGCTCTTCAGATTGGTGGCTCGAACAAAAGGAAGTTCCAAGGAGATTTCAAATCTAAGAAAAGCTGCAATTTTCCCCAAATTAAGACAAGTCGGGGCCTAAAGTGCACAATGCACCTAAGCCTCATGTTGCTCCCACCGGAGCATCTAAGGGGGGAATGTCTTTTCTGCAAGCAGCCAGGGCATTTCAGAAAGATCGTGTGTGATGCTAAGCGTAAAAATAATGATGAGACTTTTTCGAAACTGTGGCTCTGTCGTTTAGGCCACATTTCGAGGGGGAGAATGGAGCGTCTCATTAAAAAGAAATTCTCCACCCATTAGATTTCTCTGGCTTAGACCACTGCATTGATTGCATTAAAGAAAAATGTGTTAAGCAAATAAAGAAGGGAGCTACTCGCAGCACAGGACTTTTCCTGTGACATTAGTGGATGGTTTTTTGATACATTCGTCACATTCACTGATGATTTCTCCCGTTATGGTTATATCTTTCCCATTAAAGACCGATCTGAATCACTTGATAAATTTTAAGATATTTAAAGCTGAAGTTAAAAATCAGCACAACCTAAGGATTAAAGTGGTAAGATCAGATCGTGGGGAGAATATTATGGAAGACATGCCTCTTACGGGCAAATACCTGGCCTTTTCGCTAAGTTCCTTCAGGAAAATAGCATCGTTGCCCAGTATTCTATGCTGGGCGAATCTCAGCAGAATGGTGTAGCTGAAAGATGCAACCGTACACTTATGGATATGGTACGGAGTATGCTTAGCCAGTCTAGTTTACCAATTGGCTTGTGGATGGAAGCACTAAAGGCAGCCACACATATTCTTAATCGGGTTCCCAGTAAATCAGTATCTAAAACACCTTATGAATTATAGACTGGGAGGAAACCGAGTATGAAATATTTACGAGTGTGAGGTTGTCGTGCTGAAGCTAAGTTATTTAATCCACACATTGGAAAATTAGATCCTAAGACAGTAAGTTGCCATTTTATTGGGTACCCTGACAGATCTAAAGGGTATAGAAACAAGGCACGCTGTGTTCTTAGAAAATAACGAGGACCTGGAGCCCAGAAAAATAGATCTTGAGGAGAAGCGGGTTTATGTTCCATCACCGCTCATTCCAGAGACCTTTATTCCTGTGCCTCAGGAAGTTGCACCTCCAGTAGAGAATACTGTTGTTGCACCCACTGTTGAGGTCTCTGAAATTCCTGATGTTATACCTAATGAAGAGCCTCAGTAGTCTCCTGAAATAACTAATGAACCTATTAGAAGATCACAGCGGGAGAGAAGATTTGCCATCCCAAATGATTATGTTGTCTATACAAATGAGGATGATAATGATATAGGGAAGGTAGACGATCCCAACTCTTATAAAGAGGCCATAATGAGTGAACATTCTTCTAAATGGCTTGAAGCTATGGAGGATGAACTAAAGTCTATGAGCACTAATGATGTATGAGACTTAGTAGAAAGTCCTGACGGAGTCAAAACAGTAGGCTGTAAATGGGTCTACAAAATTAAGCGTGACTCTAAGGGAAATATCGAAAGGTTCAAAGGAAGGCTTGTAGCAAAAAGCTTCTCACAAAGAGAGGGGATTGATTATAATGACACCTTTTCTCCGGTCTCAACTAAAAAATTCGTTCAGAATTGTTATGTCACTTGCAGCCCATTATGATTTAGAGCTACATCAGATGGATGTTAAGATGGCATCTCTTAATGACGACTTGCAAGAGAATGTTTACATGGCTCAACCGGAAGGTTTTGTCGTGGAAGGCAAGGTGCATATGGGATGTCGACTTAAGAAATCAATTTATGGCTTAAATCAAGCATCGAGGCAGTGGTACCTCAAATTCGATAAGATCATAAGGAATTTTGGTTTTAAGGAAAATGAAGTTGATAACTGCATATATGTTAAGTTCAAGGGGAGTAAATCCACAATCTTAGTACTTTATGCGGATGATATCTTATTGGCCAACAGCGATAAGGATATGTTGTTTGAGACCAAGAGATTTCTTTCATCTAATTTTGATATGAAGGATCTCTGGCTCGCCTGCTCCTATTGTTAAGGGCGATAAGTTTGGGACATTTCAATGTCCAAGGAACCAATATGAAACTGATCAGATGAAGTCGGTTCCTTATGCTTCAGCTGTCGGAAGCATTATGTATGCTCATGTATGTACGCGCCCTGATTTAGCTTTTGTAACCGGGATGCTTGGCAGATATCAATCAAATCCAGGACCGGACCACTGGAAAGCCGTTAAGAAAGCTTCGCGCTATATGCAAGCTACTAAGCATTTCATGCTCACATTTAAGTTTTCTGATAACCTTGAAGTTATTGGTTATTCAGATTCAGATTTTGTGGGATGTGTTGATACTAAGGAATCCACGTCAGGTTATATCTTCACACTCGCAGGAGGAGCTTTCTCGTGGAAAAGCTCCAAACAAACCCTTACGGCATCTTCAACGATGCAAGCTGAGTTTGTGGCATGTTATGAGGCTACCGGGCAGGCTGTATGGCTTAAGAAAATTATCCCGGGACTTAGAGTGGTAGACAGCATCTCTAAACCACTCACTTTATACTGCGATAATGAACCCGCAGTCTTTTATGCAAATAACAACAAGTCAAGTGGTGCTGCCAAACACATTGACATTAAGTATCATATTGTGAAAGGTAAAATCCAGGATCAAACCATAAGTATCAAGCATATTAGTATTAAGTTAATGCTTGCGGATCCGCTTACTAAAGGCTTACCACCCAATATCTTTCGTGATCATGTTGCCGGCATGGGTTTATTGGAAAGCCTCTGATTCTGGATAAAAGGACCTCAAAGCAAACCAACTCCCATTAAGTATAATGAATATCCATTTCAAGATATGATAGTACATTATAGGTACTGGGGTTGTATGGCACTTCATTGGCCGTGCAACACATTGCCTTGGTATGCTATTTTATCAAGAATGGGCTTATGATGTTAGCCTTACGATCAAAGGGGAGAATGTTGGGTTGATCTCTCGGCTAACCACCTGAGAGTTTTTAGGGAGGCACGTCCTCCTCTTCACGCCCTGATCTGGGGCGTAACTAACTCTGACTTGGTTTCGGTCCCGGTCACCTAGCGCCAAATAAAAGGGGGTTTTGGGCAAGGCTTCAAACACGGGTTGTTGCTCAAGGCTCTACAGACCCTAACAGACCCGATCTATCACGGGTGCTACGGTGAACGAAGACCAGACCTCTCCGTTCGTGCACACGGCGACTACCGCAACTCCGGCGACCTCCTTCACGCCGTCGGCCACCTCAGTTTCGCTGCGCCACCGACCACATCCCTCATGGCTTCATCCAGATCCGGTATGTTAATCATGCTTCCGCTCTAATGTTTAGCAAGGTGTTCATGATTTCGATCTAGGCTTAAGATTAAAGTTTATGTTTAGACTTAAATTAAGACCTACAGTGGCAAGCGACGCGTGTCGCCTGCCATGCTACTAGAGCTCAACAATGCCTTTCGAGCTATACTTGGTTGGCAGCAGGAGCTGCCGAGTGCCGAGCTTCCCTATTGCCATTCAATGCCTCATTTGATTAGCATTAATTAAGTGCAATTAGTACTATTGATATTTTAATATCGATTTTACATATGATTTATTTGGATTCGGGGGAACTCTTAAAAGACTCGACATATGCGGCTGTGAAGTAGAGACACATGAAACTTTATCCTGGTTCGAACCTTTTCCTAAGATAATAACAACCCTACGTAAGTGGATTACAACAAAGAGTTACATGAATAGCTAGTGGTATCTTGCGTGAATGATTAACCGAAAATATCTCTTCCTCTCTCCTTTTGACGTTAACCTTTAAATAGCCGATGAAGCGACGACAGTTATCCCGTGCCGGAAGACGCCTTGATGCTTCGGATGATAGCTGCCTGACAAAGGTTGCTGTCAGAGAGACACAAGAGACTGTTCACTGTGTAGCGGTTATTATCAGAGAGAGATTGTGTGTAGTTAGTAGACTAACGCACGTTCTAACGCTCGTTGTCTCATCCTAGCTGACTGGCTCCTTATTTCAAAGATCAATCATCTTCATAGCTAACGAAGTAACGATCAGCCAACCAAAATAAGTACTGAATTTTGTAATTTAGATTTTAGGGTTTTAATTTTATGATCTTTAGAATGTCCTGTTTCAATTTGTAATATTTACCATTGAATTTTTTTATGAAGTTAGTTGATGTTACAAAATTTAGAATGCATTACTATCTATTACATTATTAATGGATAAGTTGATAAATACATACATAAAACATGAGCCTTGATATTATTTTTAGTCTAGATCCGTCATCGATCAAGACGACATACCTGCAAATTCATGCAACAAGATCGAGCACCACTTGTAATTGGGTCGCTGTTTTTTTTCACGTCTCTGGCCTGGCTAGGCTCCAATGCCCATAGGGTGACCAGATGAATCACCGAAAGGTCACTACCACTAGCAACACACACGCACGCCACAGCATGCAGCTTGACAAGCCTTACCATATGTAGATAGCTAGCCTTTGCATGGCACATCCATGTCCTCTACATAGCTAGCCAATTCCATCACTTTTTTGTTTTGAGAATCGAAGCCATTTGGACCTTGCTTGCTCATTGGATGGATGGACTCGAGTTGAGTTGTCGATCTGATGATATTGCTGAGAGGGGGAACGAAGAAGAAGAAAAGAATAAAACAACCCTTCTAGAATGGTGACCTAGCTTGATATCATATGTATAGTTTTGATGGGTAACGCATCTTCTATATATCATGAAATATCATTTGTCCTTTTCCTCCGCCCTTTAAATCATCAGTTACTTTCTACATACAATGGCTGATAGGTGATCTCTCGATGACTTACTACCTCTAAGGAGTATGACCACTTACCAGCGCTGAAATAACTCAAAATTTTCAAAAAAGGCAAAGTTTTCTTGAATTTTGTTTGAATTCAGAAAAACCCAAATTCAGAAACCTTTCTTCCTATTCCATTTTCCTCTTCGGGAAAGCTGCCTTTAGCTTTGCCTTGGCGTCATTTCGCTTGGCGCCTCCTCCCTTGTTTCCCTTGCCACAAGGCCACTTGTTGTTCGTGCACCGCACACCAGCTTGCTGTTGCAGGTGTCAAACTTGGCACAGCTCCACGCCACCTCGCCGATCGAGCCATAAATTGCCGTCACAAACTTCTCGACCATGCACCGTGCCTCCTCTACCGCCTACCTCGTTGTTGCCATCACGATCGCCATCTACTCAACACCCACCCGACGCCTTAATTTTCCCTGCCAGCTGCGCACTTGCGCCAAAAGAGATGTTGTGCACCCCGTGATGCCACTGCAGCCACCAACATTGCCGCCACCTCGCTGAAGACCCTCAGTAACCCACACTGTCTTCCATGTGCCGGCCATGCCCCTGTCGCCACCGCCTTCGCTGGCCTTTAAAGCTGAGTCGAGCTACTCATTAGCTTGCTTTGGCACCCAATTGCAACCTCATGGCTTTTCCCTCCCATCTTCGGCCAAGAATCGCTACCCCCGCCATGTCCACGCCGGTGAGCCCCAAAACACGGTTTTCCCTCTAGCCTCAATTACAACCCAATTCATCTTGGCCATAGGACCTATAGGACACCCCGAACCCAACCACAACCACGCTGAACAACCTCATTGCCTCTAGGCCGTCGGTGCCATGCGCCACCATTGGCCATGCACGATCACCGTGGATAGCCACGCACAAGTGAAACCAGCCTAAGCTACCACCAGTGTTAAATTTCCCCTGCGTAATAGAAGCTCAAGCCACCCTTAAACTCACCAGAACCCCATCGGAGTGCTACAGTGCAATGGCCCTACTCCGACAAGCCATCACCACCACTAGCCTTTTTTGGTGCCCCTCCTTATATGCTCATACCCAAAATGGGTTGCTCAGACTTCGTTTACCCTTGTAGCACAACCACTCGCCGCTAGTAGCCCTCATCGACGCGCAATCGCCACTACTGTCTTCTTCCTCTACTCATGTGGCCATGGCGTGCGTTCAAGCCGGCTAGGCTTCGTTCCTGGTAGGCTGAGCAATTGGGTTGGCTAAGTTGGCTCGAAGCAGTGGAAGCCCAGTAGTCCAAGAGGGCTAAGCCCAACAAACGAAGCCCATCACTATTCACCCTTAGCCCAATACTGTTTAGCCTGATCTGCAACCATAGTAAACGGGTTCAACACTATTCACTTAACCCAACCCATTAGGAATAGTGCCAACCTAGCACTATTTATCTGACTTATTACTGTTCACCCAAAACCCGTTAAGCATATTTATATCCATTTTGAGCCCGTCTAACCTATTTTCAATCCCGTTCAACCTAATCAAGCTTAGTTTAAACCCTATCTGTCCAACCCACCTTTTCTAGATATTTTATTATATTTTGTTCCCAACTTCTAGATATTTTATTATATTTTGTTCCCAGCTTGCCTTCTGCAAAGCAGAAACTTATCTATATTTGTTCTTTTGTGGATTCGATTAGTTTCCCAATGGAGAAGTTACTGGAGCAATTAAGGTAAATGGTGTAAACATAATGCCTACAAAGAAATAATCAAAGACTCTGGATAAAAAGGCAAGTCACATGTCTTTGATAATGTTGATCCTATATTATTAAATTATCATTACTTTCATTATTACTATTTGAGCACTCTTATTTTCATATAATAATAGTTTGGAATGACATGATGAATAGCTAGACCCTACCACCGAAAAGCCCTGTTGTATTTATAAAGGCCATATTCACCTTCATAACTTTGGTAATTAATCACTATATAAATAACTATTAGTAGATGGTATAATTAAAATATTTTACTTGAACTACTAAAAATAATTCGGCTTCATGCCGGTAGACTTTCAAATGGTAATAGGGTTGAGGCTACTTGATGAGAAGCAACTAGATAGTTGGAGCCTATGACCTCACCTTAGGAATTGAGGCTCTGGTTTAGATACGGTGGTGTAGTGTTGGTGTGCACAGGGTAAGTGAATGATATATAGCTTCATAAGGACTAAGCCATTGTACCAAGTAAAAGACATAGAACTCGCTCAAACACAGGTTTTGACTTGTCAAACCTGGTCTAGTACACTGCTTAATTAATTCGATCAAATGTTTATAGGAAGGTCAGCTATCCCAGAGTTTCAGATGGCCCACGAACAAGAGGTGAAATGGAAGTGGGATTGGAAAGTCACTTGCCATTCTTCAAAATGGTAGGTCCACTCAACATCGGGCCGTGATTTCCACTTTGGCCTGTGGATTCCTGATAATGTTGTTTGCCCCAAGTCTACAGGGTAAAAACTAGATAGAATAGAGTAGTGAACAACCTTACTACCTCAACTCAGTCACATGTTAGCATGTTATGTGTCTATAACTTGACATTATGAGTCTGAGATATCTTGTGAGTAAAGCTGAGCAACTCTGTAAAGTATAATAAATGGTATTCAAATACGTCATACTTCTGGTCAATGTAGTTGTGTTTCATTGGTGATTCTAATAACATGGAATAAGTAGAATTTGAATAATTTTAATATAGTAATTATGAATGACAAACCCCTTGTTAATTAAATATTGTTTCACTATTTTAAGTGCAAAGTTCTTTACCATTAAACTTGTATTTATTCTTATCATGTTATAACCAACGACACTATCTGTATGAACTCCTTGCATATTAGTTATGTTGCTTCCAATGTGACTTGCTGAGCACCTAGTGTACTTAATTTTGCTTATTTTCATTAGATCAGACACAATAGCAAGAAAGGATACATCAGTTAACGTGTTAGAGCTACGACCACACTCAAGCGTTCCTGTGGGATTTCTTCAGTTCTTCTGAATGTAAGTTATATTTTGGGCTTGAATGCTTGTAAAGCTATTGTAATTTGGTGTTAGGTCATATTTTAATTAAGTTAAATCTTTTTAAATGCTCATGAGCTGGCATGGTACTATTTTTGTTCGCAACTAAACTCATGGGTTGTTGTGGGAAATGCGACGGGTCTATTCTTAAAAATGGGGTCATTACATAATGGTATCAGAGCAAGCTTAACTGTAGGTTGTAGCCCTAAGTATAGGTTTGGTCTTGATAAGAATACAAGTTTGACAAAACTTTAGTTTCTTGTACAAAAGAATTACAAAAACCATAAGTATTATTGCTATACTGTCTTTCTTATTTCTATCTCATTTCTTTTAGGCTTGTGTTAAAAGCTTTCCTTTTGATTTTGTAAAAATCTTTAAAACTCGTGCAGTCGCCTAGGCTAACTTCTTGCTATAGGTGTTGACCAAATGGAATGAAAACTAACGTCAGTGGAAGTAGTACTAAGGATGGTGTCAAAAAATAGTACGAGTACCCTGACCAAAACTTTTCCTTTTGAAGAGTTATAAGGTCATCGCTCGAGTAGTTAGTTAATAATACCCATTTAATTTTCATGCTGCTATGGGTAAAACCATCTGAGTAGACGAAGTTCTTTTGATTGTACTGCTATAATAGCTCAATTGCACTATCAGCCTATTAGGTTGTTATATAAGCAATTTGTGTAAAACTATTTCTGGTTTCAAATAAAGGCTATACTGAAAGCTTTCTGCTCCTAGTCTGTTTCATCCTGATCCTTACCTATATCTTTTATTTTTACCCTTATTCTTCCCTTATCTATCAGATTCCAAACCATGGAAAAATAAAATGCCAGTTTCTGGTTGCAAGAAGTAGATTGATTTTATACCCATAAAATTGTAAGTGATAAAAGTAGATAACCTTATAAGGGTTTGGAATAAGGAGTGATGAATAAGCAAGTATATTGGTGAATTCATGTTGATCATAGGAAGAAGTAGTAGTGTGAATTTCAGATGGATCAATTAATGGAATTTATTGGATAGGATTGACTAGGTAAAATTGAATGATTAAATTTTGAAAAAAAATAGATGATGAAATGATGTTTATTGGATTGTAGCCTTGATAAATGATATTATTCTTGGTGGATGTTTACAATTGTGAATTAATAAATAATGGAGAGCATGGTTGATTGTTGGATAAGCTAACCATGATTAAGAATCAATGGTGGAAATGATTGGATTATTAGGGATCTTGATATAAATGATATCGATGGATTTAAAGTGAGAATATTTGATCATCACTAGGATGCATGGTTGAATAACTGGCAGATATCAATTTTAAGATTGGATTTATATTATAATTCATGATGGAAGTCGAGACTTATGTGAGATTTAGATAACCATGATTTGATTAATGAGGTTATGGATGATGCAATAGGAAATGAATATTTGTTGGGTTAGATAAATGATGAAGCATGTCATTTGGAGTTTCAGATGACAATAGTACCTTGACCAAATAATGAAGGTAGATAGTATAGACATAAATACCAAGAATTATTATTTAAATTAATAATAAGGTAATTGGATTCTAAGCCTATTTATGCAAGTAGTACAGGAATGAATGAATTTATTGATTGATAATGAATATTGCAAGACATTGGAATACCTTTACAAATATATGGAAAATTTTCGAGGTAAGTATTCTAGGAAGACCAAGATTATAAGATTGATTATGGGAAATGATGGGTATTGTTGAGCCTTTATGATTGATTGAGGAATATGACCAATAAGGATTACCGAGTAACCTTAATAACCCATTTTAATAGAAGGCAATCAGAAAAATCTTTCAATCCCACTTCATTCTAAGACTATCCTATTTCTTTCTTATTCTCATCTTTATTCCAATCTAACTTCCCTTTCTAAACTCAAAAGTGCTACAATCTGATTCCTAAACCCCGAAGGGACCAGGGCTACAGGTTTTATTTTTCCAACCCATTCTTCTAGCTTGGGTGAATCTCGTGGATGATTTTCTTTCTAAGGGGATAGTTTGAAATGACCCAAAAATTTCAAAAATTTTAAAGTTTTCTTGAATTTGTTTGAATTTGGAAACCTTTCTTCCATTTCTGCTTTCTTCTTCGGGAAAGCCGCCTTCAGCTTTGCCTTGGCGTTATTTCGCTTGGCGCCTCCTCCCCTGTTTCCCTTACCACACGGCCGCTTGCCGTTCGTGCACTCAACGGTAGGTCCACTCAACGTCGGGCCACGATTTTCGCTTTGTCTTATGGATTCCCAACAATGTTGTTTGGCCCTGAGCCTACCGGGTAGAAACTACAAAAGATATTGCAGTGAGCAACCTTATTATCTCAACTCAGTTGTACGCTAACATATTGCGTGTCTATAGCTTGACATTATAAGTTTAAGATATTTTGTGGATAAAATTGGGCAACTCTGTATAGTATAATAAGCGATATTCGAATACGATGTGCTCTCGGTCAATGGAGTTGTGTTTCATGGGTAATTCTAATAACAAGGCATAAGTTAAATTTGAATAGTTTTAATATGGAAATTATGAATGATAAATCCTTTGTTAATTAAATATTTTTTATTGTTTTAAGTGCAAAGTCCTTTACCATCAAACTTGTATTTATTCTTATCATATTATAACCTGTGACATCATCCATTTGAACTCATTGTATGTTAGTTATATAGTCTTCCCATGTGGCTTGTTGAGTATATAGTGTGCTCAATCTTGTTTATTTTCATCATATCAGACACAAGAGAAAACAAGATGCATCAGTTCACGTGTTAGGGTTATAACTGCACTCAAGTGCTCCTGTGGGGATTTCTTCAATTTTTTGAATGTAAGTTAAGTTCGGCCCTAAATGCCTGTAAATCTGTTGTAATTTGGCCATTAGGTTGTATTTGAAACAAGTTAATTCTTTTTAAATGTTCGTAAGTAGATATAATATTTTTTATTCATAAATAAACTTCTAGACTGTTGGGGTCGTTCCAAGCGCCACTGCTGGTAAAAAAACCATATTGAAGAATTTGTTGCATTGGTACGCGAAGCAGCGCTCTCTAGCTGAGGTGTTTCGCTAGCATCCTTTCCTGGATTCCTTATTTGATTGGCTGCTCCATCCTTAGTTACACATGGTTCAATCATGTTAAAGCAGGGCATTTATGACTACGAAACATATCTCAGGTCAACTAATGGATCAACAGGCTAATAGTACTAGCAAGAGAACGCAATGTTGCACTGCATTGGATACAATCCTGGTGAGTCCCAAATGGAGGCTCACCATGTGGGCATTCGAAGGCCCCCAACACATTTTGTCTAGGGACATTGTCAGGCCAGGGCGACCAAATATGACAACCAAAATTGGAATTTAGAAGACTTGTCTTCCATGTGGATGGCACATGATGTGGGGAAACCTACCTAAAAATTACAGCGCATAAACGACAGTGTCAAAATACGAGTAGGATTGCTTATCTTCGGGTCAGTGCGTGCAACTCAACTACCATGCATATCAAAATATTTATATATCATGTGATCGAAATGGCGATGCATGCATACACACACAAACACACACATATATAGGACGCTGAAATAGGGCACCATAGTGTCTGAGCACCAAGCCTCCTTGCCTTTGGATTGCTTTTAGATGCGTACAAGTGCAATGATATATAATATATTAGGATGAAAAGTCTTAATCATGGATGGAAAGTCTCAATTATAGAGTCTTAGCACCATGGTGTTCCTGTTATTTATACTACACACACACATACATACATACATACATACATACATACATACATACATACATACATACATACATACATGTGTGTGTATATATGTGGCACTATCTATACCAGATAGATAATCATGGTCCATGAAGCAAACTGTCACTAATGGAAGTATGTGTACATATGCTGCACTTGCATAGGTGTTAACCACTAGGAAACATAGGACAAAGTGTGTGAGGGTGGTGGGTGGTGAGGGGTAATGTGATGTCCCTTGGTGAGTTTGTGAGGGTGCTGGTTGGTGGCTACAAAGGAGAATAGGGAGGGGATGGAGTGTAGTGTCTCCCAGCTGACAGGACTACCAGCACTGAGAGCTCAGTGGAAAAGCATGCACATATATGCAGCACATGAACAATGCTATGGAAGAATCAGGCAATGGAGAATTTAGTTATTTCAGTATTTGAACCGCTCATATAGGACAAGAAAAAACACTAGTTTTATGTACAGGCAGCTAGCTAGGACCCCTTTGCTTAGCAAAAGAGGAGACCGGCTTTATTGTTTCTCAAGCACCATCGATCAAAGACAGGACAGTTGGTTGAAAATGTGAGGTGATCGTTGTGAAAGAAAGCAGTTAGGATCGATATCTTTATGAAATATGCGCTAGTTATCATGATGAAATCCTTGAATGTGTCTAGCCAAATCGTTTTCTTTTCCTTGACCTCCTTTTGCATCGTAATGTTACGTAGACTAGTAAAAATTTGCCATGAACAATTGGTGCAATTTTTTTCATGGACATTTTCGTCGGTGTAAATTTCATATTTCTTCATCAAATATTTTCTAGTGCATAGTTTAAAATTACTTGAGATGCTTAGTTTGAATGATTTTGTAAATTTGTTGATTTATAATGTGTAGGATCGTATGTCGCAATCAGAGGGGGTAAATAATTGTCTCCGCTTTTTGAAATATTCAAGTAGTCGATACAGGTTTCGACAGCTCAATCGACTACTCGATGCTTAGCTGCTCGCCAGATCGCTCAGCTTCAAACTTCGGCCAGATTGAACGTACTCGAAAACTCCAATCCAGAAGTAGAACATTTCGATCACCTTTGCACATAGTCAAATACTTCTGCTGCGACAACAATCACCAGAAATCTTCAAGACATCATGAACTAGATTAATTCAAGATGTTCTTTATTACTGGATTTTCATGAATTTACAAAGTACCCTCACAAGCACCCTTAAAAACTTAGCACAAAAGCCTCCTGAAAACAACAGCTAAACTCTTAGCTTCTACCTGTTTTTATATGTTAGAGCACTAAACCGTGTTCGACTCAAACACGAACACAAAATCCTATCTCTTACTCAAATCAAGAGACCTAAAACCTTTCCAAACACGGGTTTTAATTAATCCCTCAATCTTCTCAGTTATGGACTCCATCCACAACTCCTAACTCTCTACGTGATAAAGCCTCCAGAACGCACCTCCCATAGCTCCATCTCGCATCATCAACTTTAGTGCGTAGCATCCAGGACCGCACCGCCCGTAGATTATTCACGAATCACCACATTTGATCTCCACGTGCACCAACGTTAGCCCAACCACCTTGTGTGACATCCTCAACCATCTGGATCTCAGATCTCTCTATCCTAGTCCCAGTCCTCCTTGTCACTGACCATGATCATTTCCATGCTCACCTGCATATGCAAAGACCAAAGAAACTTTTTCCCGTCACAAGTTCTTCCCAACATGCTGTCATCAGCACACACACGTATAACCACAACCTCAACCAACCATCAACACCAACCAGGTTATCCACGACCACAAATCTTATCGCTATCTAGAAATCAGTTTTAGATCACTCAATATGACTGCTAGCTCAATGAGTACTCGAAAACAACAAGTACTCAAGAATTACCATCGTTCCGCTCAAAACACTTAAAAATACCAAGCATCGCTACCGACCAGAACCATCGAGTACCGACCGCTACAACTAAGACACCCAATCGCCAAGACTACGATTACCGATCATCAACCAATCATTGCATCATTGATCACCGAGTACTGAGTGTCACTGACAACCAATACGACCAAATTAGTCAATCACTGACCCAACATGAGTACTCGAGGTACTCAAAGATCACAAGAATTAAAGCACTCGTACTGACTATAAATTCTATGAGTACCGAACGTGAAGCCTACGGTAACCAATCGCAAAAGCCTACTAATACCGATCGCGATGTCTACGACAAAAGATCGAAAAATCTGAGACAACAACAGCAGAGCGCGAAGTCTAGAACTATGACGACAGGACTACAAAGTCTATGACTATGACAGCAGTCCGCGAAATCTATGACTGTTGACTGTAAAGTCTTCGACTATCGAGTACCGACCAGTAAAGTCTACGACTATCAGGTATCGACCAGGTACTGTAACTACGACCATGGAAAAGTACTGTAGCTATGACCATCGACCGGTTACTATAGCCTATGACCTTACGATCTCCGACCAGTTCACTGTAGTTAAGACAAGTTCACTGTTAGAGGTCGAAATCTATGGTTACCTATTGTGGTCGAAGCCGTGGTCTAAATACCGTGGTCAAAGCCGAACGTGGTCGAAGTCTACCATTCGGACCTGCAATCGGACCATCAATTACAAGGCCAATCGGACTACCGTTCGAACCTCTGATGCTACTCGATCACCGTTCGATACTCTGGTGGCACTCAAACATCGTCTGATACCAAGCGGAGCCGATCAAAACCACTCGGACTAGACCAAAACCAATCGGAGCAGACAAAAACACTCAAACTAGACCAAAAACACTCACACTAGACCAAAACCACTTGGACTCGAAATCTTCAACTACGATCGACTGAAACTTTCACAAATGTAAATTCCAAAATAATCCAAATATCTATTATTCATCACTACTAAATCCACAACCATCAACATAGTCTAACATAATGATATATTATTTTCAAGTTGTTCATGCTCATGGCTTCCAACTAGCTAGTTTCTTGGCAATATAGCCAAAGTCAACTTCGGAATGATTTAACAACTAGGGCAACGCAACATAGACTAATTTGATTTTGTATTCGATTTTTTTAGAGATAATTAACTCAGTACCAATGCAAGGAGGCATAAATTGGAATTTTCCATCCAATGTGAGAGGACATGTGGTCCAGTGACAAATTAGATGGCATTTTTCAACTGGACCATATGTCATCCTCGTCAATCTGCTAGCTAGAGGGGGCCCCAAGAAAGCTTAGAAGAGGACTAACCACGATACCCTACATCAAATGCATATCAATGCCGCCTTCGTTCTTTCTTTTTTGATGAGAAATAAACAAAATCTCTTTTTTTCAGGGCAATACAAACATAAAAGAATAAAAATAAAATCTTAAATCCAAACTTTAAAATCCTCGTCAATCACAATCAAGCCCGTTGAACACAGGGGGGACAAAATGACATGATCAATTTGCCAAGTGTCCCATTTGTCATGTCCGCTACTAGCTTATGTCCACTGATTCATCCATATAAGCCAAACCATGCCTCTCCATCACTCTTATCCTCCTGTAGCTTCTTCATCCAGCAGGGCTCCCGTAAGCAGAAGTGTGAACCTCCTTTAATTTTATCCTTTTGTGCTACCACGAGCACTGGACAAAGGAACACGATGCAATCGCCAAATCTTAGCTAAAGTATGATGTGAATTAATCACTGTCAAATAGGGATAAAAGTAGATGCGATAATATCTTAAATCTATCTAAGCATCTACATATCCTCGTTCTCAGAGAAGGTGGGCATGAGTGACTGAGAGATATGATGATGACTTTGGTTTATTGGTCGTAATATTTTCTTTATTGCCTGTTCTTGCAACTAGTGGAGTGGTTTGCGTAACTGCGTGGCTAGTCCTACTATATTTTACACTTATATTTCTATATAATTCTAATTATGGTTTAAAATTTTGGTATTATTGTTTTAATCTAGACTTTTTTTACACGGTATGGATCATGATGAGCACATAGTTTGAAGAATACTATTACTCCTTTTGGTCACACGCGCCTCCTAGTTTCGTTAGGACATCACAACTTGAGAGAATAGTAGCGGTGCTAGAAAGTTCATGGCACCGAGTGAACCTGTGCTAGCCTTGTAGGTAGGGGTGCCACGAAGAAAAATTAATTTATCTAGTTGCTTGGTGCCAAAGCTATTAAACAAATTATGGGTCTAGTTGTAAGTGAAATAGGGAGGTAGGAAGAGTATGGTTAAAGAAAAGGATGTAATACTTTATTTTGTTGTGGGTCCCGCTTTGAAGAGAGAAGAAGGTGATAAACACTAGTGGGTCTGTTCTCTTTGGCTACGGTTTGTAGGTTTTAGCTGCGGCTTGTAACTTTTAAACTGTTTAGCTGCGGCTTGTAACTTTTAAACTGTTTAGCTGCGGCTTGTAACTTTTAAACTGTTTATATGAGAGATTACAGAGTAATAGAAACTCACGTGCGGTTTTTGTCGATATAAATGAAGTTAGTAAAGTATGTACTACAATTAACTAGTAGACCCTATCATCAAAAAATATTCTGTTTAGAAATTAGTTACTGTGGAAATACCGAAAAGCAGCTTTTAGAAGCTGAAAAGAATAAGACCACTGCTTAAGAAGTGAAAATCAAGCATTAGTATGATGCAGCAGTGACGGGACGATTCTGGTATCGAACATATTTTACATGGCTTAGTTCCTCATTGTTTGACGGCTGGTCCGAAGCTTTAGGGCACCATCTCCGTTCTATACCTCTTTGTGTTGCATGGTAGCCTCAATGTAAGGAAATACGTTCACTCTCACTTATTCTTATCATGGCGCTTATTTCATTCATAATTTCATATAGCTAGCTATAATTGGTCTTATCGATCTATATGGAAAATTATAGCACACTTAATGGACAAAAAATAAAATAATTGGGTGTAAGAATAAATAGTTAAAAAAGGAAAATTAAAAGGACTTGAATACAAAATTTCTCATGCGCAATTGTCTCTGTAGAAAATGCTCCTTCCCTTGAAAATTGTATTTGTATAGTTTTTCTACTTTTGTTGGTAAAAATAGTGTGTGCATGTGGAATTAATTGTGTTATTCATATTTGCAATTTAACAACATATCCTCTCTTCATCATTTATTTATAAGTGCGCGCGCACACACAAACCTTTTCTTGCTTTTCTAAACATTTATGAGAGCAAAATTCAGTCATTTTATCATGTTATTCTCTTGATTTGATGGCCTGCTCAATTCAAATGTGTGGCCAAAATGTTACTGCATTTTAACAAAGAGCACTTTTAAGTTGAAAATTTCCCCCATAGCAGATGATATTTTCCTCTAGCCCTATGCTAACAAAACCTAGAGAATTTGCAACCGAGTGAGTACTTTCAACTTTGAATTTTTTTCCCTAGCAGCTAAATGCTTTCCCTCTCATGCTAACAAGGTCAATACAATATACAAAAGGATCACCCTCTCTCTCTCTCTCTCTCTCTCTCTCTCTCTTGTATTCATCTGAGCTTCTGTTCCTGACATTTTTTTTGTCTTCCTCACTCTGGGAACATTCAAGCTCCCCTAGAATCTCTCCCAAGGGATGAAAGCCAAACGGTCATGAGAGAGAGAGAGAGAGAGAGGCCTTTGCTACCCATCTTGGCAGCACGTACGTGGTGCGTCCCTGCTTGCGTGTGCCGCCTTGGCAGTACGTACAGTACAGAACGCATGCATGTGTGCATGCAAAAGAACGAGATTTCCAAAGGGATTATCGCATCAAGCATTCTTCAAGCTCTGATTTAGTGGTGATCATTTCGGCTTAAAAGCTTGTGGTTTATGGCTGAAAACATCAGAATGGTGAAAAAGCATCAGAATGATGAGGCTTATTTAGCATAATTAAATTTAAAAAAATTAAAAATATAAAAAATATGTTAGCCTATTACGTATAATACAAACAAATACGGGGAAAAAAGAACCGGCAAAAAACTCAACAAAAAGCCAAAAGTTCAGAAAAAGACGAAATTTATGAATAGTGAAAAATAAACCAAAAGCCAGAAGCCAAAGCCGAATTGATCAGGGCATATCTGCTTTTTTTTTTTGCTTCCATAATTCTCTACATCCGAGGCTCGACAGCTTTCAGTTTTGTTCAGGCACAGCTTCGTTAATCTTCAATATTTCCCAAGGCAGTGACATTGAAACAAACAGAAAGGGCATGTACAGATCGATGCCAGAACGGTAAATCCTACGTAGGAGTATGTAGCAACATCGACAGGGTACCAAAAATCTAGTCCTAACAAATCTGCTCGGTCGATCTGCCCATCATGCTCATCACTAAACCAATTATTTATTACTACCAGCTGCCTGCCAGATAGCTAGCGTGTTATTCCCTAGCTAGCTTGCATGCGGCAAGGTTAGCAGTGACAGGCCGACAGCTACAGTCGTGTTTAGAATTCCGTAAGAATTCTCATATAAAACAGTTCAATCTGTACAGGATTCGAAAACAAAATTCCTTCGTCCTAAACCAGACCTCGTCACTGGTCACACTGTCCGCCATGCACTAGTCACACTGGCCCTTTGCCACTTGAGTAATGGGTCAGGCCGGTGACCCCTAGATTATCATTACTATTATAAAAATAATAATTTAATGGTCGTATGTTTCTTCTTCTTCAACCATTCTATTCTCAACTTCTCATCACTCTTCACTTTTTAACTGATCAGAATAACTCTCTTTCATAGCATAATTCTCTATATATCTAATAAATTTTGTTGCAACGCACGAGCAGCTGACTAGTTCCCTACATTTCGCAGTATTGCTAGTTGCATGCAGCAAGCTAGCTAGCAGCGGCAGGTACGAGCATATTTGAAAAACGAAAATTTTATAGAAATTCCGTAGAATTTCCACATGAAATTATCAGTTCATTTTCCACGGGACTCTCTTACCACTGGCCAGACTGCTGGCACTGCACTTGGTCACTGGAGTACTGGATTGAGGCAGGTTACCCAATCCCATCCATGCTCAGAATGCGATCGCATCCGGCAGGTAGAGATCGTGGTCAGACATACCATACCCATCTTGTGCTGGCTTGGCGTTGCTCAGAGTTGCATATACGTACATAAACATGGGCGCAGATCTTGTGTCAGACCCAGATTTTACAATCTGAAATCTACTGTGTTTACTGCACTATTCCCTGGATCAGTAGATAGTGCACACAGGTACATTGCTGAATCATTTCATACATCGCATAAACTTTAATAATAATACTGAATTAAAATACACCACATCGGGCGAGAGTTTACAAAAGGGCCGCTTTGGCCAAATGTCTTCATTACATAAATGCAGCGGAAATAGTAGCAAAAGTAATCCCAAAATCCACAGGCAAGCGACCGGTAGGATAATGTGTACAATATATGCCACCAGGTTCCCGGTAACATAGATGTACACAGCGCCTAGAGTCTACTTGTCTATGCCTAACCATCGAGGCCTACGCCTTAATTATTGCCTTTGCTTCCGTCGACGTTGGTAGGGGCCTCCTCATAGGCGTAATGTCCTTGGGTTCCTGTTTCTGAATTTTGTCGCAAAAGCGAGTATGAGCACTCTGACCCCGTGCTCAGCAAACCAACACACAGAATGCAATACTTTAACATGTAAGGCTAATCAAAGGATGGCTTGGGTTCATTTTATTTTGCGAAGAGTGCTTTTGAATACAATTATAGCAAAATCCCTGAGACCTAGCAATTTTAAACTCAAAACTTTTGTTTATAAAGTAAGTTGATCTTATAATTGACACAGATTCCATCCACCATTACATGGCATCTGCGCCATATAGTATCTTTCAGCGTTATAGCCGCTTAACGTACCACTGGGACAACACCCAGGACAATTCCAAACCCAGGGCAGTCCTTCGCCCTACAAATTTCCCTTCTCCCAAGTACCATTATTTTGTAAACAGAACTATATCTAGTTAAGTTCTCATGCCTGCCCTTGACCGTGGGCACGGCTATTCGAATAGTTTTGACTCTGCAGAGTTTGTACACTTTCACCACAAGAGACAGTCAACTCGCTGCCCCACATGATGCCTTAGACATGTGGTTGAGCAGACCATCACAGTGACTTTTCAAAGTACCTCGCCCCTTCCATCATTTCACCCTATGGGTCGCTCCCACTTGCGGTGGGTCCCATACGTTGTGCGGGATGTTCTCCTTCTGAACGTCTAGCAGCTGGCTACGTCCCCTGCTAGCCCGCCACAGCAGAACTTTATCCTCCGCGAGTGTCCCATTCAAGCCGTCACACAGACTGCCGCTTGCACTATCCCACACCTCCTCCTGGAAGGATGACTTTCAGGGTCCGGTAAATCTACTAAGCCAAGTTGTATTTTACAGACTTGTGGTTGTACTGTTTTACACGGGTTGACATGACAAGATTCAGTCCTTAGTGGTATCTGGGTGGTTCTACCACAAACCACACTCTCGTGCACCACTGCACCATACCCCCGAACCATCCGCCCAGATATTTAAGCAAGTTGGGGTTCTTGGAAACATAAAATAATCATATCCGACATGTATCAGTCATTACCACCATGACTGCCCAACCAAAAGTTCTCATGATTAAAGTGATGTTTGGGCGTTCTCGCACCCATGATTACCTAAACAATACTAAGCACGGCATATAAATTACGGACTTATTTTCGAGAGGTTTATATTGAAATTTTACTAGGGCGACAAAGTTCACATGATCAAGCATTTCAACGGATCATTATTAGCAAGCTTTATATTAGGCGTATAACTACCATTTCTGGAAATGAACATATTTTTCCTCATAAAATAACAGCATGCATGTTGGTAATTTAAAAGAAATTAACTTTGCAAAATCATAGGTTCAAAATGGTCAAAGTGTTAACTCGCCTTGTTCGCGGGGTTCTTGGTCTTGGTCTTCTGAAGCTTCTAAGCTGGCTGCCTCAACCTCCTCCTCCTGAGCCTCGTACGCTATTTAATCGTGCGAAATACCCAAATAAAAGAAAAGCAACCAATCAACAAAATATCACCAGAAATTCAAATGAACTCCAAAAATTATGGTTCTGGTTCCATTAGATAGATCTTGAATTTAAACAAATTTAGAACTTTGTTTCATTCAATTTGGAGCTAAAATGAAAAAGTTATGATTGGTCAAAGTTCTCTGTTTCGGTCAAATCCAGAAATTATCAAATCCTGACATGTGGGGTCCACTGGTATTTTCAGATTTATTTTAATTTCCCTTTTTATTTACTTTTTGTGCTACTGACATGTGGGTCTGGTTACTGTTCATGGGGTCCACATGTCAGTACGGGCTCGGTGCAGATGTGCCACTGACCGGTGGGGCCCAGTGGTCAGTGAACGGCTCTGGCTACAGCAGCTGACAGGTGGGGCCCACCTGTCAGGCGGAAATAAAAGAAATGTTCGACCTCGGCGCTGCGAAGCCGGGGGCTCGAACGCGCGCGGCCGAGGGAACCGGGGAGAATAGAGTTAGCGTCGATAGCCAAGTGAGCGGGGAGGCTTTGCCTACCTCTATAGGGCAATTAATTCCCTTGAGGTGGGTCTGCAGCGGGGTCGGGCTGAGGAGTCGGGGACGACGGTGGCCGGCGGCGAAGGGATGTCGGGGAGGTCCGGCGGAGAGTCGAAATGCGTTCCTCGAGCTTCGGGGGTGCCGGTGGTGAGCTCTGCAGGGGCCGAGGGGGCACGGTGGCGGCGGCGTCGTCGCGGTGGCGCGCTCGGGAGGTCCTCGGTGCGGCGAGCTACGGCGGTGAGGTGCTCGGGTGAGGCCGGGTCGTTTCGCGGTGAGCGGAGATGGTGTGGTGGCGGGGAATCGGATTCTAGTGGCTCGGGCTGGCGGATTGGTGTTCGCCGGAGTTGGGGACGAAGGAGAAGGCCGGTGGCGATTTACGGGCTTTCGGCTCGATTACCTTCTACAGTAGGAAGAGGGCGGCGTGGGGAGTTCGGAGGAAGCCGCAGCGGCTTTTATAAGCGCACGAGCGGGCGGCAATGGCGGCGGCCGTGCGGTCATGTCCGGCGCGGCGTGGCGGCGGCGGCGGGATTCTGGCGCGCGTGCTCTCCCGGCAGCTTTTGCGCCAAGACGCGAAGGACGCGTCGCAACGGGCGGCGCTCCGGCGCATGCGTGCCACGGGGAGTGACTACCCTGTCCTCCGCGCAGAGAGAAAGAGACGGGGGAAGAGGAAGAAGCCGACTCTGACAAAGCGGGTCCACCGGCCACGGGAGAGGAGGAAGCGCGGCAGCACGGATGGCCGTGTGGCGGGAGGTTGATCGGCGCGGCGCGATTAAGTGGGCGGATGGCCGGATGGGCCGAGGCGCGGGAAGGGGGCATCACGACGCCACGTGGCGGCGAGGAAAGGGAGGGGGATCGGCCGGGGCGACGTGGGCCGATCCCGGCCGTCCAAGTGGCGGCCAGAGAAGTGGGTTGAGTTTTTGTTGTAGGGGTGGCCCAACCCCCCGTGACTGGGCCGTGCAACTAGTCCAACATGTAATAGGCCCAATAGTGTAGAGGAATATGACAGTGTAAATATACCAGTGTACCCCCATCCTTTGTAAATACTAAAGGGTAGAATGGGGATTTCCCATTCTACCCTACTCACATATATATAAGCCCCCAGGAGGGGCAAAGGGGGACATCTCCTTCATTCTCACCACCTCTCCAGATCTAGCTCTCTCCCTCTCCTATCGATCCCCCTCTCTTCCTGTTTAGCCCGTAGCTACGACAGTTTTATTTTTCCGATTTTTATTTTAGCCTTTTAGAAATTGCCAAAAAATCCCAATAAGCTCAGAAAAATGCGAAAATACATCCAAAAATTCCAGGAAAATTCACAGAAGTTCCTGATGATATTTTGGACTTGATAAAAATATTTCCATCTAATTTTGGTATTTAATTTACTTGTTTCCATTGTTATTCATGCCGTTATTTAGAAATGGGGTTTTGGTTTTAACCTAATTTTTCTCCCTTCCTTTCATGGATCATCTTTTCAGATTCTTACTTAAAATTTAAATTTTCCATTATTTAAGTATGCTTGTTTCCTTAGGATCCTTTTAGCAGTTTGGGACCTTCTCCACATTTTTCATTTAAATCCCATAAACTCCAAATTCAATAAAACACATTTCAGAAATAATTCAAAAAGCTTCACATTTTCAAATTCAAATTTTCAAGATGTTACACGTCGGGTCACTGACGTGTGGGCCCACGGCTCGTGAGGCCCACACGTCAGTGACCCAACGTCACCTGACTTACATCAGAGAATCCGGGCGGCATAAACATATGTAAGCCTGGAAGCAACTCATCTTTGTAATTCAGCATGAGAAAAACGCATGCGTGCACGAGGCAGTCGAGCTCGATCGATTAGCAGCCCGAGACCGACGGGTGTCGCTCTCGCTCGCTCGCTCGGCATGCGCGAACTGCCAACAATCACATCGATGATCCTGCATGGCCTCGGTAGGCCCGGCCGGCACGCGGAGGACCATTATTATTATTATTATTATTGTTGTTGTTGTTGTTTTTGTTGTTGTTGTTGTTATTGTTATTGTTTAACTCTTTTTTTAATAATATTTTAAAAATAAATCTCTCACTAACTAACTTATTTCTAAAAATCCACTCCATCACTAGCAAATGAATGCTGGCAAGAGCTGCCATGCGGATTGCCATCGACGCATGTCGTGGCAGCCTTTTGCCACGCCACCGAAGATGTCACGGCAAAGTTCATTTGCCACGCCACGAACAGTGACATGGCAAAAATGGATCATTTTTTTTTTGAAAAAATAAGTTTGGACTTAACTGTGGCCCAGACGGCAATTATTAGAAATAAGTTCGGAGGAGGTTATTTTTAAAAATATTATTAATTAAAGAGTCGCTGACAAAAAAATGTTTGCATACAAAGCGCTGAGCAAATGAAGGCCACCTTAGCTAGGGGTGCAAACGGAGCGAATAGTTTTTAATCGTCTGGCCAACCGAAAACATTCAGATCTAATTCGAAGAAAAAAAAGATATCCAGCTACTTTTTTGGATTTCGGATTCTGAACCAAATAGTTTTCCCTGGGTATAACATTGGATTCGGAATAGAAGCATCCGTCGGATTCGGAACTATCCAGGAATATAATTGGATAGTATATTGTAAATTTATTCCAAATATCTGATAAACTCTAGAACCATGAGTTATGCCTTAGCTGATCAACCTAATAGGCAATCCCATGAGGCTATGGCCTATATGTACATGACTAGCCTTTCGCTTGACCAGAGTGGTGGAGAGAAATCAACCCACAAGGCTTTTCCGGCATTGAAATTAGTTTTTATTTTTTAAAAAATACAGAATATCCAAATAAGCGAAGAAAAATAGCAAATAAAATTAGAAAAATTTCAAATAATTTAGGCAAATACTTTTGAACATAAGGAACTTAAAAAAATACTTTTCAATTTAATTGATGTAGTCAAATTTGCTTGTTAAACTTTCAATGAGTTGCATTTTGGACATTTAGTACAGTTGATTGATCTTTTTATGTGCGATATATATGCATTCTGTCTTTGTACGATATCTGACTAAATATTCATGGCCAGATTAACTATATTTGAAGCGATATGTATTCACTCTACATTCGTGATTGGAATTATTTGTATACAGCACTATCTGTATCTGATTCCGATTCTAAATGAATATAAAACAGTATATAGGATAAACCAAAACCCTCTCTGTCCACTCCCATTGCACCCTAACCCTAGTTAGCAACTATGCCTACCTGCTAATCTTCGCACGTTGCGCAAGTTGCGGCAGCCAAGTCAAATACGCCGTGAAGCCGGACAGCCAACCCAGTAAAAACGCAGCCAAGCAAACGGACAGACGTTCGTTTGGTATTGGCGCATTGTTTGTTGGCTCTTTCGCATGCAACACACTAACATTGCTGATGATTTGCATCCTAATCATCGGCCCATCACAGAATTGCGTAAGGAGTGACGGTGAGTAACAAAACAAGGCAACGGTGGTGGTCGGTTCGGCTGAAAAGCTGGTGGCTTATGGCTGAAAACACTATAGCTGGCTGAAAAAAGCACTGTAGCTGACAGAGACTTATTTAGCATAATTAAATTTAAAAATAAAAAAATATGTTAGCCCATTACGTATAATATAAACAAATACGGGAAAAAAAGAAACGGCAAAAAAGCTAAAAAAAGCTAAAAGTTCAGAAAAAGACGAAACTTATGAATAGTGAAAAATAAGCCAGAAGCCAAAAGCCAAAGCCGAGTTAATCAGGACCAACTAACATATTCTCGAACTGTAAAAAAACTGCAGATGCACAGGCAAGAGAGAGAGAGAGAGAGAGAGAAAACTGGGTGTAGTGTTGCTTGATCTGTGACATACCTGCAGTGCAGAGAGATGCTCCTTTCCACTCACATCGATCCATCATCCATGGACCTATCGGCCCCTTTGGATCATAACACACACCACGGATCAGCTACCGCTAGCCGTGCCTGTTTCCAGTCCTTGGAAGCAGCTGCTGCCGCATCCCAAAGGGTGGAGACGCCAAAGCGGTCAAAAAGATGAGCAGGTGTCGAACATCCGTAGGCTCAGGGCGGACGCTCGTGGCGCGGGACAAAAGCCAGGGAATATTGAAGTGGAACCGTATAACGATGGAGGGCAGTAGCAGTACATGCACTCCTGCAGCCTGCAGCAGTTAGCTAGATATACAGTGTTGGCTTTGACGGAAAACTCATATATTAAAAAAAAACAGAAGAATTGCTCTGCCGTAACTGCATAATTACGTTATCTGTATTTCTCTGTTTTCTTTTTTATTTTTCTTTCAAAATAAATTACATACCCCCTCTATTTATATTTTCCCCTCTAATCTTGACTCGACATACTTCTAGTTTAGTCTCAATGCATTATCTGAACTACCAGCTATGCCTCCGCATGAAGCGTTCTATATGCAAACTAAACATAGTTATATGTAGAAACTCAACTCAACTTGTATGGGTCCATCTGTATGCAAAAACTCTAACTTGTTGAGCCAGTCGGCCACAACTATAACTTTCCCAACTTATACTCGACACAGGACGGCGTACATATCTTTTTAATGTCCCGGACTCACTCTACTTACTTGACTTAGGACAGCGAACACATCTTCTCAACTTCCCGGACTCATTCAGCATCAGAGCAGTGCTAGTTCATCATCACCAAGAGCTTTAACAAGAAGTGCTTACTCCTTCAGTTTGCGGCATTCTGAAACAAAATGTCTATAATCATGATAATTATAGCACCTCACTTTTGCCTTATCAAGCTTCCCATTCTAGCGGCCTCGACCACCACCGCTGAAAGTGTTCTTTCACGAATTAATCTAGTTATCTTTAGGTCTGGTCGAAACCACAACCACAAGTATTTCAGGTCTAGTCGAATCCACGACTAGAGCATGTCTTCCGAGTACGTCAAGTCTGCTCAAGTCCACGACTAAGGTGTTTCCCTTGGAGTCGGAGACTCCGGAGTACTGTAGCAGTCGAAAATGACTCCAGAGTACTTTAGCAATCGAAGACTCTAGAGTCGCAGACTCTGGAGTACTGTAGCAGCTGGAGACCACGGAGTCGGAGACTCATAAGTACTGTAGCAGTTGAAGACCACAGAGTAATGTAGTAGTCAAAGTCGACTACTGTAGCAGTTGTAGTCGAAAAAAAAGGTACTATAGTAGTTGTAAAAGGTCAGGATTCAAAGTTCGTATGTAACTAGGATTCAGATCAATTGTAAAAGAAAATCAAGGTGTGTTTGTGTAGAACTCTTAACGTGGAATGGCACGTTGGATATGAAGTCTTGTATTTTGCTTCTCTATATAATAAAAATGAAAAGGACATAGTGTATCGCGTTGCCAAAGATCAATCTGTGTTTTACTCTTGTGTTCACGTGTGTGATCTCAAGGCTTGAGTTCACCGGTCGCTAAGGCCCTGGGCTAATTCTCCAATAATTGGTATCAAAGCCTAAGGGGCAACGCGATGGCCGGTAATGCGGGCGATCCATCGAAGTCAGGCACACTCGTCAAGACCACAGGCAACGAGCTTGATCCATCGAAGTCAAGTGTAGTCGTCAAGCCGATAGCAAGATACGCCTTAATCCCGATCCAACACCCGATATTGAGCAAAACGAATAACGACATATGGGCCATTAAGATGAAGATAATCTTACGTTCGCTAGGGGTATGGTCAGCGATCAAAGATGGAGACAACAACGGCAACAAGGATTAAGGCGCGATGGTGGCAATCGATGCCAAATGATATGATGATGTCAATCGCGGAGAAGGAGATGACGAAAGAAGTCTAGAATGCATTCAGGGAAATGCGAGTAGGCAAAGATCGCATCAAGAAGGCATGCACTCAAGTGCTAAAATGGCACTGTGCAAGTTGCAGATGGAGCACGTCGAAACAGAATCACCGAGAGACAATTTTTCGATCGGATCTCGACTGCACTCTGATACTAATTGTTAGTTTTGTTCTAAAAAACTCACACATTGTAAAAAATGAAAAAAACATAGGAGAATTGTCCTAACCGCAACTGTGCAATCGAGTTTTCTGAATTTCTCTATTCTCTTTCTTTCTTTCAAAATAGATTATATGTCCCCTATTTATATAGGCTAGGACTTACATAAATACTGGACTCTTTTTCTAACTCAAATACATACTGGACTCTATCTTCAAGTTGAATACAACTTTAAGTTGAGCAACAAACTCAATTTAAACTCTAAGTCAAGATTATTTCTAACACATAGTTGTTCTTCCTAACCCTTATTTTTTTACTGCTTTGCTTGGCTCACACCTCGCATGATCGAAAACTATTGGAATAAGTCTATTTTACTCTTTAAACTCTTATGTTTATCTAGCTTTCAACCTCGAACTGCCAAAATCGGATGTTTGACCTCCCTAAGCTGTCAAAACTTCCTAGTTTTCACCTCTAAAGCAGTTTTCAGTTGTGGTTTTTGCCAAATAGACACCACATTATTGGTTTTCGACTGACATGACAATCCACTCATCCACCACATCATCTAGCTTGTCCACATCACCACAAATCTCTCTTCTAGTCTCTCTCTCTTTTTCCCTCCCATCTCTTTCCTCTCTCCCTGTAGCTGCAGCCACCGCCTCCTCTCTGTCCCCATCTCCCTTCTAAACTTGGTGACTTTCACGGGAGCATCTCCCATCTACAATTCCTTGAGTACGTGCGGCAGTGGACTTGAGCATTTCGCATGGAACCTGTCTCCTCGCTACAGCTCCTCCTGAAGTTTTTTTGTCATGATTTTATTTGGAGATAATGGGGGAGACAGGTTCGGCAGCTCTTACAGCCCTTGTTCCCCATGATGGACAATCAGATTAAGGTACAGGAATGATTGCAATTAAGCGCAAAATATAGGCCAGCATCGACATCTTGATGAGGTGACTGATCAGTTTGTAACGACTGGAAAGATCGCAATTACACTCAGGACTCAGGAGTTCACTGTGCATATCTAGCATGGCACGCTACAGTACTAAATATTGTTCGAACATGGCGCAGACTGAACACAGGTTGGACTAAAGTCAATATCGCTAGCATTTTTCATCTCGCATAAAGTGGAATTACAGTCATGCTGGCAACCCCTTCACCAGCTCCCTCCTCACCGCGCCGTGTTGACCTGGATGCCGGCATCCCTGCACAGCAGCATTGGTCGAAGCACGGCGTGCAAAGCAGCCTCTACATCTCTCTCCAGTGATTATCTTGCAAAATATTTCATGTCATCTCGTATTCTCGACACTCTTAAATATCCCTCTCAAATTAATTTAATTTTTGTGTGGCCATCCGTCGGAATTTGAAGTTCTTCCACGTCGTTGGCCGCATCTATTCTCATCGTCGATTCGTCGCCCTCCGTGAGTATGGATTCAATTTCTTGCAATAAAGTGCTCCCCTAGACGTCGCCTAGCATGAGCTCACACTAAGGGCCTGTTCTTTTTGGCTGCGGCTTGTGGTTTTTGGGCTGTTCGTGCGAGAGATTACAGAGTAATAGAAACTCACGTGTGGTTTTTTCAGATATAAATGAAGTCGGTACAGTATATACTATAATTAATTAGTAGATCCTATTTTGAAAAAAATACTCCGTTTAAAAGTTAATTACTGTAGAAAAACCGAAAAACAGCTTTTAAAAGCTGAAAACCTCCACCAGCCGGTCGCCTCTCACCATGGTCTCACCGCCACAATGCTTCTCCACCCACAATGTCACCTCCTCTCACCTTCTTGTGGCCCCTGCAACCTATTTTAGCAGTCAATCATGGACTTTGTGTTGCTGCTTGCCATCGATCATGAAGTCCATATATCATTGTCGGCCTCCCCTGTTTGCTTCTCTATGCACCCATAGATCTCTCTTTTTCAACCCACTGGAGGCCAACAGGTGGGCCCCACTACTATGTCGGTGCCTACTTAGAGCAAAATCGCCTCCAATCGACCTCTAGAAGGTCAAATAAACGATATTGATATTTAAGAGGGGCAAAACATCTAATTTTATAGTTGAAGCTTGATACTTAGACCTATTTAAGAGTTCAGATGAGTAAAATAAACTTATTCCAAAATTATTTACCAGCAAAATGTTTCTGAACAAATGCATGATCGATGCCAGTACATTGTACACTGGGTTTGGGTTGATGAGCGGCCGGCGGGCTAGCCCTTATCTCCGCTGGAAGTTGAGGTACTTGATCGCTAGAGCGAAGACTACCGCGAAGAGCACGCAGAAGCCGACCACCATCGCCGCGACGACACCGAGGAACTCGTGCCTGAATCCGAAGTGCTCCTTGAGGAACACCGCCACGCTCGTCGAGCTGATGCCGTCCGCGAGGAGCAGAGGCTGGTCCAGATCGCCGAACTGGGAGGTAAGGAGGCCGTAGAGTGTCCATGACACGGGGTTGGCCCAGTAGTACCACCTCCACCAGACAGGAATCCGCTGCATTAACCGAAAATCAGATGGTAAATTAACGATCAATGTTTTTTTTAGATGGGGTAAACGATCAGGGCTGCAACAATGAATAGTCCCCCCTACAAATAATATGGCATAACGTGACATCAATGACGTCCTTCCCGCGTTATAAACATGGCCTAAAAATACCCTCTAAAAGATTCAACAAGCCCGGCCTACAGTGCTTACGTCGTTGTGCCCCTGATCCCACATGGCCTGATACATCTACTATATTATTAAACTGATAGGAAAAGAAATCATCACGTTGCTCTCAAGAGCTACAAATTACCACGTTAACGTATAAATGTGAGGGCTGTTATAGGGAACTGTCAATGTACAAATAATGTGACATCAATGCCGTGCTTCCCACGTTCGAAACATGGCATAGTGTACAGTGGTTCCGTTGTTGTGCACAGTGATCTCACTGATCTATTAAGCCCACATGGCCTGATACATCTATTGTATCTATCTACATACCTACAAGCAACAGGTGATATGAAAATACCATCTTAGTTTTAAAGGTATAGAAAATCCCACAATAATCCACAAATCTAAAAAAATCTTAAAAATTCTCTTATTAATCTAGAGAAGAGAGGATCTACAACAATTATTTGGTGAAGCCGGTTATAACGGTGAAAATTAATCATGTATAGATATTACAATTATATAACAAATATAACTATATTTCCAAAAGACAATAGGGTTATATAACAAAAACAACTATATTTCCAAAAAAACGAGTTATATAGCAGTATAATGTATTGCAATATCTAGCCACGCAATTGCATAGGAAATTCCGCTGGTTATTAAAACGGTAGAAAAAGTAGTCACAATGTTTGCTTACATTAATCGGAGAAAAAAAAGATAAAAATCTACACTATCGATTGTGGTGAATATAGATTATAGTTGTGTAGATTAAATAGGTACAGATACGAGAGCTGCTACAATTGTATAAGGAATCCACCTTATACAATTGTATTTCTATCATAATTACGTATTAGAGTTGTATAACAAGGACAACTCTAATGCTTAGATATAAACATATTATTGTAACGTCTATCCACACAAATGTGCGGAAAATTCGGCTAGTTATGTAAAGCCCAACTCAACAATATATTACGGCCCACCTAGGACAACCAATTTGCGTTATCCTCTCAAAAAAAAATACATTAAAGTAATGTTTTCCTGGGGTATTCCATGAAATTGCTTTTTAACTCTAGAGTGAAACAAGAACAAAGTTCTTTCTTAAATAACATACTCTAGCACTATGCAAAAGAATAGAATAGAAGTCGTTGTAGGCTAGTTTTTTTTTAAAAAAAAAGTCATTGTAGGACAAAAGTTATTGATAGGTCTTGTGAAATCAGCGAGAGGACGTTAGGTGCAAATTATGGAGGTGCTATTCCTCCCATACCTTTCTTGGGATCATAAATCCACAGAAGAGATTCCATAGCGTGTAGAATGGAGCAGCAATAATAGGTGCAACCGTATGGTTTGGAGTGATCGCCGTTGTCATCATGCCGTAGAAGGTGAAGTACAACAAAGTGAAGTACATAAAGAACAGATACCACAAGAACTTCACTGCTGTCCACTCAAATGAACCCAGACTGTAGAAGATTGTACCATAGATAAGTGACTGCACAAGAATGTAAGGGAACTCCACAGTAACCTGCCGAAGAACAATGTGTTAGCCCTAGCCATGATATGAGCGCTAAATATGCTGAGGGAATAAGAGTTCTGGACAAGAAAATACCAGAGAAAATGCAAAAGGCAATGCTGAATACATCCCAGCGGATCTCTCTCTGTATGATACAAATCTTTCGATGGAAATCACAGGTTGAACAGACGTGGCGTTAGTAATTCCTATGAAAAGTACTGCTGCATACATGGCACCCATGGCATTGAATATATCATGTTGGGTCTCCCTGTCAACATACAGCGACATCATGCTCAGTTCGCTGGAAAGGCTATGTACAGGTGTGCAGGAAAATTGCTGGCAGAACCATTAGTGGACATACCTTCTAGAGCCAAATTTCCAGCAAATCGTCCCAAACATCAGGGAAATGATGACAGTGTAGAAGAATCGAACAGCGGTGTATTGAGGATTTCTCCAGTATGATAGGTTTTGCTTCCATAAGCAAGCAACATACTGAGCAAAAAATGGTTGAGCATACTTGGTGGCGAAAGTAAGTTCTTTTGATTCACTGTTCGGTTTGCTCAGGGTCTCAAGCATTTCTCTGGTCTGCCTGAAATGCAATAACACAAACATGTATGAGGGGGTGACTCTTGAACCCATAGAGATTGAAAGGGACTTTGTGGTTACCGAAATAATTTCGATTGCCGATAGTAGTCAGCAAAATCCACTCCAAGAATGTGCTCCATTTGAGTACTTGTGACCTCCAACATCCATGCAGCAGGATTATAGCCATCCCTGATTTTAGGCACTCCTGGAATTGCCTGCTTGTAAACCTGATGAGGTAAGTACAGTGACCTTGTCCAAGTTTTCACCAGTGAGAAAACACATACTGCAGAACATACCTCAAAAAACTCAACCAGATTGCGTGATTTGGAGCCTAAGGGACCAGCATATATAAGTTGCCCTCCGCGCTTCATAAACAAAAGCTGAGCAGCATACAAAGTTAGGATAGGACAATGGTGGAATCTTAATACATGCTAGTACAAAGATAAACAACATGTAAGATCAATGAAACTTCCATAGGCCAGGTCTGAAAGGAAATTAATTTCTATTTCGCGTACATTGTTAAAAGCAGTTAAGTTATAAAGAAAATAACCTCATCAAAAGACTCGAATATGTCGATACTTGGCTGATGGATGGTGCAGACAATTGTCCGTCCTGTATTAACAATATTTCGTACAGTTCTCATCACAATGGCTGCAGACCTAGCATCCAACCCTGATGTAGGTTCATCCATGAACACAATAGAAGGATTTGCAACAAGCTCCACAGCTATCGTCAACCTTTTACGTTGTTCCGTAGACAAACCATTTACTCCTGGTAGACCAACAAGAGCACCACTTAACGCATTCAGCTCAACAAGTTCCATCACCTCTTCAACAAAAACCTATGATAAGAACCAGCAGGGATCAAAATGACAATGATAATGGCTGCGTTCAGTTGGGCTCATGGCTCGTAACTTATAACTTATGATACAGTAATTAGCTTTCAAACAGTGCGTTTTTTTAAGATAGGGTCAACAGAAGGATTGCATACTGAGTTCAGCTGTACCAGCCAACATCACATGCGACTATTTTCCTCTGCTTACTACCTCTCGCGAACAGCCAGAATTCAAAAATATAAGCCATAAACTACAGCCCAAAAGAACTCACCCAATGTATAGTATAACCAAACATAGAACTTATGCCAAGGCTTACCCTTTGAGTGTCAACATCAACATGAGAAGGCAACCGGAGGTATGCAGAGTATAACAAAGACTCGATCACAGTCAAGCAAGGTGAATGCACATCATTTTGTTCACAATAACCGGAGATCCTAGTGAAAGTCTCTTGGTTCTTAGGATATCCAGATATAGTGATGCTTCCTTCTATGAGTCCTCCAGTCTTCCGGCCAGCTAAAACATCCATGAGAGTGGTTTTGCCAGCGCCACTGACTCCAACAAGTGCTGTTAGTATCCCTGGTCTAAATGCTCCAGTGACATCAACAAGCAACTGCAGGCGGTCTTCTGCGATACCTTGTTTTCTCAATTCCTGCTAGCAAAACTGGATTATGAATGAATGAATTATATATTTTTTCTAAATAATTTCAGTCATACATATGAGCCACCTCTGACGTACCACTGGTACATCAACATAGTAGTTTATATTCTTAAAGCACATAGAAAGGGGTTGAAAAGGTAACACCATGCCTTTCTGTTCCTTGAGATTAAGCCCTGCAGCACAGTCAAATATACATGATTAGGAGCCACACTAGTAGGGGGGGGGGATCTTGTGATGTAAGTACTGTAACCAAATATTTCATTTATCTAGCAGTACCATTTTGTGAAGTTGAATGCAGGTAAGATCTTAGTTCTAGGGATACTCTGTCATTCTTCCTCCTAGAATCTTTGTGCCGAATTTCATCTTTGGACACAACAGCTTGCATATTACCGATAGCTGCAAAGGATAAACACTAGTGAGAATGAGAAACTATTTTGAATAAGTTCCAAGTTGTGCGGATCTTAAAAGGTAACTTACGGTTGAGAAGTGTCAAGAACAATGTAAATAAGATGTTTAAAACAATTGCATAACCAAATAATGCTCCAACACCGATCCAAAACCAGTATTTTTCCTTGAATAACCCATATCCAGTGAGTATCGCTTCACCTAATGTGATGTTCTGGTTTGCAAATTGCTGGCATTGTTTAAAGCACAATACAGTGAGTATTAGTAACAAATCTTGCACTATGTAAGGCTAGTAAGAACTTTCTCAATAAAAATGTCTTATTATAGGTTCATAAGAAGAAGAAGAATATATCTTAAGTAATTTTTGTGTTCCATATTATTTTCTCGGAAACGCAGGAGCTTTGCGCTTCATTCATTAAGGAGGAGGTTACAAACAAGTATCAAACAAAGTTCAAAGCAGATTCCATAACAGAGCTAGGAATCCAAGAGGATGTGACAAAACAGGGAAATAAACGCTGAAGGAAGAGTTAGCGACAAGGTGTTACAAACTACAGGGGCACCCGACAACAACTAAAACGGAGAAGGTTCTTGCCTATCGGTAGCCCACCCAGCGAGGGATTTAAGCTTTGAATTGGCAGAGGACGACAAGCAGAGAAACTCCTGCTTAATACGGAGAATGCAATCGTCGATGTTAAATCTCCCCTGGTCAAACCGAAGCTTGTTCCTCTCTTCCCAAGTCCAGGCGATGAGGATGATTAGGGAGTCCACTGCTTTGCGCTTCTCCTTTGGCGTAAAACTTCTGGTCGTTAACCAGCAGTCCTGCAAGCTCTATTCAAGAGAGTGAGGGGGAAGGCAGAGTGAAAGGCAAGAAAAGGTGTAGTGCCAGATTTGTTTGGCCACCGGACAGCCGACAAGAAGATGGTCGATTTTCTCCGCTTGCTGGTCGCAGAAGACGCATGCAGGCGGCGCCAAGATGTTGTGTTTGCGAAGTCTTACAAACGTCCAAACCCTTTGCTTGAGAGCTAGCCAGACGAACATCTTAGCTTTGAGGGGCGCAGAGCTCTTCCAAAGCTGTTTGGCACATGTTAGGGAAGACGTGCAGTGGCAAAGGGCATTGTAGGCCAATTTGGACGAATAGCTGCTGTCTGGTGTCCAACGCTAAAGAAAACGGTCTGCAACCCCAACTTGCAAATAGACTTGACTAAGCACCGGGCAAAGAGCAAGAATCTCGTGGATGGCTTGCAAGGAGAAGGGACCCTGCAACTGCGACAACCAGTTTCGGTTTTGCAGTGCATCCCTTATCAGGGTATTCTTTTTGTGCCGTGAACTGATCCTTGCCCAAATGGCTGTGGCACGGTTGTGGATGCTCTGACCCTGTAGCCACTTGTCGGTCCAGAACCGAGTGGATGCACCATCACCCAGCAGGATTACAATAGACACCACGCAGAAACTCTGGACAGCTGCATCTTCCAGTTGCCGGACGGACTGCCATATCCTCGCTGGTTCGGAGCACGCCAACCATTCCCACCGCGCGCATAGGGCAATGCTAGTTAGCGTGAGGTCAGGTATAACAAGGCCTCTGTTAGCAAGAGGTCGGCAAACTTGCCACCAACTGACTAAACATTTTCCTGGTTTGTGCAGACTGTCTCCGGTCCACATAAAGGAGCGGTGTATCCTGTCTATTGCCTTGAGGGCCCAGTCTGGTAATTTCAGAAAGAGAAGGGGATAAATTGGCATGGTAGAAAGCACCGCTTTAACGGCGATTAGCCTTCCAGCCCTCGACAGAAGATGTGCTTTCAAGAGGGCAAACTCCTCTGCAGTTTGTCGATGCAAGGCCGAATATCAACCCTCCGTAGTTTGCCAGTTGTCAGCGGCAAGCCGAGGTATGTGATCAGAAATGACGCCGAGTTGCAGGCCAAAATGCGTTGCGTAGTCTGAAGATCTGCGGGGTCGCAGCAGATCGGGAGGATGGACGCCTTTTGCATATTTGGAACTAACCCTGTAGCATATCCGAAAAAACCCAGTAATTCTCTAACCGTGATGAAATCGCAAGATGCCAGGTGAACAAACAACATGACGTTGTCTGCAAAAAAAGAACATTGCACTGGCAAGGACGGCAAAGCCGTCAGAACCCGAGCTTGCACGGCGGCCAGGAGAAGGCGGTTGAGGACGTCCATTGCTATGACAAAGAGAAGGGGGGTAGAGGGTCTCCATGCCGGAGCTCTCTGCGGTGGTTGATGACTTTGCCCGGCAGCCCATTGAGCAGGACTTTCAAGCTCAATGTAGAAAGAAGGGAAAGCCACCAAAGCCCTAGGCGCGCAGGACTTTCAAAGGAATGTCCAAGACAAACTGTCAAAGGCTTTTGCAATGTCAAGTTTAAGGAGGCATTGCTTTTCTCTTTCACAAAGGAGGGTCCTAATAGCACCATGCATGAATTTGAAGTTGTCTTGAATCATGTGTCCTTTAATGAAGGCACTCTGATTTAGGCCAACCAATTGTCGCATGAGGGGCTGCAGTCCAGAGGCCAAGAGCTTTGCAATCAGCTTGGAGAAGTTGTGCATCAAGCTGATTGGCCTAAAGTCTCCCGGTTGTGACGCTCCTTGGTTTTTTGGTAACAAGATGATTAGAGCTGAATTAAGGCAATGGAACCCACAACGATCGGTTGAAAAGAAGGCATGGATTCCAGCCGTAATATCGTCCTTGATGATAGCCCATGCCTTCTTGTAAAACATCCCAGTGAAGCCATCCGGGGCCTGGAGCCTTCTCCGGTGGTAACTTATCAATCTTGTCTGAATTCAAATTCTTCAGGAATTAAGGTTCTGACGTCTTGTGGCTGGTCTAGCTAAGTGATGATCTCGTCTGCCATATGGACCTGTATAGTGATATTGCCGAATTTGGTGTGACTCCATTTGTGTAGGGCTCTCGCTGTCGCGCAGTATAGATCATCCAACCGGCAAAACGGAGAGGTGATGGGGACCCGGCTAACCCAGATGTTTTTTATAACAGTTGTAAAATCTTCGTGGGCGATCCAGTACTTATCGAAATGGAAGCACCCCCACATTTAAGTGTAGCGTTTGTGTTGATAAGAAGTGCGTGGTCCGAGCACGCGGAGGCCAATGCCGAAAGAAAGCAATGTGGAAACAAATCTTTCCATTCAGCTGAACTTAAGGCTCTGTCTAACCGCGACAAGGTTGGGGACCGACGCTCATTACTCCAAGCGAAGGCTCTTCCGAGAATTGCGAACCAAGCATGGAGAGAACCACAGACGGCGACAGAACGACCATCTTAGTCTCCTGGATACAACGTCAACTCTATGGGTGTCAACTAAGACCCGCAAGGCATCGCGACGACCACAAGAGTTCAGGCCGCGTCCGTTCCAAACTAAAATTTTACAAGCACTATTCATGAAGACAACGACGACACGACGAGCATGGGCCGTCTCAGGCCAGAGCGAGCTGAGGCGAGTGAAAAGCTTGCGAGAGCAAGAGGCCAGTTGGCAGGCCAACGGGACCCATTGAGAAAAGGTCTCGCCGTGCTTGCAGCTGTTCCTGAGGCAGTGGCTTCTGGAAGAGAGCCTCGTAGGATGCGTACTCCTTCGACGAGGGTGTCGAATCCCTTGAAATAACGCCAAGCTTACGCATGAGAAGTTGCGCTTGTCTGAGCGGCCGTGCTAAGGCGCACGATGCTTGGATGCAATTCGTGCACTACGTCGTGGGCTAGCGCAGGAAGCCGCTTCAGGTTGACAGGGTTGCAGGGGTGCTCTAGAGGCGAGCGGGATTTGAAGCGGACTGCTGACCCTGGCAAGGAAAAGCTGGACCATCGTGGGGATGAAGGTATGTGATGCATCACATACCTCCATTTGACGCTTCAGAAACTCCGCTTGGAACTGCTGAGTCCAAGGTTCGAACAAGACCCTTTGGGTGCTGGTGACTATATTGCCGCGGCGAAGAATGCAGTCCTGGTCAGCGTTGCAGCTAAAAGAGAACAGAAGTGAGCTCCAGTTGAGGTGCCTCACTGAGAAGTTCTTCTCCGAGCTGGGGTGGAGCTCCTACTGGACAGCATTTGAAACTTGGGCGAGGTTGATGTCGCTCTTAGAGCTTGCCAGGAAGGCGATGAGAGCAGAAGCTAACATCCGCTCGGCGGCTGCCACCTCAACGGACCATGGAATATGACAGGTACGGACGACTGAGGCTTTGCACCGGCGCGCACCTTCAGTACCCAGGCATTCCATCGCGAGCGGGCGGATAGGCGTGAACCCTGCCGCAACGTTAAGGACCCGATGACACATTGCACTGGGATCCCGCGCTGCAGGAGGCCTGCTGGCCGACGAGGAGGACGACGACGATCTTGGGTGCTTGCAATCCTTAGCCAAGTGGTTTAGGGCCTTGCAGCGGAAGCAGCGTAGCCGGAGGTGGCAAGCTGAGTGGCGGGGAGAGGTAGAAAGGCAGTTGAAACACTTGTCCAAGAGGAACCGTGGTGGGCCTGCACGCTGCAGCCTGCGCTGCTCAGTTCGCCGCGACGGCTCCTAAAGTACGCGACGGGCAAGGCGCCGCCTGCGCCTGCATGGCTCGACTTGTTTCCAGTCGACCTCGGCCTAGGAGAGAGGCTGATGCGTAGACCCACCCTCAATGCTATCCGGGCAGAGCCTGGGGCTGAACACCTCGGCAGGCTACTCGGCTCCAGCAGCACCTTACTTTTGGCCGCCTTCTCCGGCGAAGGAGGGCTGCCCCTTCGAACGACCACGGCGAAAGAGGGGGCGCGGAGTTGGAGAAGGTGACGCTGACGAAGGGCTGATGTCCCGCCAGCGGAGTTCACGCGCTGTGGAGCGGTCGACATGTGGCCGGGGTTAATAACCACCAAGCGGATCCGAGGGCAAGGGGAGGACTGCGCCATGTGAATGAAGAGGCCGGATATGGAGGGGTGGTCAATGGTCCCGGAGTGGGCACCGGCGATCGGAGGTGGGCGTCGGGTCCGGGGTGGGCACCGACGAGGTTACGAGAGAGAGGAGAGGGCCGGATACGAGAGAGAGGTTGTTAGAGCATACTACAAAAGGGATATTTTCCTTGGGCATGTATTCCATATTATTGCCTCACAAATATCCATATGTATCTGGGTGTTGCAAACGACTAAACTATGAAAATATAACAGATTGCTGCCACGATGTGCCTTTGTTGGCATCCTTAGAAGGGGATTAACATGGGAGTAAAATAAGTGTTACCTTGCTCCAAGAATGCCCATGGAATTCATTTACAGAAATAGCATTTTGCGCATACATCATAGGAGATACCCAATAACCCCAAATCCACCAGACTGGTATGCTTTCTGTTAGAAATTTAGGAACGGGTTGCAACATGTTAGATATATAATCTTGAAATATACTCTCAAGTAGCTAACAATGTCTAGAGAAGTTCAACCTTTGGTTATGATGAATCCTCCAAGGATCATAACAACCAACAAAGCAAACGATCCAAAGGTGTTAGCAACTATCATATTTCGGCCCAAAGATGCCATGACCCGGAAAAGAGCCAATGACGTTTGGTGCAGAAAGAAAAGCAACAAATATTGTCCCAGAAATCTGCAGATAACGAATTAAGATCAGTCTTCAAATGAAAAGATCTCTGAAGCTTTGAGTAGAAAGCAAAATGAGCAAAAGTGATGTCGGTTACCTTGTAAATTGGGGATCATAACCAACCACATAATATGTTACAAGTACCCACATTCCTGATTCAATAAGTGAGGTTGGAACACTCAGGAGCCAAGAAGGAAGCGTGTGAGCCCATGGTGGGTAAAAGTGCAAGTCTCTGTGCTTGTAAAGAACAGGAAGCTTTGTGACCAACAGTGAGACTTCAGTAAAGCCGTTAAACAGAATCATCACTATTGCGAAATAGAGGGCTCCAAGATAAATGATCCCATCGTCAACTGAATCATGGTGCATTGTTGATCGAAAAAACACCGTCATTGTGATAAGGGCAACAAGTAGAAGCTGCCAAAAAAAAATCATGTTAGAACATCTTTGATTGATTGTGGATACAAGCTCAGACCAACTCCCATTGACAACAGATAGTAAAATATGACATTGTCAATTTACCATAAAGTTTACAGTAATTCAGTCAAAACACCAAGATGTAGAAGTCTTTACCTATCAAATTTGCGACTGGCTATAACATAATATTTTAAGCATGCTAGGATAACATTCACACACCCAGAAAAAAGTGAAAGCATTTATGACAACTCAACACTTATCATTTCAGTGTGTGTTAGAATATGAAAGCAGCAAAATTAACAAATGTGTTAGCAAGGACAATATAGTCTTTGGTTTCTATTCCTAGCAAGTTTTAGCCACTTTATTATGCATATGCTTTCTGTGTTAACTGTTGTACAGTGTTACAGTTGCCCTGTGCATGTATTTATTTGAAGTGGCATAGTGCTAGTCTGCTAGATGCATCTCTTAACTGAAAATACCTGGATGAATTTGAAGACATAGATGAATGAGTTCCTTTTCATCAGCAGACGTTGCCACTGGAAGTTGGACTTGAGAAGCTCAAGCCTCGTGACACCATAATTTGCTGTTGAAAGAGCGGCAGGATGATTACGACGCTTATTGTATGGCACAGCTAATTCCTCATGCAACCTCTTGCCAATAATAAATGTTTTGAAGGCTTTGGCAAATTTTGATACAGGCACAAACTGGTATGGATAATCATAGTTGCACCAATATTGTTGTTGATCTTTCTTGGACAAAACCTGCAACACAAGGAACGTGAATATACAAGAAAAACCCAGTTGGCATAAATACACAAACATAGAAAGAGTAGAACTGCCTACTTCTTGCAAAAAATCAGCCACATTTTTTCTTTCAGGGCACCTGAATCCCATAGCAGCAAAAAAATCAACAGCATATTCACGCGGCCCCTGATATACAATTTGACCTTCAGATATAAGAATAACATCATCAAATAGCTCATAAGTTTCTGGAGCCGGCTGCAGCAGGGATATGATTGTAGTGCCTTCCAGAGCATGCGTAGAATGCCTTAGGTACTTAATAATCTGATATGTGGTTGCACTATCAAGGCCAGTTGATATCTCATCCATGAACAGAACACGTGCAGACCCAACTAGCAGTTCACCTGCAAAAGCAACTGATATCAGCATAGTTGAACAACACAAGAAGCATGAAAACTTGCAATTGTCCAAGTTCAACAACCAACAGCACCAAATGCCCCTAATATAAATAGTAGTAACATGAAGTAACCTGTTGTCAGGCGCTTCTTTTGCCCCCCAGAGATTCCTTTGATCATCTCATCTCCAACAATAGTGTCAGCACAGATGTCCAGCCCTAAAATCTTGGCTAGATCAAACTTAGCAATTCAGAAATCTCACCAGAATCAAGTAATCAAGAGGTTATAAAAAAAGAATGATCATGTGGATGAACTTGTAAAAAAGCAACAAAGCAAAAAAATAATCAATTTCCCATAAAGAGCACACAAACAACGTTTAAAAAACACTGTAGTTGCACTGACAATCTTTTAAATATAACACAAAAGGGAGATTTACACAAGAAATTAGGACAATTAATGAGATCAACAAAAAAGAATAAAAGAATATGACGAGTGCCATAATACATGCATGATACTATGGAGTTCAAATATAAAAATGCAAACGTTTGAGACTGGCCAAACTAAATAAACAAACGACTGAAAGAGATGCATCACATACCTTCATTATATACTCTGCCACAAGACTTGTCTGCTTACCCTCAAGAGCTAATGCCTGCAAAGTAGGAGTGAAAAGTATGATACAATCACCAGTGAATTAGTGTGTGTACATCCAAAGCTAGCACAATGTAATCTACCTTCATGAATACATCAAGGTCCTCATCAGGCTTTATCCCAGCATTCTTTTCTCTCCTCAAGAGTTCAACAAGCATATCTACAGGTCCATTGATGTCAAAGAGGAAACTATCAAGGAACAACGCCAATGAAATTGTGGTGCAGTGACCTACCATACTTTATCCCAACACCCTGACAGCGCCCAGCAAACTCTAGGGTTTCTCTGACTGTCACCTCTGAAGCATGCCAGTCTTGCTGACTGACATAGGCAGATGTTCGTTGAGGCACAAATTCGTTTAAATGGTGGCCGTTGTAAGTAATGTTTCCAGACATCTACAATAAATTGGGTGCTGATAATCAGTAATGATATATTTTTCTACATATTGGACGATAATTGATTTTTTTAAAGGAAATTGCACGATCATTGATAAGCTCATTATTATTAGCAGAATAGTTACAACACAAAAACAATATTCTAATATGAGAGAGATGAGCGTTTGATCAGAAAACCATTTTCATGCTACAGGAGATACCAGTCCACCACTTCTCTTGTCATCAAGATATACAGAATTTGTGACAAAAAAGAGATACAGAATTGGTGGAATGGGATCAGATAGCAAAGATTTGCTCATGAATTGATAGAATTCAAAGAAAGGAATCAAATCGATATGATACGAGACACACCTTTAGTCCAGGACCTAGCCGTCCGGCAAGGGCCAAAAGCAAGGTGGTCTTCCCGGAACTTGGAGGACCCAAAAGCAGTGTCATTCTGCAGCAAGAAAAACGTATCCAATTTGTCATAGCTTATTGGATGCACCAGAGAGCAGAAGTTACTCTTCAAGTGTGGTACCTTGATGGACGAATGATCCCACTAACATTATCCAGTATCGGCAATTTCACTCTTCCCCCCCGGTAGATCCTCAGATGCCTCAGAAATGCCTTTCAAAGAAACAAAAACAAGCATTCAAGATCTAGAATCAATATCTGTGCAACCTCTTTCAAGAACTCCCTAAAAAGGAAGCCTCTAGAGAGCATTGGCAATCGCTTATATACAGCTTAAACCCCAGTTTGACCCACAGAGTAAAACTTAAGTGGTAAATAAGTAGTCATGCCGGCCTCGTAACAAAACCGCTTGACCATTAGTTTCACAAGGAGAATTTCAGGAGAACTGGAGGGAGAAGGAAAATTTTGCAGATGTGGATCATTTCACGTGCCAACCTCTGTCATGTTGCATATGAAGTTTGGGATGGTGGGCAGCGCCCTGCTACCGACATGCACGTAGGCGTCCACCGTCAGATCCTCGTACCTCACCTCGATCTTGGGGAACTCAATCTGCACCCTGCATGCAGCGCCCGAAAACGAACAACAACACAAAGGCTTCAGTCCAGAGCCCAGAAACAGAATTTACCAGCGGTAGAGGCAAACTCAAATATTTACTTATTTACTGTACTCCAAAACCATAGCCAACACAAGCAGCTGAGCAAATCTAGCTGCAACTACTAGCAGTGGAAAATTTATTTATTTGCCACCCTTACGACTCGGGTGGCAACAGATTTGCCACCCGGGTCCATTATCAGTGACTCAGGTAGCCTCACATGTAAGTGACAGAGTTTCGATGTCAATCTCAAGGGTGGCAAAAAATTGAATCTCCCGCTAGCAGTAGCAAGCACCGCGCTCCAGTATAGAGTCCAGTGTGGTCTGGCTGGTGGACCCGCATGCGCATCTAGAAGCTCTTTTTTTTTAAAACAAGCGCGTCTAGAAGCTTCGCCCACAGAAGAACACGGATCGAGCAACCTCTCCCGCGGCAGCAACCCCCGCTGGTGTGCCGTTGGCCCCACGTGTCAGCCAATGCAGCAGTGGGCCCTCGCGCCAGCCACCGCACATAACTGACACAAGCAAGCGCTTCTAGAAACTTCTACACGAGCGCTTGCGATCACACACATACACCGAGGAGGAAGACACGATGATGATGATGATGCATCGTCGGTTGCGAGAGCGAATGTACGGAGTATGTGTTGGTAGTAGTACTCACGCGTCAAAGCGGCTGCGTATGCGGCGGAAGAACTGCTCGGCATCGCCGGAGTCGGCGAGGAGGCGGTCGACGAGCGCGGTGCGGTCGCCGGAGGAGAGGCCCGCGACGTCGACCTCGCAGAGCGCGTCGTCCCCCTCGACCTCCCCAGCGGCGCCGGCGCCGGCCGACCTGAGAAGCCCCCTCCTGGCGCGGGCGACGGTGGGGAGGCGCTGCAGCGCGGCCCAGCGCAGCGCCTCCTGCTCGTCCTCCGCCTCCCGCCACGACCCCGACCGCGAGAACGCCGCCCACATCTCTCCCCCCAAACCCTATCCCCACCTCCGTCTCCCCTCCTCGCCGCAGCTAGCAGCGGTAGCAAGTGCTGGTGGTGGCAGGGTCGGTAGCGTGTGGTGGTGGCGGGATTTAAGGAGGGCGTACTGGTCATGGCGATGGAGGTGGGGCTGGGTGGTGTTGGATCCACCGACTCGCCGCATTTATGACGCGCCTTCTCTCTGCCCGGTTGCTCTTCTTCTCTCTCTGCTTTGTTGTGTCTAATCCTTGGGGATTTAGCGGAAGATGGAAACCGAAAAGGGAGGGAAAGGGCGCTGCCTGCCTTTACAGTTTAGACCGCTCGGTTCGGGCCACATATTATTGGGATTTGCTCGCACCCAACGTTCGATCGGAATTCGGAACGCTTTGTATGATGGGTTATAATATTTTTAGTTATATATATATAATATTTTTGATTATATATATAACAAAAAATAATAATAATCTCAATATTGCATACATGAAATCAGACTATTATATATATAAAACTAAAATATTACATACATAAAATTAGTGGAATGTTGAGAAAAATGAGAATTATAGGTGGCCAAATGGGCGGGCTTAAACGGGCACGCGCCACGGCCCGTTCATGGGCCCGCCCATTTAGGCACGGCACGGATTTAAATGGCGCGGCCGCGACGACGAGCGGGCGTGCTTGGGCGCCGGCGCGGCACGGCCCATTTAGCAATTGGGCGTCTGCGGCCCCGGACGACGCAACGCGACGCGACACGGCAGCACACGAGCACGCACGCCGCGGCCGGCTAATTCAAAAACTAGCCGTTTTTGTGACCGTTGGGGGTAAAAAAATTCGAAAAAAAATAGCAAAAAAATCGGAAAAAATCTGAAATTTTTTCTATAAATAGGGGGGCATCCGGCCTCCATTCTCCACACCTCAAACCTCACTCTTCTCTCTCGGTTTAGCTCTGAAAAATTCGAAAGTGTTTGCGCAAATTTGGTGAAAATTCGGCAAAATTCAAAATTCAAAAATCTTCAAAGATTTTTGTGAGAGCTACAAAGGAGGTAATAATGCTGTCTTATACTCTTATTTGGTATTATTTATTGGTTTAATTTTTGCTAATCGTTCTTTATTATTTCAATTTGCGCTTGATTTAATGGAGAACTACGATTTTCAACTCTCCGAATCTGCCTCTCGGCGGAGGATATGCAATCGTTTCAACAAGCATATCCATCCGCGGAAGGTCCACATGTACAAACCGGAGATGCCGAAGAACCGACGGCCCGGTGGCGCGAGGTCCAATCGATCCATCTTCTGCGGCTCAACAAGTGCATCCACGACTCAAAGCACGGGTGCAAAAGATCAAGAGCTAGTACATCTACGATTTGGAATGATTTCGACAAGAAGTTCGGACCGACGATGATGGGACTTCGGTGAGGTATCTTGTTTGTAAAATTTGTGGTAATGAATTGAGTGCAAAATCTTGGTGGGACGGGTCATCTACAACGACATGCGCAAAGTGCAAGAAAAGGCAAGGAATACAAATCGCGGCACAATACCGCAATATAACCCCGACGGCTCAGACGTGCGTGGGAGTACAACCAGGTAGCTCGGGAATCTCTTTGTAGATTAATTGCTTCTCAAGATTTACCTTTAAATTTTGGTGAATCTGATGCTTTCCAAAAATATATTACGACTGCTCATAACCCTCGATTTACTACTGTATCTAGGCAAACAACAACTAGAGATTTAATTAAATATTATAACAATTGTCGTGATAAATTGAAAGAAATGTTTCATACATGTACATTCTCTATTGCTTTGACATCCGACATATGGAGTGGTAGGGCAAGAGAGGATTATATTAGCGTTGTTGCTCATTATGTTAATGATGACTGGATAATGGAAAAAAGAATTATAGGATTTAAATTAATTAATATTTCACATAATGCTGAAAATATTGCAGATAACATTATTAAAGTTATAGAAGATTTTGGTCTCACGGATAAGATTTTTTCTATAACTTTAGATAATGCAGCTGCAAATACTAAAGCTATGGAAATTCTTACTCCTTTGTTTAATAATTATGCACAGTCTTTCTTATTGCATCAACGTTGCGCTTGTCATATTATTAATCTTATTGTTAAATCCGGTTTAAAAAGATTAGATGCTTGTATTAATTCTTTTAGAGATGCAATTTCATTTATTAATTGTTCTAACCAACGAATAGCCGCATATAAGAGTTTTTGCGTAGCAATGAATGTTCGTCCTAGAAAATTTGGTTTAGACATGCACATTAGATGGAACTCTACTTATCTTATGCTTAAACATATATTGCCACATAAGAGCACTTTATCTGTTTTCCTTCACACCCAAAGTCATCAATCTCGTAGCTCCTCAAGTAGAACCCAAGTTAGAGACCACTGAACTTACGAGGGCGATTGGGATGTTGGTGAAAAATATTTTCCTTTCTAGAAATTTTTCATAAAGCTACAGTTTGTCTTTACGGAGTATACTACCCTACATCTCCCATGATTGTTCATAATATTGTTGAAATTGCCACTCACCTAAAGGCTTTTGAAAATGATCATATACTACGGGATCTTTGTAGGTGCCATGAAATCTAAGTTTTTAAAATATTGGAGCGAAATTCCTATTTTATATGCATTTGCTTTTATTTTGGATCCTAGGGCCAAACTCCAAGGATTTATAAATGTTTTACAAGTTTTAAGTGAGGCTACCGGTTTAGACTATTGTTCATACTATACACAAGTTAAGGATAAATTATATGAGATATATAATAAATATGAAAATAAATTTGGATCTGTGCGTTTACAAAGACCCCCGGTAGTCCCTAGCACCTCTAGGGGGGCTATGCAATGGGGCAAGATTTTTGGTTCTTCGTCTAGTTCTCGTGCAGGTGCAGGTACACAGCAGGTGCGACAAAGCACTGGAGACCTATCAAGCTATCTCAACGATGATAGCGTCGACTTCGAGCAGAGTTGAACATCCTCTCATGGTGGCAAACCCGAAGGTATCATATCCATGCTATCCATATTAGCGCGGATGTGTTGGTCGTTCTGTCTCTACAGCCTCCTCGAGTCGACATTGATCTTTCCGGAAGAATAATCGAGGAGCGACGAACAAGTCTCTCCAACGAGATGGTCGAAGTACTTATGACCGTCAAAGACTGGGAACAGGCTGAAGCAAGACTCCAACATACTGCAGATAATAAAGATTTAGAAGAATCTTTCGAGAATTTGTATTTAGATAGCAATGAATAGTTTTCAATATTTTTCTTCACATGTGGTCACTAATGAGCTTTATAGGCTGTACTCTTTTTTCTTTACCAAGGTTTTCTCAAATTGAGTTTTTACTTGGTAAAGTTTTTAATGAGGCAGCTATCCCATGTAATTTAATAAGTTAATAAAGCTCATTATGTCATTGGAAATATTTATTTTTGTGATTAACAATGTCTACAATTTTCTACATTTTTTCTGAATTTTTTCTGAATTTTCTACAAATTTTTTACAATTTTTCTTAATTTTCTTTTTTTGGACTAAGCGGGCTAGCGGTAGAAGACGCCCGTTTAGCCGAATCGTGCGGGCGGCGACGCAGACGGCGTTAATTCACGGGCCTTAACGGTCAGTGCCTAAGCAGGCCGTCTGAGCCCGAGCTGGCTGCCCCATTGGCCGACTATAATGAGAATGCATGGCAATGATGGGAGAGGGAACGGAAAGGGCATCATTCATCACCTTGGAAGGGATGCATGTGACATTGAGGTAGGTCCTGACAAGGGTGCCTATCTTCTTGATGCAGGTGGTCTTGAGCCCCAGCTGTGCGCCTTGATGGCCGCCACATACTCCTCGGGCCCGTCGCCCACCACCACGACATCGCTCTTCTCCCTCACCCCCTTGCGTACGCCCTCCACGGGACACCGTCGCCCCAGGCAGGTGCAGGTGCAGCTGCCACAGCAAAGCCTCTACCATGCGTCGTCTCGCCAAGATCGCCAACGCCATCTCTCTCTCCCCTATTCGCTTTGGCTTCTTGGTGTGGTTTCCTGTCGCTTGTTCAGGGAAGATGAGGAGAGAAGGAGGAGCAATATCGACACCGATGGTGGCCGCACTTGCGGTGGCGTTCATGGCGTCCACACTTGGCCTTGCGTGGAGAGCAGCTTAGCTGTTTGAGCTTAACCAAACACAGAGCTCACTGGTGACTAGAAAAATCAGGATAGTAGAGAGAGGAAGGAGGGCAGGTGATGGAAGGGACAAGTAGATAAGGATTATGTGGTTGGGAAGCGTCTGATACATCTTTTTTTGCTCCAGACATCAGGAGTGTAGCAATACCGTATATTATTAGGGAGCACCTAGTCAACGGTATACCATTAGAACCACTTTTAACAGTATAGGAAGAGGAAGAGTACCTTGTCATTGGCCGTTGTCATCGCGCTGCCCTAGGCAGCTCCGTGCGCCTCCTCTGCCATCTCCACCACCTGCGACCAGCAGTGCCATCATCACCTCACTGCTCAGCCCCCGATCCCTCCCCGTTGCATCGCGCTGCACCACCCAACCTAACTACCACAGTCGCCGCTGCCACTGCCTCCGACTCTGCCTACCGCCGTCCTACCTTGCCCATCGCTCCCGTCACCGCCCACTGTCGGGCCACCGCCCTCCGACCTCCTTCCATGCCTGAGGGAAGGGTGATCCCATAACGGAGGAGCCAAATTTCCCTCCTTCGATGTTAGATTTGGCGGTGATGGCCTTCTAGGCCGTCGGATCTGATGGCGGAGGAGAGTAAGAGGATGACAGGGGAGGCGAGGAGGGAGGGAGAACGAGAGGGAGCGGGAAGAAAGGAATCGTGTCGCTTCCTCAATGCATGTACGGCTGCAGGAGCGGAGCGAAGCGACAAAGTAATAATAAGCTGCTTTGAGATTCGTGAGGAGGGACGGCGTATGGAGTTGATCCAACGGTAAGAAGCTGTTCCGTTGAAACGGTACAGTGTTGTATGGTTTTTCTCGTATTAGTATTGTCACGCGAGCTTGTTCCTTTGGAGAATTTCTCCTGGCCTTCTCCTCGGCCTCTTTTTACTATTTACCGGCCCATTTAGTGGCCATGGAAACTTTTCTCTTCTCTCTGTTTTTTTTGGTTGAGAAAGTAGTGTATTCCATCGTATATTGCATCGGTACTTGTACAACAAGGCGGTGCCTTCAGGTATAGGGCAAGAACCGAAGAACGTAGTAACGTAACAGGTTGGCGCAATGGCGTAATGCACGTGAAGTACATTTTTTCCTTCCCCAACTCCTGTGAGACAGTGCTAGTAAGTGCTAAGTACGAGCTAGCCAGTTAGCAGATATGGCTGCATTGCTTTCGTTCGCACGGGATGATGCCCCGTCAGATCAGCCGGCAGGAGACAAGGTCATTTTTTTCGGATTTTTTGTACGGATAATCTATTTTTTATTCGAAATTACAGAAATATACCTGTGGAAATTTTTTTACAAAAATAGGCTCCAGTCGCCCAATGGCCATTGGGCGACTGGAGCCTTTCGCCCAACCCAGCAGCAACAACTAGAAAATCGTCCAATCGTTGGGCGATTAATTGCAGTCGCCCCACCGTTGGGCAACTTTCATCCAGTCGCCCTCCCATTGGGCGATCAGATAAAAGTCGATCGCACTCGAGCCCCGAGAGAAAAAGAGAGAAAGAGTCTATCTTTGCGAAATTTGGAAAGTGCATCAAACCTTCGCCAAAAATAGTGAAAATTGGTGGAGTTGTTCTTCATACATCCAACAGTCTCTAGAAAAAAATTTGAGCAATTTCGGCCACGGGATCAAAAGTTATAGCAGTTTCAGTCTGTTTCCGACATACCTTCAGTAAAACGGGCATAACTTTTGCATACGGTATCCGTTTTCGACGTTCTTGTACTTAGGGGTGCAATCGGATCGGATTCGGACGGATATTGCTTAAACCGTATCCTAACCCATATTTTTTTCCCGGATTCGAAATCGGATACGGTAAGGCCGGATCTGAATCTGAATTCGAATATTCGAGTTTCGGATATGGTATCATCGGACCGGATATATATCGGTTACGGATCGGAAACGGATAATATAAGCGGATATCACGGACGTACAAAAAAGAACATTTTCAAATAGTGTCTTCTCATTTAATTATTAAGAGCCTCGAACAGGATACAAATCTTGGTTGGTAATTGACTATGCTCGTAGGATGATCGAGCAGGAGGAATGATCCACTGTCTTTTAGCATAACAATGATTTTGCAACAAGGCGATCTTTCAGTGTATCAAAATGGAGAAAAGGCAGTATCAAGTTATCAGCACTTGGAGATTGAGCTATATGTTTAGTCATATATTGACAATATTACATTCGCGGTCAGAGGCCAACACAGATCATCATGCATAAACACCCAGGGTTCTTCAAAAGAGAGGGGGCATCACTTCTTGGAGTCCTCTATAGAAATAGAACTTGACAGAATATAGCTACTGGTGGCTGCATTCCTGTGGTGTCGTTGATGTATCCATGTGTATTGCAGCAAAATGGTCTCCTGTAACATATAAAATCAGTGATGGCAAACACATTATCGAGTCATCTCTTCAATAGATGTCAGTTTGGAAGTGCCACATGCCTTTGAATCGATAAGTTAACAGTATCTAAATTATTTACGCATAGCAAACACGAATGTCGCCAACTTGGTAGAAACGTCCATTTGTCAACATATGATTGAGCTAAGAAGCCGGCCAAAGTAATCAAGAACAACTCCAAAAAACTTTAGTAGTCCAAATAGATAAGATAAGTAGCGCCCAAGCTCTCTTTAACCCATTGATCTGAACTTGATAGGCGATCTTGCCAGGAGCATAAAGAGATGTAAAAGCATGATGTAAAAGCACATAGTAGTAAAATGCACCACCAGTTTAAAAGCAGATCTTGAGAATAGTTTGGTTAAACTATAAATCATTAGTTGTGGGATGCTACTCGCCAACAACCACGTCCATAGTTCTCTTCCTCATTGCCTGCTGCATATTCTATTTCAGAGATCAATCTGGTTAACTTGACAGATCTAGTTTACTTCCTCTGCCATCTCAGCGTATGCATATGTTATATATAGAAGTATAACCATGAATTAACGCTGAACAAGCACTTGAAAATTCTTCATTATAGCATTCTTTAAATCATATTTAACGGGTGCTATGGGTGATCAGGCAGCTATGAGCTTTCTAGGTGGCATTTGACACATGGAGGAACCAAGTGCAGGTGCAGCATTCAACGGGTGCACATTAATCCGCATCATACAAAGTTAGACAATAACAAAGGACATACTAACAAAGAAACAAGAAGACATCGTGGCTCTTAACTTCAATTTTACGTACTCTAGCCTGGAGGGAAATTGCCCAGGAAATTGAAGCTACAATTCACTAATTCAGCACCTAACTAACTAATACGTTTCAACAAAAGAGCTAGCAATTGGCAGTTCGTCAACATTCAGTATAAGAGTGATAAAACTTTGTTTCCGTTTTTCCTGGTTGATCAGATGATGATGTCGTATCATCAACCGAAGGCAATAGGCAATACATTATCATATTGCAGCCGTACCTAAAATCCGTCGAGTCAACGAAGAACGAAGAATCACGAGTCGGCGCGCCGAGGTAGACGGGGCGCCGGTGCCGATGCACCGGGAGACGGGCTTCTTCTTGGCCGCCGCCACGGATCTGGATGGGACGGGGAGCGTAAGCGAGGAGGATGGGAATGGGGATCAATTGGCGATTCGTCAACATTCGTATAAGAGTGACAAAACTTTGTTTCGTTTTCTGGTTGATCGATGATGATGTCGATCATCAACCAAGAAGCAATAGGCAATACATTATCATATTGCAGCCGTACCTCAAATCCGCCGAGTCAACGAAGAACGAAGAATCCGCCAAGTCGGCGCGCGAGGTAGACGGGGCGCCGCCGTCGTCTGGCTGGAGACGGGCTTCTTCTTGAGTGCCGCCGCGGATCTGGATGGGGGCGGGGAGCAACGACGAGGAGGATGGGAATGGGGATCTCGGATTGCCGGATGTGGATGGGAGCACCGGCAACGGCGGGGAAGGGCGAATGGGGATCGGATCGCCGCCGCCGATAGTGAGTCTTGTGGAGGAGGATGGGATCGGATCGCCGCCGCCGAGCCAAGCGAGGAAGGGAGGATGGGGATCGGATCGCCGCCGCCAGAGCCGTCGAGGAGGGAGGATGGGGATCGGATTCGCTGCAGTGAGACTGAGAGCCGCCGAATGCTACGGTTAGGGTTAGGGTTACTGTGGGAGTGCGGGACTGCGATGCGGTACTTCCTCAGCCGGTCGGCGACTTAATGGGTTTCGGATATCCGACCGGATATTATCCGAATATCCGGATACCGAAGCAATTCGGTCGGATATCATCTGTCCCGAATCCGGTACCGAATCCGACATGTAATATCCGAATCCGGTATCCGATCTGACCGGATGTTCCATTTTCTTCCCGGTTTCGGCACAAGTCGGATTCGACACCGGATCGGTCGGGATTAACCCAACCCATTTGCACCCCTACTTGTACTCGTTGGAAAGCTAACGACGAGCCCGATCCAATAAAAACGACCCGCTTGCGCTAGTTGCCCTCCAAGACTTCAAAAATCGGCCATCTTTGGATCTAAACCTGCATCGTAAGTTTTTGATTTCTGTTGTTGCCCTTTTTCTTGGTCTTCATTTCGGAATTTGGATTTTCCTTCAACTGAAAAGTTGTAGATCTCGTCGAAACCTTTCAAATGAGTATATATAAGCCATATAGAACTTTGCTATTTTATCTTTTCAGACTAGTTGTTTATATTGCATCGGTATATAAAATGATCGGTACATACGGTTTTGTCGGCCCGAGTGCGATCGCCCAACCATTGGCGATCGCATGAAAGTCGCCAATGGGAGAGGCGATCGGATCGATCGCCAATGGGAGAGCGACAGAACTTTGTCGCCCCTTCGTTGGGCGATAGGCTCCAATCGCTCTCCCATTGGGAGACTTGAGCCTATTTTTGTAAAAAAAAAATATTCTACAGGTATATTTCTGTAATTTCGAATAAAAAATGGATTATTTGTACCAAAAATTCCATTTTTTTCTAGCTATTTAGATCCGGCTTCATTGGGAGTCAAAATAAATTAAATGATTTCTTCGTAACTTTTTGAATTTTAAATCATATATGTCATCTGTATTAGCATTTTCGCGATCCGTTATCATCTCAAAAAGATATCAGATAAAAGGCATCAACCGTGTAGCCTAAAAGAACATGATCAAAGACATTTCAGCTAGCTTCTTCTCACTCAGTCATGGCCATGAGCAGCTGGCCAGCAGCACATGAGATGGATGGACTGGCTCGACCACCTTAATTGTTTGTTACTGCTACGTAAGGACATGTACAAAAAGAAGAAAAAGAGCGCAAGAAACACGCGGCTAGGGTCCCCCTTTCTCTTTGGCAGTGTTGGGGGGCAGAAACGCCATGCCATTTGTCGGCATGGACCCTACGTGTAGTACAGCTCGCACGGTGGTAGCAATAAGTGAGGCGACGCGCCGTTGAATCGCCGGGCGCACGCAGCAGCGCATTCATGGGCAGCCACCAACCGTAATTGCATGCTGCAATTAACCGACTTAACCCATCAAGTTTATCATACTCTTAACTACCACTCGCTGAGTCACTGTGCTAGCTGCTAGCTTCGGTTTACTTTTACCAGTGGATGAACAGTAATTAATACTAGCCTGCCACGCACACATGTGTACTGTATTTGTCGTGTCGTGCCATGCAAACCATGTTACAGTTGTCTTCAGATGCTGGCTCATCCGAGTACGTACGTGCAATACAGTATATACTACTACGTACAATGCATGCAAGCCCCGGAGACAAAGCTAGGTTTGATACTGTTTCACATCATATTTATAAAACTAGCCGTATATATAATATATTTACAAAAATATCACTACACGTCGTCCGGTGAGCGGCGCGCGCCTGCGAATGACACATGGCGAGCACCAATGGGGATGGCAGGCGAGCCACCTTCCTGAGGTGCGGCGGTGATTAAGCGGCAATTACCTACCTAATTTTTGTTTAGTATTTATTTGAATTTTTAAATATACCGGCTTAATTACCTACCCTAATTTTTCATTTAATATTTGTTTGAATTTTTAAATATAACAAATAAGCTCCAAAAATTACGAAAATTTATGTGTAGTCTCCTGACACAATGTGCTTCATAGTGTAATTTTTGTAATTTTATCTGTTGTGAATGTTACTCAAAAATTCATACAATTTTGATATTTGTATGAGTTTTTACATGTAGCAAATGAGCCCCAAATATTACAAAATTTTATGTGAAATCTCCTGACATACTCGTAGTTATTGTATAATTTTTTGGGAATTTTATGTGTTTGAATTTGCCATGTTAATTCGTGATTATTTTATCGTAATTAGCACTATGCGATGCTCACACATCTTAAGATGTGCGTGACCTATATGCTTTGCACATATATCGGCCCGTTGTTGCTATCTTTTATTTTTCACTACGTGCTTTGCACAATTGTCACTCTGCCCGTGTCATCCCACCTCGCGCGCTCCCTTGTCTGCACTGAGTTACGTTCGTGTCGTCCACCCTCGTCCGCTCCCTCGTCTCCACATTTGTCAGTGTTACCATATCATCCCCCCTTGCCCAAAGTGTTGCGCATCGGTAAAGAGTTCTTAATTTGCGGGGTGAGTGCACCAGGTTCTCTTTGCGCTCAGCTATAAATATGAACCTCTCGTAGTTGGTCATCGGTCATCTCAGTCGCTCATCGCAGAAACTCATTCTCACGGTCTTTGCTCAAAATTAAGAGTGCGCAGCTAATTGTTTTAAGAAGCAAGTGCATAGCTCATTAAGGACGCGGTAGAAGGATGCGGTAGTGCTTATTGCTTCTCCCGAAAGACATGTAATTTTTTCGGATTGATAGTCAAATTGTCGGTAATTAATGAACTATTCATATGTAGTTACATGCATGTAATCATTTTTTATGTAACACTTACTATGGATCTGGTTATTGGGGCCTCAGGTAGTCGCAGACATGGAACACTTGACAATATTCTACGGCGATGGTCTTGTACAGGCTGGACCTAATGGGTTAAACCTATCAACATGCTAATATATGGATTTGATCTTTGCCATTATATTTCTCATGGCTAAGAGTGAGAAGATCTAGTTTACCCATGATATGATCAATAGCGCTGGTGTCATTGTACCAATTCCCATCTACTGAATATGATGGGTTTCCTGCAAAGGCTGCAACACTGTTGTCTTCCATCTGATTTTTAGATCAAGGGAAAATTTCATTAAGAGAATGAAAAAGGTCCCAGCCTCTACAATCCGAAGATCGTACGCAGCTTAAAGGTTACAACCAAGAGCATTCAAGCACAATAACTAACACAAAACAAAAGACACAAGATACATGAAAAACATACACTACGCCTCAATCCTATTCCGGAACTTCCATCCAAATTTTGCAAAGACCTCCATGATGACCGTCTCCAAAATCTGGCATCCATTCTTGAATATTGGTTTTTCTTCTTCTTTACTTAACAAGGACCATTGCCGGATCCAATATATTGCCCTGAAAATGATTTGCAGAAAAGTGTTGGTTTTAGCATTATTGAACACCACTTCATTTCTATTCAACCACATTGCCCAACAGAGAGCCGCAGCACCTAGTAAAATCTGATTTTTGAGTTTTGCCCCGATGCCATGAAGCCAAGAGACAAACATATCCGATATACTAGATGGTGGATGAATTCCAAAGGTGATGTGCACTGTGTTCCATATAAATCTAGCAAAGTGACAATCAATGAAAAGATGTTGTATCGTCTCCAAAGAGTTACAAAAACAACACTTGACACTCCCTTGCCAATTCCTTTTTGCTAGATTATCTTTTGTAAGAGTGACCCCTTTTTGGAGAAACCAAAGGAACATTTTAATTTTCAAAGGCACTCTTATTTTCCATAGTGGATTTTTCGTAGGTAAGACCCCCTCTTGAATCAGATTCAAATACATAGAGCGAACCGTGAAAGACCCACTCCTATGTAAGTTCCAAATAAACACATCCTTCTCATTTGTAAGGTTAACTGTCACAACTTTAGAGACTAAGTCGTACCACGTTGTCAAATTACCTTCCACCAAACCTCTTCTAAATGACACATCCAAAGGCGTAGAAGCTAAAACCTTAGCCACAAGAACATTCTTTTCCTCACAATCCTATAGAGATGGATAGACATCCCTTAAGGGTTTATTTCCTAACCAAATGTCCTCCCAAAATCTAACTTGAGTTCCTTTTGAATTGAAAATAACCAAGAGCCAAGAAATCATCATTGACCTTCATTAGCCCCGACCAAAATGGGAGTCACTCGATTGTTTATAAACTTGAGTTATGGCTTTATTGGTCAAATATTTCCTTCTTAGAAGATTTTGCCAAACACCATCCTCATTAATAAGTTTAAACAATCATTTACTCAAGAGACATTTGTTTTGAATCCCAAGGTTTTGGATATCCAACCCGCCATACGATCCTTTGGTCTACAAAGTACACTCCACTTAGTAAGCTCTGCACTTTTTTATGACTATCACTTTGCCAAAAGAACCTTAAACGGTAAAAATCAAGTTTTGTAAAACACCCTTAGGGACTTCAAAAAGGAAAGCATATATATAGCTAAACTAGTTAAGACCGAATTGATCAAAACTAGCCTTCCTCCAACGGAAAGAAGCTTTCCTTTCCAATCTATGAGCTTCTTTTGGAATCTCTCCTCAATGATTGCCCAATCTTTGTTAGAGAGTTTCTGACGATGCATAGGAATACCAAGATATTTAAAAGGTAAGCCCCGGTTTGCAACCAAAAAGTTGAGCATACTCATGCTCGCAATCCTTAGCACTACCATAAGAAAAAGCTCACTCTTATGGAAATTAATTTTCAACCCCGAAAGTTGCTCAAAGGTACTTAACACTAGTTTAAGGTCTTTGGCCTCAGAGTAGATCATGGTCCATGAAGAGAATAGTATCATCTGCATACTGGAGGATCGAGAGGCCATCATCTACAAGATGTGGAACAACTCCTTGAAACCTCCCATCAGACTTAGCTCTACCAATTAACGTTGCCAACATATCTGCCACTAAATTAAAGAGGATTGGTGACAAGGGATCACCTTGCCTAAGTCCCTTTTTTGGCTGAAAATAATGCCCTAAAATGTCATTAACTTTAATGCCCACACTACCACCCCTAACAATTTGATCTATCCACTTGCACCAAAGTGGTGAAAAACCTTTCATCCTCAATGTTTGTTGAAGAAAAGACCATTTCACCTTATCATATGCTTTTTCGAAGTCCAACTTTAGAATCACTCCATCAAGCTTCTTCCTATGCATTTCATGCATAATGATAAAATCTATGGTGACATTTGAGTGCTATATGGCCGACCTTGCCATAGACCTGGCTAGTCAACCTGTTTCCTCCACCTCGTTTGATTATATCCTTGGCCGCCACCTTGATTGAATTGGGGATTTCTGCCCCCTATTGCGGCTGCGTCCTCGAGTTGTTGTTACGGCCTCCACTGTTCATTTTGCCTCCCCGATTTTCACGTGTTACAAAGTTAGCACTGGAACCATCATGTTGCATTGGATCATTCGTTAGTTGGAGACGGAGTTCAAAACTGTTTAGATGAGCATAAAGTTCATTCATTGGCATTGTGTCAGGACGAGTGGTGACTAAGGCATCTTAGTCAGCATCAAGTCCGACCAACATATATGTGATGAGCTCTTCATTGCGTAGGGTCTAACCAATGGATGTCAGCGTGTCGCTCAGGTTCTTCATCTTGTTGAAGTAGTCCTGAACAGATTGGTCTCCTTTCTTCATGTTTGCTAGTTGCATCCTGATCTGCATCATATGTGCCTGAGACTGAGAGGAGAAAAGTGTCTAAAGTGCAAGTCATACCTCTCGTGAAGTCCCGAAGAAGACTTGAGGCAACACATCATTGGTCAGGGAGGAGAGGAGAGCGCTCAGCACAGTTTGATCCTGCTGTAGCCAGCGTATATATTTAGGATTAGTAATCTTCCTCGCTCCAAACTCGGATGTCGTCGTGATTGTTGCTGCTGGGCATAGAACCGTGCCATCAACGATCCCTAGAAGTTGTTGACTTCTCAGCCATGGGAGGAGTTGGGCTTTCTAGAGAAGATGGTTGTCACTTGACAATTTTACGTTGATCATATGACCAAACGAGGGGGTTGGCAGTGGACCTATCATGGTTGACGACGAGCCGGAGCTGGATGAATTGATGGCACCGATTGTTAGAGCAGAGGAAGATTGAGATGTCATGGTGGGTAGGAGTTGGGTCGTAGCTCTGATACCAAGCTGAAAAAAACAAGGTAAAGAATTTTGTAAACGATCAATCAAGTGCATCCCTCCAGGGTGCAGATTAAGTCTATTTATATCCTCAGTATAATACAACAAAGACATAACATAACAGTAAAACTAATTTTGGTCGGACTCCTCTTTTTATATTTACATGATTTGGTTTTATCTATAAACAATGATACTATCTATAAGCTAGGAAAGGTACGACGTTTATATTTCAACAGGCAGGCACAGCTGCATCGCATGCTTGAAGCTTAGCTAGCTCCAACGAGCGCAGCCGTAACAACCACTGAAGAAATTGCAGACGCGCGCGTGCATTGATCCTAAATCCTCTTTACCACGGGCGTCCCGTACTACTGCTACTGCCCTTTCATTGAATTGGACGGATGAATGGCATGTAGTTACGGATAAAGTTGGTGTACGGCATGAGATCTTGGGACCATGCATATGTACACCCCACTGGTCACTGCTCACATGGCCTAGTTTTGTCTTGGCTACATTATAAGAGGCGTGTTATTTTCAATTACGATTTATTAGTTTAATAAATAATAATTGTTAAGAAAAATTAAAAACTAAAAGCCGTTGAAAAGCTCTTTTCAAGGAAACTGTGAATTCTCTTGAGGAAGAGATGAGTGCACTATGGAGAGGCAGTCTTGCCTGTAAAAAGGTGAAAGCTGTCAATGCTGTCCTGAATGTGGGCAGATCAACAAGACCTGTTCTGCAAATGGACCTACATATATATATATATGTTAATAGTAGTACTGGATGAGGAGTAAGTTTCAAGTACTAGTATCAGCCAGATAAATATTCCCTTTATTTGCATTGCTGTTCTTGCATGCATGGAGCCCTAGCTGAGCCATTGATTGATTGATCCATTTATCCTGTTCTTTTAACTTTTTAGCGGTTTTGATTTCTTTCAGCAATTACTATTTATTATACTAATAAGTCGTAGCTAAAAGTTATAAGCTGCAACAAAAAAAAGCCTGATACTCAACAATGGTTGGCATTAGCTGCATGTGAACATATATATCTTGGTGTACACTTGTTGTTTACTCCATTTAACTAATTTTTCATCCTAAAGATTGATTGACACAGGGACGGCAGGGGTTGTTTTTAGCCCCTGCAGATTAGCCTACAATTCTGCTCCAGAGTTATGAGTTAGTTGGGGGCTTGGTAGTGGTTGACCTTGCTGCATCTGCAGACTACTGCAGTGCTCTGCACTGGCTCTATAAACTTGCCCAAGAATTTGAGCAACACATGTTAGCAGCAGCTCAGTACATGGCATGAGAGGACACCCAACTAAGACCAACTTGATCAGCAGTAGGAGCACTCCATAATTCAGGGACTTAATTGTGGTCATGCATGGCAATTGTATTGCAAGGACGGGTGCAGTGCTTCACCTGCTTTCTTCTGCAATCATTTACTCACCCGTAGCATTTCTTTGAATGCATTGGCCTGACATGAGGCGTCCTCTCCTCCCAAAACGAATATCCTTTCTTGACTTGTTTCATCTGCTCCGATTGTGAATTGCTATTGCAAGCAATGTTCTTGCCAATTGCATTCTGACATTTGAAGCTGGTGTGATCATTGTTGCTTGCTTGATTTTTCTTGCCAGTGCCTGCTGATTTCTACTACACATCTCTAGTACATTGGTTTGGAAACTATTTGAGTTGCTGATACTATGTTTCTTTCAGTCATTTTCTGCTCCCTCACACGTTTGGAAGGCAATTGATGCGCCGCTAGTGCACACCCCCCTCGTGCCTTTCCAGAAAGAAAACGAAAGGAAAAAAAATTGCTTTCACAGAACGGTGTTAATGTCGCAAGCCGATCACATGTCGCTGTGATCGATCAGTGCACGATGAAAAGGGCAAACGGTAGTAGAAAAAGATACGAGAGAAATGTGACCAGCAAAAGACAACAAATAGTGATACATATATGGACCAGAGAAACTAATCCCAGTAATGCTGATTCTGCATGAGTACAACATATTTTGCTTATAAATATATTTCATATTGATGACATGAATATTCAGGTTCAGCACCATTAGTTCAAGAGAACACTTGCCAAACGCTGTAAATGGTTAATTTTTGGTTCAGAAATTGCAATTCTGCCAACTATAAGAAACAGCACTCATCAGTTTTCAAGCTTCAAGAAAAACCGCATGTCAAGGCAAGAAATCCAGACAGCTCGAACAAAAGCACGTCAACAACAGCTTATAATTCTTATATTTATTTCTGTACAATTGCTGTCATCAGTAATATGAAATAAAAAAAATTAAAGAGCAACAAGTACTACACGAAGATACTCCTATTTATGACATGAATAATTCCACAGGGTGGATGACTTTTATCTTGTCCTAGTTCTCAATTTACCAATTGCCCTTTCCATTGGGCACCTCCAGCATGGCGCAGTTTTCTATGATATAAAAACTCCAACATTTCTGATAAAAGAAGTGCTTTTATACTTTAATCTCTAATAAGAATAATACTAATATCAAAACATATGAAGAGATAAGTAATATCTATCAATCATTTATTATACTTTAAAAATTGTGCAAATCACTATTGAGAAAACCATAAAAGCATATAACAATGTATTCTTAAGAATATGGCCCTTTTATTCTCTTGAACTAATCCCAGCAGAATTATATATCGTCGAAAAATTGGACTTCTATAACTTGAATGTTAAATGTACTCTTCTTACATCCAATGCGCTGTTACTGTACCATTCCATCAGTCACCAGTTCTTGCAAACCGAGCCTTAGCCTCTCAGCAGCGAGCCTTGTGTCTGCCTCCTTCAACCCTCCGAAGGAAACGCGGATGTATCCGGGACCTCCACTGGCACTTCCAGGGATCACAACGACCCCGTGCTTATTTGCAAGCCATCTGACAACTTCAAAATCATCTGAGCAGTTATCTGGCAGTTTTGCCCACAGGTAAATGGCACCCTCCCCACCTTTGACAGCCTCATCACCAAGCGGAGACATTGCCTCCACAAGCAACTCACGGTTTTTCACAAGATCTTTCACCCTTTCTCTGATCCACTCTGGACCAGCCTCTAATGAGTAGAGCGCCAGGTGCTGCCCAATGATGGAAGCACAGATAGGTATGTTATCTTGCACTTTGAGGAGCTGCGCATGGAAACCATCGGCTTCACTTGGATAGGCAATCTGCATAGGTCAGCTGATTAGCTCTTGTAAGGCAACTGACCATCCTTACACAGATTGCAGTGTTAAGTGACTCAGTTACTTATACTGCATTCAGTGGTCCCGACTCCTAAGTATTGGAAGAGTGCCAATTCAAGTGCATGTGGGAAATGCATGAAACTGAGAGAATTCAACATTGACTCTTAAGTCCTAACACCAGCAGTCTGAGCCTAAGCATAAGATAAACAAAGAACACGGCACACTTACGTATCCTACACGCCACCCCATCATTCCATAAGCCTTTGAGAATGAGAAGAGGTTGACGATGTGACTATCCTCTAAGCAATAGTGCTCCATTCCATCATACATAAAGTATCTGCAAAACACCCACCAATTTCACAACTGAGATCAAGATCGAAGTCACACAAAAGCCAAAAATTATCATAACTGAATTACAAGCAGCATGTAGAATTAATTTACAGAAAGTAAAAGATCATCCACTTTATGTGATTCATTTAAGTCTAAAACCATTGTGAAAGATAACAAATTAACACAACATGTTCGGATTTCATTCTTTATGCTACCATTTTGGATGTGACTCCTATACATGCACTGTAAGATTCAGCTTGTTTTAAAAATCAATAGGAGAATTGAACTTTCCCATATGACAGTTTTCTATATCAGACTTTACAAAGTTACAGATGCCAAACTCTTCTGTAACAAAATATAGCATATGGCAGTTTATGTGTCTTATATTTATCAGTGCAGTTCAGAAGGAGGTCATAGCATCTTTTCAACATCAACATCAGAGAAATGGAATGGCAAAACTAAGATCAAATTTCATTAGTCATCCATTTGAGTCAGTCAAGAAAAGCTAGACATGATGTGCAACATAGAGAAAGGCTACATTATTGTGAAATAAAAAATTATTGATTGCCGGATCAAGAACTAAAAACAGATCCTGTTCTTTCCAACACCACTTAGTGGTCACCAGGCTGCCTGAAAAGTAAGACAATTCTTGGATTGGTTTCTGTACGGTGAAAGGGAAAATCCTTTATTAATATAATCCCTCAACATTTGGCTCAGGTCTATTTTAACCCCTAAACTTTTCTTACGCCCCATGCAGGTAATTCGGAGGGCATATTTTGGACACCCCCAAAGTTGAGGGCCTAAAAGATGCCTTGAAAAGGTTAAAGGGCTGAATTGGACCCAATCCTAGAGTTGAGGACAAAAGGACTTTTTCCGAGCCAATAATATGATCAGTAGAAGATAGCTACATTTGACAAACCCTTACGCAACAGAGATTTCCTAAAGGTACATACTCTGTTCTTCAGCATTACCTTTACCCAGAGCCTTTACCAATATGGTTAATGATGAATTACCTTTTGTACATCTGTGTATAGCCACTGCTAAATGGCTTAATGCCTCAAAATGTATTCTAGAAAGGATGTCACCCTGGACTCAATTTCAAGAAATCAGGATTGGTCGTTTAATTGCTTATAATGATCTTTCCTATTAAACTATAACCATAATTAAGGTGATCATATCCATGTGTGTTTCTTTCTTTCATGAAGAAAGTTTCATATTTACATTTCTTTAAAAATTTTAAATATGAGAGAGGACTGAGGAATTTTAGCAAGAACAAAAAAAAGAACATATTTATAGCATTGCATTTGATCAGATTAACTTACTCATAGGTATTGTCAACCACAAGCCAGGCACCAGCATTTCTGCACAGGTCTGAAATTCTCTGAAATGACAATGAAATATTAGGAAATAGTCAACTTCGGATCCATGCACACGCGTGCGAGAGAGAGAGAGATGACCTGGAGCATAGGCTTGGGAATAAAAGCTCCAGAGGGGTTTCCCGGATTTACAACAGTAACAAGTTTAGGGATAGGGTTGTTTTCTTTCAGAACCTTCTCCAACCAATCTGCATTTTTAGACATAATGTAAAATATGCTTCTGAAATGAACTAATTTTCAATTAACCCTATATAATTTCTTAGGCCAGATGTATAGGTTGCATAACAAAGCGAAGGCCTATGTCTTCACTCAATAGAACAATCCAAAGGCATATTACTTTCATGAACTAAGAGATAATGCATCATATGACAGAAATTTATCAACTACCAGTGAAGCAGAAGCTCTCAGAACCAGCAATAAGTATGTCAATTTGATTATATTACACTATAGATAATACTCCTAGTCATCTTACAAACATCAGGATGAAGAGTCTTGGGATTGCTTGCACCAACTAATATGTCAGTGACGCCTGTCATCTGGAATGACATGTAGGCATTGAAGTAATATGGTGCGAACATGACAACTGAATCCCCAGCATCACAAAGGGTGAGAACCAGGTTTACAAAGGCCTGCCAAAAAACCTTTTATGTAAGAGACCTTTATATGACCAACCTAGTTTGAAAACAAGATTTAGGTTTAGCAGCCATACAGGCAAAAACAAGATTTAGGTTTAGCAGTCATACAGGCAAGTAAGAAGGTATCTCACAGAGCTAAAGGAAGGAGACAAACTGGGAACATAACATATAGTCTGATAGCTAAACAAGGAAAAAAAAGGGGAGGTAGAGACATGAAAAGGCTGTAATGAACCAGATCGAAACTTGAAAGTATGTTTTTACCTGATTTGCACCAGCTGTGACCATAACTGATGACTTGGTTAGCTTATTCTCTCTCTGTAGCTGCAAACAATTCAGTAAATATCAGGAAAAGATATGCTAGCTGTTCATAATCCCACGAAGGGAATAAAGAAAAGTCAAGTACCATGTTAATAAGAATCGAGTTTTATAATACTAATGCTTTTAAAAAGTTTTTACAATCTTATCACAACAGGCAACAAACAGTGAAATAAATTTAGAAGATAACTCTAAAGAAGGGAACACTTTGGATTTTTTTTGGATTAAGAAGAAAACCACCACATCTCTGGTCTCTGTTTTTCAGAGAAAGCAGATAACCAAAGTAATAGGGAACACTTTGGATAATGGGTATTACAGAAGACACTCAAAAGGATGAAGGATCTCATGATTTCATTGCCAAACTGTTAAACAACAGAATTGCCCAGGAAGTCCGAGTGATACTTTACAGCTCTCAACTCGATGACTCCAGACTTTCAGAGGAGTCACCGAAATCAATATTTTTTCTCAGTTGGTAAATGAAGATAGTTATTATGAACACATTGCATATTCAGAGGATTAGATACTTCCACGAACATAAGACATCCTCTAATCAGCTGCAATGAGATGACAAACTTACTTTCTGGAACTTTTTTCTAATAAAATTATTTTCTGAATGTTACATCAGTTACATATGATTCCTGATATTACTCTCAACATTGAGATCAAATACTCCCTCCGTTCTTTTTTAGATGATGTTTTGGAATATGTGCAATCAACCTTTTAAAATTTTGGCCTCTAATATACATAAAAGCATTTGGATTTGTCGTACGGAAATTATATTACTAGATTTGTCATCAAAAATACTTTTATATTATTATATTTTTAATAATTTTTGCTAACATATAATTAAAAAAAGTAATGGTCAAAGGTGAATGTTAGAGATTGTATCGATGTCCAAAACAGCAAGTAAAAAAGAACGAGGTAGTATCAGTTAGCAGTAGGCACATGGGCGCCTTGGTCAGTTGGTCTCATAGGGTTAATGGCTTTGTGGTAACGCTTAATAAAATGGGCACCATAATCTAATATTAGGGGAATATATTATCTCAAATGAAAAGAAGTACGACCTTCTCGAGAAGTGCTTCTCGAAGTTCAGGAAGGCCATCATCAGAGCCATATTTACTGATTGATGGTTCCCATACGATTTCTTTGACCTTATTTAAAGCTGCCTCAGGAGGTTGCCAATAAACAACTCCCTGCATTCAAGAGTTACAAAAGTTAGGAAAAGAGAAACAATTTCCGGGAAATACCACATGATCTGCTTGCCTTGATAGCAAACACACTTGTCACTAATAAGAGCAAGTACAATGATGCTGACTAGGTTGCCTCTAGTGAAATCCACATCAGCACAATCCTAAGTGGAAGAGAGAGAAAAGAAGAGAAATAAGCAAGCTGCCCCTCATGCAAGAGGTGACCCCTGATATATTTATGCAAGTATTAAATGTTTGAGTGCTTTAGTAGAGGTAACCTCATTGTATTAGCTACCTACATATGAGCCACATGTAGTCTTTTTGCTTATGTGGCTAGTCCTAGAGGTGGCAGCCACCTCTTCTATTGTACTTGCTCTAACAGATATGGTACGAGGATGTCTCACTTCATTAGCATAAGCAACGTCTGAAAGAACCAATACAAAACATATCGGTCTCAATGCATGATAGGTAGTTGCGTTGCACGAAACTCAGCAAGCTATCAGATGCGCTACACTCAATTACCTTAGAACTTGATCATTTTACAGAAACGATATAGGGCAAATTGCAATAGAGATGATCGCTTCGTTAATCCATTTTGTTTCCGTTTGACTAACAAATGCAAGGGTAGGAAAAAAGCTTGTACCATTAACCTTGATCTCCCAAACAACACATAAACTCATTGGGCATATAAACCAAGAATTGCGGGCAGATAGATACCTGTGCAAGCGACATCATACCCTTGGCCCCTCGAAGCAATTCTTGTATCTGCAAAAGGGCACCAGAAAGAAATCACCAAACAAGACCAAAGAAATCGGGAAGCAAGATGCGATCTTGACGGGGTAAGTTACGAGCTCTCGATCACCTTCACCATGACCGGCGCGTCCGTCTCCACAGCCCTCTTCGCCAGCTTCGCGAAGCTACCCATGTCTCCTCCTCTTCTTGCTCCTGCACCCCTCCAAGAACCAAGAACTGGAGAATTTGGAGACAATCTGAGTTACAGATCCAAGAAGACCAAAGAACAGCGGCAAGCCCAAGAAGCCGTGGAAGAAGCGGGAGTTAAAGAATTCCAAGACAACCACCACTGAGGTCACCAGCTGATCCCGAGCTCACCAACCCAAGTCAGTCCCCGGCTCCCCGCCCCAAGAAGGCAACATCTAAAGTTCTAAACGAAGGCGCAGGGGAAAACTGTCAAAAGATTTGGCCTTTTTTATTTGTCTCTTCGTCCGATCTTTCTGGCTTACGTTACGGGAGTGGTGGGGGTCCGGCGTAGTTGCAGGATAAGCATTGCGTTTAGGGATAAAAAATCGAGTGGGTTTGTTTGCTGTGGATTTTTAGTCTAAGACGAGTATTTATAATGAATCAAATACCAATAAATTATGAGCGTCAAAAAGGAAGGAGCTTTTAATCATGAGAGTGCAAAAAGTTTGCATTTTAATAGTATTGCTCTGCAAAGAATTTGTCAAAATAATGGACAATTGATGCTGGGAAGATTCCAGGAGGCAGTATTTAACACAGGGACCAAAATCTTGTCAAATTAATGGCCATTTGGTAGACTAAAATCAAATATTGTTCATATGTTTAGCGTAGGAACTGATGAAGGGTGGTGGTGGAACCTTTCTTTTTGGCAAGTTAGGAGAATCCAATGAACACTTACCATTTGTTAACAACCTCCACTGATAATTTGGTGAGTGTTCATTGGATTCTCCATTGAACACTAATACTGACTTTGTGCGTATGAAAGGGAAGCAAATTGATCTCTTTTTTCAGTTTGTAAAAGCTATTTTTCGAATTTTTCTACAGTAACTAGTTTTTTAAATGGAGTGCTTTTTCAAGACAGAGTTTATAAGTTAATTGTAGTACACACTGTAGCGACTTCATTTATATTGGTTAAAACTATACGTGAATTTCTGTTATTATATATTCTCTTTCACAAATAGCCTAAAAGATATAAGTTATAATTAAAAGAAATAAGTTAAAACCAAAAAGTACAAATCCAGTACCATCCGGATAATCTCACCACTTTTGCAATTAACAAACACTTCGCTCAGAAAGAGGCCTTTTTCCAATCGGAACAGACGAATGCTCCACATCATAGAGATTCTCCAAACCTTTTTGTGAAGGAATTGATCCAAAGGAGATTTAGTAGTGTAATCCAGATACAAATAAAAAACAGCCTGCTCCAAAGGGTTTATAAGACGTGGCTTTTGGTTTTTTATGTGTATGGATAGCGGCTGTTAATGTTTTAAGAGTCAAAAAATATTTTAAAAAATAGTAAAAATTAAAAAAACACCACAAATCTTTTAGGACAACTTAAAAAAATAAGAGGAAAAAACAAAAAAAAAATCAAATTTTAGAAACTAAAAAACTAAATCCGTTTCAAACGGACCTTAGAGATGGAAGCAAAGCCATGCTTGGAATCTCGCGCGCCCATCCCAAGTTCCCAACCCACGCAATGACACAAAACTAAGGCCTGTTTGGTACAGTTCCTGCTCCCAGCTTCTCACTAGATTCTTGTGGAGCTGTACCAAACACCCAACTTCTCAAAATTGCTGGATTCTGATTCTCGCGAGGAGCAGAGCTAGAAATGAACTAGAGAGGAGAAGCGGGTCTAGGGTGGATTCTCGTGGGGAGCCAGCTAACCAAAAACAAATTTACACATGAAAGTTAACCAAAATTACCCGCAAATGCCACTCAACTACCCCTCACCCCACCCGCCTCCCCTTCTCTCGTCACTTTGCTCCATCTCCCTCGGCTCGTCCGCTCTTTGCGCCACCCGCCTCCCATTCCTCTCTCGCGCGCCCTCCCCTTCCTCTCGCGCGCTCGCCTCCTCTTCTCTCGCCTCGCCGCCTCCTCCCGATCTCGGCACCACCGCCGCCGCCTCCCCGATCTCCAACACCGCCGCCACCTCCTCCCGATCTCCAAGACCGCGCCGCCACCTCCCTTCTCGCCCGGCTCGCGCCTCGGATTTGGGACCGCGCTCCTTCTCTCCCCGCCGCCGCCTCCCTCCCTTCTCTCGCCCGCGCCTCCTCCTCCGCTCCTTCTCTCGCCCCGCCGCCGCCTCTCTCTCTCGCCCGCCGCGCCTTCTCTCCTCGCCCGCCGCCTCCTCCTTCTCTTGGCCCGCCGCCTCCTTTCGTGCGGTCCACGGCACCGCCGCCGCCTCCTCTCTCGTCCACACGCCGCCTCCTCTGTGTGTTGATTCTTTGTTAGCTTGCTTTGTTTGCGCGACAATGAAATCTAAACATATTTTTTGTTTTTCCTCGCAATTGTCCTCTTGGTGAAGATTATCTCAACAAAAATCATATTCGTTTTCTTTTAATCATGTATCTGAAATAAACAAAAAAGCAAAAAGATAATTGTGTGAAAACTAGGGTAACATGGTCTATTTTCATCAAATCCCCTTTTATGAATCGAGCTAACCTACTAGCCAAACGCTTTTCAAAGTGGCGGCTCAGATTCTCAGAGAAGTGGATTCTTAGAGAATCCATAGCAGAAGCTGAAAAATGAGAATCTAGAGCTCTACCAAACAGGCTCTAACACTACGATGGGGAGCTTCAGCTTCTTACCGGCGCGGCCTGATCATGCTCGATCGGCAGCTAGTGCGCGCTCGTGTTACGAGGAGATTGTTGATGATGGCGTATATGGCTTTTGCCCTTGCTCTTACTCAATGTGGATTGTAGGTTATAGATTTTTTTTATTACAGCAGCAGCTGAAAATATATTATAACATTCGTTAACTTTCCTAAGTAATTAAATTAAAAAATAAAAATATTATATTATCATAAAATAATGTAAAGTAATAAAGAGAAAAAGGAAAAAAATAAAAAAAACCAAATAAAACTAAAAACGAAATAAAAAAATCAAAGCCAAAACCTAAATCTATTAGTTGAATGCCCGTGCATTGCTACGGATTTTTAAAAGAAACTCACAGGTAGTAAAAATTTTAGAATATGCATGTTCTAAAAGTTTTTAAATCCGTAACAATACACGGGCATTCAGCTAGTGCAGGTCAATTGTCAAAAGGCAAGAGGAATCAGGGGAATAATTCAAATAATGATAAGTTAATTTTCATCAGTTTTTAACTATATAAATTTCACAAATTTGCATCACCAAGAAAGATGGGGCATATAAAAAATTATACAGTCCAAACAGGAGAGGAGGAAGACGAGAGGGGCCGGGTAGAAGAGGTGGTGGGAGATGGTAATTGTTAGTGGAAGTGGAGAGGAGGGGTAGTTAGTATGAGAGAGGGGGAGAGAGATGATAGATAGATGGTCAAAATTTCAGTATTTAGATCGGACAGTTGAGAAAGGAGGAAGAAGAATGTACCATCACCAACTCAAATTTAGGGCCTGTTTGGGACTGCTCTGCTCCAGTTTTTCCAGCTCTGCTCCACCAACTCCACCGTGGAGCAGCTCCACTGTGGAGTTCTGGAGTAGGTGGTCTGTTGGCACGCACTAGCTCCACTCGAGAATGTGAGATTTCCACGAGAAATGTCCAATGTGCCTGAATGATGTTTGGTATATATTTTGATGTTTGCGAGCATATGTAACTGAATTTTTGGTTGCCAATTGAAACTATCAAGTGTAACATTTTAACGAGTGGTGCTCATCATTAGAAATAACGATAACTTGATCATTTCTCTGTAAAAAAGCTAAATGTTGGGCCAACGTTGCAATACACATTTATTTAGCATGCTGTCTCCTTACTCACCTCGCTCATGTCAACTATAAGATGTCAATCAAGAGAAGTTCAAATATTTATGTGAGAAGTTCAAATATTTTAAGTGCATGACAACGATACCATGTTTTGGATACAAACACCAAGCAAAACAACAATGTGATTTCAAATGTTCCTCCAGAGGCACTGAATTTTTCCAATACAAAGATATACAAAGGACTCATCATTCATGCAGAACAAGTGATATACTTAGGAAGACAGGCTGTGGTTTCTTGCGACTATCACAAAAAGGGGTGATCAACGCAATTGATGTCATGAACCAATCAAGTGAGCAAACCGCAAATTGTTCGACACTATCCAGTATGAGACCAAAATAACCCTCAACCATATCTCTACCGCGCAATTCATAACTTACTAAAACACAAACAAGCAAAAAGATTTGCCACTTGAGCCAACACTATTGCTTCTTCCGGGCAATCTAGCGTTTTCAAGCGGCAAGCTAACTAGGGTTCATGGCGGCGGTCGCGACCATGCCGTCGGCGATCTTGTTGAGATCGAAGCCACCCGCGTCGTCTTGAGCACGGTGCCGCCCTTCTTGTGCCGATCGTCGGCGGTGGCGGTCGGCCGCCGCGTGATCAACGCGGCGCCGTAGAACCCGCGCATTACCGACGACGAGCTCCGCGGTGTTGAGGCGGGTAGAGCCCCGCAGTGACGGAGCGCGGCGCGGCGCGGCCGGTCGACGCAGCGAGGCCCATGCGGGGCGGAGAAGAGGTGGCGTGCGGGTGGGGCGGAGAGGAAGAGGCGGCACGGGTGGCGGCGCGGAGAGGAAGAGGCGCGCGGGGAGGCGGAGAGAGGAGCGGCACGGGTCGGGGCGAGAGGAGAGGTGGCGCGGGTGGGTGGAGAGGAAGAGGCGTCGCGGGTCGGGCGGCGGAGGAGAGGCGGCGTAGGTCGGGGCGGAGAGAGGCGGCGCGGGTGGGGCGAGAGGAGGCCGGCGGCGGGTGGGGAGAGGAGGAGGCCGGCGTGGGTGGGGCAGAGAGGAGGAGGACCGGCGCGGGTCGGGGAGGCGGAGAGGAGCGGCGCGAGTCGGGGAAGGAGGAGAGAGCGGCGCGACCAGGTGGGAGAAGAGGAGTCGCGCGGTGGGTGGGGAGAAGGAAAAGATCGAATCGATGCGGAGGAAACTTTGTAATGGCAATGGTGGGTAATTTCTTCACAACTCCATGAGGAGGTACAAAGTCCAAATTCGGAGTACCTCTTGAGGTGCTCCACAAAAAGCGTGGAGTTGGCCTAACTCCACTTTTTCTGAGCGAGTTTTTAGAGTGGAGGTGTTTGGCAAGACAAAGCTAGAGCAGAGCTGTAAAATGGAGTGGAGCTCCCAAACAGGCCCTTATTAAATAGTAAAGATTTGGAGTTGAGAAGCCACTCCGCCTGCACTGGTGTGGTGCGGTGGTGCCGTGCGTAGTTGCTTGACATCGCGTGCGTGCATGAATTGCGCTGTCTCGGAGGCTTTATTATTATTATTTTTTAGTTTCGACGATGGATGACGAGCATAAAGGCTGGCATGGACTCGGTTCCATCGTAACATTGGTTCCTTTTTTTTTCCTTTTCTGCTTTTGTTATGTAACGTCTCTATTTTTATGACCATTAGGATTTTCTTACAACTACTCAAGATTATTTAGCTGTGAGTACTGAAGATAAGTGTACACTATTGTCAACACAAACTTAAGCATAAAAACTAAACTTTATTACAAAATTAAGACTTAACAGCCAAGTTTTACACAGTGGAGTGTACAACCCAAATTTATAATACAATACAAACAGAAACTACGCAGGCATGCCTGAGTGTAGAATAAACCCTAACTCCAGGCGTCATCTATATCGTAGTGCTCCTTAGCATCATCTTCATAGATTTCTTTATTTTTTTGGCAAGCATTTTCTGTTTATGATTTTAGCAAGCATGAGTACAACCAACCGTACTTAAAAAGTCATACGAAAAATGCTATATAACTATTTGCCAGGATTTCCAAAAGAAGGGAGTATAGTGGTTTTGTTAAAGTATTTGTGGATGCAATTTTATTTTTAAATACAAGCTAACAAATCATGAACTACTTAAGGAATTTGGAGTTTCAAAACTTGATTACCAAACTTTAACATTTTCAAAATATTTTCAAATCTACTTATACTTCGCTATTGGAATCACCCATTAAACACAGCTTTATTTACCGGAAGCACGACGTATTTGAATACTACGTATTATGTCTCTGTAGAGCTGCCCAACTTTACCCACATGATTCCTCAATCTTCATAACTGAGTTGAGAAAATAAGGTTGTTTCACCACTCATTTCTTTATGTAGCATCTACCCGATAGACTAAATACCCCCTGTCACGGAATATGGCTGCCTGACAGGGCGGAGCTTATCGTTGTGAAAGTATGGTTTTACAGTTTCCATACTACATTCTTACGCCGGCTATTCCCTCCTCTGGAACAGTATATCATATCCTTATAGTAGATATTCAATCGATTTGAGCAGCTACTAAACTAGGTTTGACAAGTCAACGCATGTGATTGAGCGATTACTATGTTCTTTACTTGGCATAAGGGTCTAGTCCTTAGTTTTTTCTGAGGCAAATTCCACCCACAAATCTATAATTTAGTGTCCACTGCGTTGTCACCTTTCCAGTCCAAGCCTCCACCCTAGGATGAGGTCATGGGACCTGGCCAACTCATGGCTTCCCGTGATACCTCCTTATCCTAGAACCACTTTTAAAATTCTATCAGCAAAATGCCAAGTCTCTTAGTAGTGGAAAATTTTTTGAGTTTCTAAACTACCATGATTACATTGATAATACATTTAATATTACTAAGTCTTGTCAATGTGAATATGGCCATTAAATTAAACAAGACTTTTTCAGGTGGTAGGTCATTAACTAATATTATATCATTCTAAGCATTTATTGTATAAGAAATAACAACTTAAATTAAAGGAATGTAGGTTCAATGTGATCAAAGACATGTGACTTGCCTTGCGGATTAATGTATTATACAATTTCGTATTCTTCTGATTCTTATGCTTGATCTGGAGCTTCTCCTTCTTGAATTAGTTGACCTTCGTCGTCGTGTGCTAGCGTAAAGCAAAAGAAAAATAATTCAATTCTATGCTCGAATGGTTGAGTTAGGAATAAAGAAAGAAAATCCAAGAAGTCCCAATAAAAAGGGTTTTGGGTTTATAGGGGTCTGAATAGGTGAAATGGAGCTGAGGAATGGATCGACGGGCTCAAACAGTCGCAATGGGTATATATTTGTATTTTTGGGTTTGGGTGAACAGTAACGGGCCTGGGCGCTATTCATTGCGGGTCTACTATTCGTACTCATAGATTTTTATGAGTGCTCAGGTGGTCGACGATATTGGTGAGGATGAAAGGCGTGGTCGTAGCCAGATTACAACTACGGAAATCGAGCACTCAGTGTGGTTGTAAACCACAATGCAGTCGTAAACCGCATAGTGGTCGTAAACCATAGCGTGATCGAAAGTCACATCGTGGTCATAATGACAACGTAGTCATAACGACTACCGAGTAGTTGAGTGCGAAGTTGACAAGATCGAATGGTGCACAAGTTGCTACTCATATCGGATGGAGTCCGAGTAGTTGTGGGGTTTAGATGGGGTCTGGGTGGCTTAAGGGCATCGAACGGTGTACGAGTGACTTAGAAGTATGGAACGGTGTCCGAGCGGGGTTGCGTAGGGCTTATAACGGCGTGGTCGAAGTCTCTCCTGACTACAAGATGGTTGAAGACTTCAAGCGGTGGTCGGAGCTGAAGTAGGGGAGTGGTTGGAGATGTCAGGCGATGGGGCGATCAGGGCTACGATGTTTTTGCGATGGCTTCTAGGGCTATGGTTAGGCTCTCGGTGATGTGGGGAGTCCGTTTTTGGGGTTGGTGGTCGTAGGGGAGTTGGCATTTGCCGGTGGCGAGGTCTTCCTCCCGCAAGACGTTTGAAAGGAACCAGAGCAAAACGGAGGGTTATATGGACGGTAGTGTTTGCGTTTGAGCATATTTGGGGTTAGGTCAAGCTCGGGGGAGTGGTGATTTGGGCAGTGGTGGACGAAGTTGGGCTATCCACAGTGAGGTGCTTCGGCCGTGCGATGGGTCTCGGTTGTAGGGAAGAGGGGAGCTTGGGAAGCTATGGCGATGGCTCAGGGGTATTTTTGGGGGCATGAGGAGGTTACAGACAAAGTTAATTGGAAAGTGATTGATCGGAGGGGTAGAATTGAGTTATGACTTGCCTTGGGGAATTTGAAGCTTAGGTCGGCCTTGAGAGAAAAGAGGGCAGAAAGAGCAGGGTGGTCGGCGCGGCGATGGCGGGTGTGGTCGGCGGCTCTGACACGTGGTTAGGGCATTTATGTGGGGGTGTACAACCTCTGATAGGCGGCGCAAGGGGTGGTAGCGGTGAGAAAGCGCGAGAAGGCACGAGTGAGGGCGGAATGAATCGGGCGGCTACAAAACCAGAGGCGGCGGGTGGACTTTTTGGGTGATGAACAGTGCCACACAAAAATCGTCCACTAGGAACAATGCAGCAGGGCAATTAGAGCTTGGATGGTGAGATTAAGTGTAGGATTTGGCTAAGATTCACTAGGAATCAAATTCAATCAAGAAATCAAATTCTTTTGAAATTTCAGTTTCGTTTCATGTTATTTAGCTTCTTCAGAAATCAAAAAAGAGAAATATCGAAACGAGGTAGTCTTTTAAAGCATCTCGATTCTAGAATCGTATGCACCATCCATGTTAACATCCTGTAGTCCACTATCGTGTTAAAAAGTACAGATAAAAAACTATCAACCATACTCCTAGAAAACACGCTAGTTGGTTGTTGGAGCCCGTAAATAATGTCCATGGGCCTGTTCTTTTTGGCTGAGCCTTATGGCTTTTAGCTGTGGCATGTGACTTTTAAACTATTCGTGCAAGAGATTACAGAGTAACAGAAACTCACATGTGATTTTTGCCGATATAAATGAAATCGATACAGTATATACTACAATTAACTAGTAGGTCCCATCTTAAAAAGACATTCAGTTTAAAAGCTAATTACTATATAAAAAATTAAAAGTAGAAGCCAAAAGCTGAAAAAGAATAGGATCCATGACAAAAGTGAGCGATGTTACCAACGGGGCTGGGCGGAGATGTGTAAAAACAAAAGCAAAAGCGGATGACCAATGTTTTGAAGGATTATAAATATATGGTATATTTTTCTTGGAGATTTTTTTTGAATTGTCTTAAATTTAATTTTCTTGGAGATTCTTTGCATCCAGAGAATAGCGTGTAAGAATTCCTTTAAAATTCGTATAAAACAAAACCTGTTTAGAATTAGGGAATTTTTCTGTTTCCTGTGGGAGCTTAAATGTTTTTAGTGAATTTCCTATCTTCTAAATAGGCCTTCTAAGCTATTTCATGTGAACTTAAATGTTTAGTTCCCATGCTTTTTCTGTGTAGAGCATCTAAACATCTTTTTTTTCAATTCTCCTGTGCCGATAGGGTTTTTAGACAATGTGGTGTTCAATTCCTATATTATCTATTTCTGTGTTTTGTATTTTCATGTTTCAAACGGACCTTCAAAGATATTCTTGATCTGAAATGGTCTATTCAAGCAAGATTTCCCCGTTTTCCGGCCAGACAAAATCCTTCACAAACAATCGTTGTGGTGTGTGTGATGCACCATCTGAAGCTGCCCCGCTTTTACACAGCGTTTACGGACATTAGTAATCCGCCTTTGTAGCGCGTCCACAGCAAGTCAACTCTGCGCCTCCTCCTCCGCCTCTCCTCAACTTCCCAGACGTAACGCAAACCCCCGCCCTCTCTGACCTCGCCGGAGAGCGACCCGACTGCGATGGCGGCGGAAGCGTCGGCCTCTCCCGAGGAGGAGAAGCTCCTGCAATCCCTCGCCGCCCGAGGGTGGCGCTTCCGTGACTCCACCGAGGAGGCCATCCAGGCCCTCCTCCACGCCTCCCCCTGGCCGTCGCCGGAGGCCGTGGAGGCCGAGCTCCTCGACATGGATCTGAGGCTCTTAGGCGGCAAGTCCCTCCCCGACCGCGCCGCCGCCGCGGCGAAGCGGCTTTCTTACCTCCACGGTCCCATCGTCCTGCAGGTACTGTTGAAATCACCAAGCCCCAGGTTTGTTCTTTAGTTTACAAAGGGAAAATATGCCTCATTTAGGAGCTGTTCTTAATTTTCTGCTATCTGTAGCTGGGAGTTTCATTATACAGCTCAGATAGTGGAAGGGGGCGGGGATTGTGCATTGTAGCCGAGAAGAGGGAAAAATATTTTCTTGGCTGTTCCTTGGTGGCTAGGGGACAGATTTTTGTTAAACAATGCCATCTATCTCAATTGGCAATCAAACAATGATATCACTCAACCTGTATTTTGATCGAGTCTACACTCACCTAGCTTTTGACGATATGTTATTCTTGCGTCTTGGATGTCTAAATGTATTTGGTTTGTTTAAGCCTCATTTTTATGTTAACCTGATTCTTCGAACTTATGCAGGTAGTCTCTGTAAGAGATATATATAGCAGCAGCATTGATTCCTCCTTTAAGAATCCACAGCAACGGCGCCTTCTGCGGTTCGGTCTCACTGATGGGATTTCTGAAGCAGTAGCCATAGAGTTTTCCCCTATTTCGTTCATCACTGAAGAGATAGCTCCAGGTACCAAGGTTAGTTGGCCATATTCTGTCTCAAGGTTCTATCTAGTTGTGCAGTGACAATTTCTTTCTACATTGTTTTATATTAATGGCAATATGCCTAGTCTTTGGACATAGTTTAAGCTTGTGTGTGTATTGTCCTAGACTACTAGTTCAATCGTGAATATTGTTGCTGCTGGGATTGGAGACTAGAGAGTAGCTTGACAAATATTTGATCAAGCACCGAGCAGGTTGGAAATTGTGAAGAGAAAAGGAATGTTCACATGGCTCTTTGAAAAGAGGGTACTTAATAATTCTATACGTGAGTAGTGCAAAATAAACTTCTTTGAGATGATGTGGGGCAGTACTAGGATGGGTTGGGATATAGCATTCCTAGTTCCCATTGGTTCTCTGTCTCACAGTCTGTTCGAATTTGCATCCTTAAGTATTTGTTAGTACATTGTAAGTTTTGGCTTTTGATTACAAATAGTTGAAAATGTTTTTCAATGCTCATTTATATCTAGAGATATCTATATGTTCTCAAATCTACAAAATTTAAAATGTCATACAGTATCTGCAATTTAGACGCTTTTGCCATTTGTTAAATATTCATATTATCATGCCTTTTCCCCTTTTCTTACAACTCTCTGCAGATTCGTCTTGAGAACAGGGTTCCAATAAATAATGGCATATTGTGCTTGAGTTCAAAAAATGTGCATGTCATCGGGGGAACTGTCCAATCTTTGTATGAAGAATGGCAAATGAACCAGAAATTCTCGGGCTTATCTCGCCCATCCTTGAGGTTGTCGCAAAATGACGATGGAGTTGGGCCTCCACCATTTGAAAAGTTAGATATCGAAGCACGTCTACACAGGTCATCCCAGGTGCAAGCATACCCTGGTAACAATTCACATTCTCTTTCTGTTTCCACTTGTATGTTCATTAAAAAGATGCCATTTATGTGTAGCTGTTTACTTTTAGTAAAGTACAGCGTTACTATTATGTGGGGCATTCCGTATCAGAGGAGGACAACACTGCCGTATCAGAGGAGGACAGCATGGCGCACGGCTCAGCCGCCGACGCCAGGGTCCAGCAGCAATTAGAAGAGATAGAGATCCTAATCTATTTCTACTTAGCTATTTACTTTAAATACTATATAGATGATTGTCTTTAGGAAGAGGAATAGGTATTGCTTTTGTAATATGAGTCAGTATTGCTTTAGGAATAGGATTGGTTGGAGAGTATAAAAGGGGAGCCTTACTCGTTGTAATCGGCAACATAAGAATACAATCATCTAAGTTCCCAGTCCTTGCTTCTTGTTCCCGATCTGCTATCTTCGGTGTGTTTCGCCATCATGGCTCCTGGGCGCAGAGGAACTCGGTTGCAAGGTCCCGCCGACCACCAATATTTCCTACGTAGCCGGGCTAGTACCAATCTGGTATCAGAGCCACTTGCGGCGGCACCATGGCGACCTCGGAAGAAACAGAGGAAGGCGTGATGGCGCAAATCCTCAAATCCCTCCAGATCCTGACGGTTCAGATGGACGGCATGAACCAGCAGCTGGGCGACGTGGCTACTCGCCTCACGGCAGTGGAAAAGCATCCTGCGGCCGAATTGCCTAGCCTCCTGCAATCTCCGCCTGGATCGCACCAGCAGGCGTTGCCGCCTCACCTGGGACAATCCCCATCTTCCTCCGGGCCGCTGCAGGCTCCGCCCATGACTTCGCCCCATCCCACGGCCTTATCAGCTGCCCCACAACACATGCCGTTCCCCACCACCATGCCCCTCCATCACCACCAACTCCAAGAGCAGCATGGTGCCCTTGTGCCATCCGCCTTGACCACAGGAAGGCCATCCGTCGGTGCTCCCCGATATCACAGGCTTCAATTTCCCGTTTATGATGGCAAGGATGATCTGTTGGCTTGGATTAATCGCTGCGACAGTTCTTCCGCGGGCAAGGGACGGAGGAATCCGATAAAGTTTGGCTCACCTCATATCATCTCACTGGAATTGCCCAATTTTGGTATTTTCAGTTGGAGCGGGATTTGGGAACACCTTCCTGGCCTCATTTCAAGGATATGTCATCTTCGGTTTGGACCCCTGCTCGGAAGTAATCCTCTCGGAGCTTTGGCGCGCCTTCCATTTGCTGGATTGGTTCAAAGACTATATTGAGCAATTCCTCGCACTACTATGTTGCATAGAAGCATTACACCCCATTCATCGGATGCAGTTGTTCACGGCCGGATTGCCCAACAATTGCGGATCGATGTTGAGCTTCAGAATCCGGTTGATCTGCAGGTGGCAATGAGCTTGGTTCGGGCCTACGAACGTCGCAGCCAAACCATTTCAGTGCCTTCCGGAGCAGCTCACATCGCCCACCTATCCGTCCGTCCGTCCGGTTGGCAGCGGCCATCGACTACGATACCTGCACTATAGCGACCGACAGCACAGAGACGACACCTCCGGGCAGTGCGCAAGCTCCAGTTAACCCTGGTCATTCCATACGCCGACTAAGTCCGGCAGAGATGGCCGAACGACGCAAACAGGGTCTCTGTTACAATTGCAATGACCAATACGTGCAAGGCCACCGTTGTCAGCGGCTTTTCTTTATTGATGTTGTGGAGGAAGATAATGATTCCGGGGTGGACGATCATCTAGCTGAGCCAGGACAAACACCTCAGGTGTCTCTACATGCCTTGACTGGTTTGTGGAGCATCCGGACGAACGAAATAATCCAAATCAAAGTTTCCGTCAGCGGGAAGGAGTTTGTCGCACTATTGGATATGGGACCAACACACAATTTCATCAGTAAAGACATGGTGGCCAGCATAGGCATACACCTCGAGTCTTCACCTGCCTCCGAGTGGAAGTTGCCAACGGTGATCGCGTGAGTAGTACAGGCGCTGCCTAGAATTTGCTTCTGACAATAGACGGTGAACAGTTTTGAACAGAAGCATTTGTTATCCCTCTCGGTGGTTTCAACCTCGCCCTCGGTGTGTAGTGGCTCCGCACCTTGGGCCCAATTCTTTGGAACTTCGACGATCTTAGTATATCCTTCTGGCGAGACGGTCAACGAATTGTGTGGCATGGTCTAGCAGCGTCCCGTGCAGGCGTTCGAGCGGTTACATGTTCCAATGAAGACTTGCTCACGGCATTATTAACAGAATTTGCAAACCACTTTGCAGAACTGATCGGCCTCCCTCTAGCTCGGGCTTTTGACCACCGGATTCATCTTCGGCTGAACGCCAAACCTGTGGCAGTTAGACCATATCGCTACACTCAATTACAGAAGGATGAATTGGAGCGTCAATGTGATGCAATGCTACGCCAAGGCACCATCCGTCCAAGCACGTCAGCCTTCTCCTCTCCTGTGCTACTTGTGAAGAAAGCTGACAATTCGTGGTGCTTTTGCATGGATTACCGCGCGTTGAATGAGTTAACCGTCCGCGACAAATTTCCAATACCAGTCGTTGAAGAACTCATTGATGAATTGAACATAGCGTGGTTCTTTACCAAATTGGATCTCCGTTCCGGCTATCATCAGGTGCGCATGCACCCCAACGACGTGGAGAAGATTGCCTTCCGAACACATCATGGCTATTTTGAGTTTTTGGTGATGCCCTTCGGGTTAACCAATGCACCATCCACATTCCAGGCCCAAATGAATGAGGTTTTACGTTCGTATCTCCATCGTTTTGCCCTTGTGTTTTTTGATGACATTTTGATATACAGTGCATCCTAGTCGAAACACTTGCAACACTTGGGGATAGTCCTGCAAGCCTTACGCGACAATGGCCTCCATCTGAAGCGGTCCAAGTGTACTTTTGCGACGGCCACCGTAGCTTATCTCGGTCTCATCATTTCATCCACAAGTATTGCCATGGATGCAGACAAGGTGGCGGCAGTTCGAACATGGCTGCAACCCTAGACGCCGAGAGGATTACGAGGATTCCTTGGATTCGCCGGCTACTACCAGAGATTCATCCGTGATTTCAGCATTACCGTTGCCCCCCTCACTCGCCTTCTCAAGAAAGAGCAGTTTCAGTGGACAGTGGAGGCCACCTGGGCATTTTAGGCACTCAAAACAACCCTTGCCAGCGCCCCCATCCTCCATCTGCCAGACTTCTCAGCCTACTTCATTGTTGAGTGCGACGCCTCTGGCATTGGTTTTTGTGCAGTACCGCACCAGGGCGAGAGTCCTCTAGCATTCTTCAGCAAGCTGGTGGCGGCGCGTCATGCGAAGCTTGCCGCTTATGAACGGGAACTGATCGGCTTGGTCCACACAATCAGGCACTGGAGACCGTATATTTGGGGCCGTTCTTTCATAGTCCGAACCGATCACTACAATCTCAAATTTCTGCTGGATCAACGATTGTCCACCATACCGTAGCATCAATGGGTTAGCAAACTGTTCGAGTACCCCTTCACTATGGAATATCGTCCTGGTCGTTTGAATGTTGTCTCTGACGCTCTCTCCCGTCACGAAGGGGATACAACCATAGTTTGTGCGCTTTCGGGTCCGTCGTTCTCCCTCTTTAATGACCTACGGCAAGAGGTAAGCCACTTCGCCTGAACTATGGACCTTTCAAGATTAGATTCATTTAGGGGAGCTGAGCGCACCATGGTCCTGGATGGATAGGCTCATACTTCATGGCGGTTAGGTTTATGTCTTGGCTACTTCCCCCTCCTTGCTGGCCATCTTAGCAACAGCACACGCAGGACACGAAGGATCCCAAAAAAACTCTTCATCGCCTGCATTCCAACTTTTACGTTCCGCGTGCGTGCCAAGAAGTCCAGAACTTTGTGCGGGCCTGTGCTGTTTGCCAACGAAATAAGACCGACCATCTACACTCCGCAGGTCTTCAACCACTGGAGGTACCATCGACTGTTTGGGCCAACATTTCCATGGATTTCGTGGAAGGTTTACCTTGCGTCCACGGGAAATCAGTTATTCTATCAATTGTCGACCATTTTTCCAAATGTGCTCATTTCATACCCTTGGGACATCCTTATACCACAACTTCAGTCGCCTGTCTCTTCTTTCATGAGATTGTTCGCCTTCATGGGATTCCACACTCAATTGTCAGCGACCAGGACCCTGTCTTCACAAGCGCTTTTTCACAAGATTTGTTCTGCTTGACGTGAACACGGCTACATATGAGCTCCGCTTTTCATCCGCAATCGGATGGCCAGATCGAGGCAGTTAACAAAGTGATTGCCATGTATCTTCGTTGTCTCACTGGAGACCGGCCTCGCAATTGGGTCAAATGGCTGCCCTAGGCTGAGTATTGTTATAATACGTCATATCACTCAGCTCTTCGTGATACCTCCTTCAAGATCGTATATGAGCGATCCCCTCCTTCATTGATGTCCTACGACGATGGCATAGCTCGGGTCGCCGCCGCCGAAGCACAACTCCGCGATCGTAATAAGTTCATCGGTGACATCCGTGACCGTCTACTCTAGGCCCAGCAGTATGCCAAGCACTTCTATGATAAACACCATCGCGAGATTACATGAGGTGGGAGATTGGGTGTGTTTACGGCTCCTCCATCGCCAGGCGGCATCACTGCTAGGACGGTGCACCGACAAACTAGGACCGCGACATTATGGGCCATATCGGGTCCTGGCTCACATTGGTTCTGTCGCATATCGTCTTCAGCTGCCAGAAGGATCAAGATTGCACAATGCCTTTCATGTTGGTCTCCTCAAGAAATTCCATGGTGAACCACCGGCTACAATTCCAGTCCTCCCACCAATTGAGAGCGGTCGTGCAGTACCAGTGCCGGCTTGGGTTTTGAAGGCAAGCCTTCGGCACGATGTTTGGCATGCCCTAGTCCAATGGGTTGGTCTACCACCGGCTAATGCAACTTGGGAATCGGTGGAGGATTTCAAGACCGCTTATCCCTCTTTTCATCTCGAGGACGAGCTGTTTCCTGAGCCGGGGAGAGATGTTATGTGGGGCATTCCGTATCAGAGGACAGCACGGCGCACGACTCAGCCATCGACACCAGGGTCCGGTAGCAATTAGAAGAGATAAGAGATCCTAATCTATTTCTACGCAGCTATTTACTTTAAATACTATGTAGATGATTATCTTTAGGGAAAGGAATAGGTATTGCTTTCGAAATATGAGTCAGTATTGCTTTAGGAATAGGATTGGTTGGAGAGTATAAAAGGGGAGCCTTACTTATTGTAATTGGCAACAGAAGAATACAACCATCTAAGTTCCTAGTCCTTGCTTCTTGTTCCCGATCTGCTATCTTCGGTGTGTTCCGCCATCACGGCTCCTGGGCGCAGAGGAACTCGGTTGCAAGGTCCCGCCGACCACCAATATTTCCTACATAGCCGAGTTGGTACTAGTTACAGTCTATGATCCCACCGAGGCACTCAACAGGTGCGTGAACAGCACCATGGGTACTGTAGCTTGTGCGAACAGTACCCACATGGTACTATAACATTGTTATCTATTTAAGAATATAATATTATGCATATCTTTGTATTTGAATAGTATGGATATAATCTTATCTTTAGTTGATCGGTTGCATTAGATCGTGTTAGTTTCCATATTGGTAGGGGCTAACCTCATCTATATAAAAAAGGAGCTGCAACATTCATAAGCAATCAAAGAAATAAACAAAGTACTTAGTCTCTCACCTCTTCAACTATGCCTCAAAGCCTTCGCATCGGCATGGCCAGTTGTTCAAGGGCGAGTGCCCTACCCTCGATCCTCGGATCCATACCCAACTAACTCTTGCCACAATATTTGGTATCAGAGCCAATTGTTGCCCCTTCCACCATGTTGGGCAGTGAGGGTTTCGATTCCATGACAATCAGCGACATGCTGGGTCGCATGATTGAGATGCTTGAAAAGATGCTTGGTGTTCTAGAAGAGGAGGCCAAGATGGAGAAGTAGGAGGAGGTGCTTGTCATCACCACCGTGGCCATGCCCCCATCACCACTGTCGCCATCACCTCCAGAACCAGCGCCACCACTGATGCCACTCTTGCCGTCACCACCAATGCTTCAACAGGTAGCGCTATCCTTGGCATTACCATTGGTGCATTCACCGAGGAAGAAGTTTGCCACCGTCCAACGATTATCTTCATGTGGCCGTCCAACGCCGTGCCTCCGCAAGTGTGGAGCACAACGGTTTCCAACTTTCCATGTGAGGGTCAGCGACGTCATCGTATCTTTCCCACAACTGTTGCATCTCGATGTAAGAAGGATGCTGTTGCTACCCTGTGTCGACACCCTTGTCGCCAGAGACTCCTGCGACGTTAACCAACACTGGAGGGATGCGGTCCTCGTTGGTGTTCAGCGGGGCTTCATTGATCCTCTTCTACGCGAAGCAACATTGTCATTGTACCCTTTCGTTGACATGGGGACGCGAAGGTCTTAGTCTGTAGCCGCTATCTGACAGCTCGAGGATAAAATCTTATGCATATCCTTATATTTAAATAGTATAGATATAACCTTATCTTTAGTTGATTGGTCGTATTAGATCATGTTAGTTCCATATTGTTAGGGGTTAACCTCATCTATATAAAGAGAGGAGTTACAACATTCATAAGAAAGCAATGAATAAACAAAATTCCTAGTTTCTCCCCCCTCTTCTTCAAAAATTATGCCTCGGAGCCTTTCTACCACATTAAGGAAGGGTCCTGCTGACGGTTAGATGAGAACGAGCGCCCTACCTTCAGTCCTCGGACCTGTACTACAATATTTGGTATCAAAACCGCGGCATTCATAAGCAAGCAATGAATAAACAAAGTTCATAGTCTCTCTCCCTCTTCTTCAACTTAGCCTCAGAGCCTTTACGGTGGTATGGCCGATCGGCGAGTAACCTACTCTCGGTCCTCGAACTCGTATGGTTGTACCCAACAAATCTGTACCACAACATTTGATTTTGTTTTTGACTCTGCTGGTGAAATTCACATGCATGGCAGATTGAAATGTTCTGGACTACTTTCTCCAAGAAAGGGTGATTATGAGTAGTGTTATACACCAGTAAGATATTTTCTATTGAGGAACTTAAGGTGGTGTGCTTGTCAAGTCCTGCAAAATTTAACAAGTACCATTAATTAGATAGTCCATTGTCATTTCTGAAAAACGTGGAGCTGCATTAAGCTTTGCATATCCTCAGGTTTCTTACATGCTAGCAATATGCTTTGGATTTCTCAATGCTAGCAATATGCCATTTTTTACATTCTTTGGAGCTGCATACAAAATTACACAGGCAACTGTTGCATGTTTTGCATTTTTTTGGTGATTTAGCTGTAACTTGTGAATCATCTTGACTTATTTCCTACGTCGTTGCAGATTATAAGGCTAGGAACTTGGGAATCGCTCATGACCATGTTTCGGTTAATTCCAGTGGCAAACCTATTAATGAGAGCTCAAGTGATGTGAACAAAGAGATTACAGCAAGCAAGGTTGAATCCAATCAGTCTAGTTCAGATAGCAGACCAAAAGAAGGTCAGCCTCCAAAACCTTCCTTTAATCTAAATTTACTGGGCATAATTTGTTGGGCGCAGTTAGAACTTAGAAACTTCTACCTTTGCATCACACAGTCAGCGAAGCTGTTCCTGTTCAAAACCAAGCTGCTGCACAGAAGCTGCTCCAGAAAATGGCTATGCCCGAAGACAGGCATGGTCGCGGTCATAGATTCAAGGGCAAAGGCAAGCAAGAAGATACTCAGGTCTTTACCCTCGATGAATGGGAGAGGAGAAAAGCCGTCGGTTCAATGTCCACAGCAGAAAGCTACATACAAGATACTAGCCGAGACGAGGATCTGGCAAGGCAGCTCCAGGAACAACTAGATTTAGAAGATATCCATGTTAGATTGAACTCCCATGTCATATTGCCTTCCTTTTCAAAGCATTCAGTAACACCAGTCTGAAAATATCATTTGTAATGGCAATGCGATGTTTTTCAGGGGATGCCAGAGGGTTCGGATGCTGAACGCTTACGGATGAGCATGTTCAGCTTCAGTGGCCTTGAAGAAATGGGTGGTGGGAAAAGAGATTTTCGAGGGCGTGGGCGGGGAAGGGGTCGAGGACGAGGGCGAGGGCGAGGCAGGGGAAGGTTTTAGTGCAATCCCAAAATTGTGGGTTTTTAGGGTTGTCTAGTGTTGAGCGTTACTCGACAGATGGTAGCAGTGGGCTTGTAGTAGTATGATGATGATGGCATTCAAATCTTGTTCTTTTCTCTCATTTACCCTCACCTGATGATGCTAGCAAAATTGCTAATGCCAGAATTCAGAAACAACCTGTACAATTCCCTGGAAATTTTGGTTTTATTCAGAGATGTGTGGAATTGGCAAATGTACTGAACTTTGAACTGTGAATAAAATTTCCAACTGTCCCATGACTTCTTATTGCTGTGTTTGTCAGATGGCTAGACACATGAGGGTGAACTCGGATGCAGTATGCTTAATCCTTTTTCAAATCATAAACTTGCGTTGTTGCTGATGTATCTGGATGTTAAAACTTCATAAGAAATCCTGGCCCACGATATTCTCTGGTCAATGTTTTGTGGTCCAAACTTTTACTGAAAAGATGGGCACGGATTACAACTCGGAACAATCTCAAGGTGGTTCTTGCAAAAGTCGTGTCGCGAGCTGCTCCAGTTAATCCTCACAAATCGATCTCACGACCAGCAAAATTAAGCAATTGGCATCGGTGCTATTCGTAGGATCCCAAAGTCGAAGAGATCGCCGCAATGCATCAGGGCGGCTGCGGCGGCGTCTGGATCCTCGCGGCCGTGGCTGTCGCGGCTGGCGGCGCGCGCCTTCCGGCGCAAGTCAGTCGACGCCACCGTCGTCTTCGTCGGAGTCCCGGCCATGGTGGCCCACACCGTTGCTGGGTACAGTTGAAAGGCGCCTCCTTTCTTTTCTTGAAAAGTTTCGTTTCCGTCGCTGGATCTCGACTCGAATCTTTGTAGGTTCGCGGAGCTGCTGCTGGTGTTCTTCTTCACGGCGTCGCGGGTGACGAGGGTCAGCGTGGCGAGGAAGCGCGCGCTTGATTCCGAGTTCAAGGAGGGCGGAGTGCACAACTGGTGAGTGAGATCGCTGCTTCTGTTATTCTTTTTGTCTGTGCCAAGGACCTACTAGATGCAGTGAATCAATACGCTGGAAGGATGGTGAGATCTTGGAAAGTTGGTCTCTGTATCTTTAGAGGTTTCGAACGTGTTACTGGTTTAAAATTTTCTTATTACCTTGAGGTAATCTTGCATGAAGTTTTTCTAGAAGACCAATAAAAATCATGAACACTCTACTTTGATGCAATCTATTATACTTCCCCCAGATTTATCCAAATTTCAGATTTGATTAGATAATTTTAAGAAAAAAACTCTTGCTATGCATGTAAAAGAGATGCGAACGATAAGCGCTTACCAGAGGGAAAGATAAGCAATTTCTCCAATTATTGAGATGGATAGGATGGTTTTCAGTTTCAGAAAAAGGCCCTTCCGAATCTTTCTAATGCAGGTGCACACCACTCTTATTGGCAGGAAGCAAGTTTTGTCAAATAGTGGCATTGCAAGTATCTTGGTAGTTTTGATAGTACTAATTACCAGAGGGAAAGATAAGCGCTTAGATTCAAGAGTCCAGTATTGTAACTGCCCTTATTGGTGGTGTTATTTGACACTATGCTTGCTGCAATGGTGATAAGTGGTCTTCTGAGCTTGGCATACTTAGCAAAGCTGAACCACGAATTATCACAACATTCAAGGTATGCATTACCTCTTTCTTTTTTCTAATTGAACAAAACATCAGAAACATGTAGTTTTAATTTTGCTTTCGACATGAAACTTCATCAGAGGGTGCGGAAGGGTACCAATGGCGGGGTAACCATCTATGGACTTCTCGCAGCAGCAGGAGCTGGATTCTTGATTGGGCTTGCATTTACGCTAATAGGATTCCTAACCACTCGGTGTTCTTCTGATGTATTTTGGAGGCAGTTTCTAGTTATACCCTTAGCTACAGCTGCTGGCCTTTGTGGAAGTTTGATCGATTCGTTGTTGGGAGCAACGGTTCAGTACAGTGGGTACTGTAGTGTTCGCAAAAAGGTACTACACTGTAACGACCCACGTCGTTAATTAACCCTAATTAGCGAATTAGGATGTTAAGTAGGATTGATTACAGAATTGACAATCTAAAAATACGAGGAATTTAAAATTTTTTCTTTGTAGTTGTTTAAATCGAACTCGGCAAGTGACAAATAATTTTAATATGCTTAGAATTTAACGGCAAGGACGAAAGCAAATTGTAAAAGAATTACGTGAGCGAAAGCATTTAACTTAATTAAAGTATAGCTAACAGTCTGTAGTACAACTGTAATTAATTACAACATATTTATGATAAAATCAATTGCATCCATTGTGCGACAAATTAAAACTTATAACAAGATAAATAAAAATATTGCGACTTGTATTACATGACCATGACAATACAAATTACAACAAGTATACAAATTCATGTCTCCACCAGAGAAACAATTCAAAGCTAAACAATGGCAACATAATTGCATTGAGTCAAGTAGTGCATGATTTAATTTACATCAAGTTCATTTCATACATAGTCTTTTGCATCCGAATCAACAGAGGATATAAATTACATTTACACATCATACAATATTATCTATAACTCGATATTAAGAAAAAGCCGAATTACAATTTAGGCCATTTCATACATTAGAAGATGTCGTCGAGCTGCCACCATATCGCCATTTCATTTGTGAGCAAATCAGTAATTATAATACTGAAAAGACCAAACAAAAGAACGAATAAAATAAACAAAGGACAGAAGAGAGAATTGCCGTCAGAGCCCTAAGGATTAACTTCGGGCGGGGTAATCCGTTCACGGAGATACCTGACCGTCCGGGGGCCAATCGGCACCTCTCACAACCATAGGCGCATCACACGGTATATATATATATATATATATATATATATATATATATATATATATATATATATATATATATATATATATATATATATATATATATATATATATAGGAAAATTACATAAGGCACCATGGTGCCTAGGCACCAACATCCGATACACGTGTATGATTGATAATTTGTTTGAGTTTGGGTATGAAAATGTTTTATACCCTTGATATATTTATGGTAAGTAAGTTTTGAACTCAGTTCAAATTAGTTTGAACTACTTTTGAGTTCAATGCAACTACTGATGAGTATATAGCATAAAAATAGTTCAAACTAATTAAACTGAAGTTGAATTTAAATTTTTCTGAGTTTGACATCTCAAATATACTTTTTATGGGTATATGAAGATACCCACATCAAACGTTATGAATCTCAAGCAAATCAACTGGTATTGATATTGGTGCCTAGGCACCATGGTGCATGAAACACTCGTCCTATATATATATATATATATACAAACCTGTTCTGAACATAGGAATCCAACCAAGGTAAAGACTAGGGAGCATAAATCATTCCAGGCCAACCCCAACAGAGAAACCACCTGTCAAAGCCCTCACCATGCAAATATCCACCACAGTGAAATAGATAGCACCGGGCCAGAGCAGCCACGCCCAGAGGGCATCAGCAGCCAACAAGCCTCACGGGCAAGCCATCCAACAAATATCCCACCTTGCATACCAGTAGTCAAACCGAGAGAATAGAGCACAGAGGGACAAAGGAAAGGTAAGGTAGACTTTCCCACCACCAGCCAATCCCCAGACCGCAGAGGCTTTCGTCACCGAGTGGAGCCGAAGGCCAGGGAGTGAAGACTCGACAAGCCAAAGGAAATGGGGACGTGACGGTCACAGGAGAACCGCAAGCCAGCATCAAGCATCAGCCACCGCCAATCGGCCACCACCCCAACCCCAAACCCTAGCATCCCGCACAAGCACCAGTGCAGGTAAACCCACAATCCCAACATCTGTATAATGCCAGCACCAATCCATTCAACATAGGCTAGAAACCATAAGCACTCACCACGGTAGAACACATGAACCATAAGCATGTCACCGGAGGTAAAAGAAGGAGAGAAGAGGGTTACCATGAGGGCGGCGGCTGCGGGATTCCCGGCCGAGCCACCGGTTCACCGCCGTCGGTACTCCCCCAGCGTACGGCGACGGTTCACCGGCGGGGACGGCCACGGTCACCCGCCTCCCAACACCGAACCCTAGGCAAAAACCCCACAAGTTAGCAAATTACAAAATAAAATCAAGCAAGGAAATGGGGAAAAGAGGAGGAGCATCCGATTTGGCGAATCTCGCCGAGATCCCAGCGGCGCCGGTCGGCCGGCGGAACGGCCGGCCAGAGGAGGCGTCGGCGGGGAGCCGGCGTGAGGGGGAGCGGCACCGAGGAGAGGCGTCGAGCACCGGGGCAGAGGCGCCGAGGCGCGGGCGAGAGAGAGAGAGAGAGAGGCGGCGCGTGAGGGGAGCCAAACCGGGCGGTGGCGCTGAGACCCGAAGGCGGGGGAGAGGCGGCATGAGGAGAGAGCAGGGAGGCCGAGAGAAGGAGAACCGGCGGAGGGGGCGAGAAAAGAGGAAAAAGAAGGAGAGAGGGGCGTCGGCAGAGGTGGAAATGAGAGGGCGTCGGTGGGGACCGAAGGTGAAGAGGCGTCGGCGGTAGAACAGAAGAGAAGAAATAAAAAGAGAAAAGAAGAGAGGAATTAGTAAAGAAAATAAGTAGGTAAATAAATTAGCTTCATGTTAATTTGCTAAAATCTGGAAATACTTATAAGCATGCTTCATAGCAAATCTAATATTGCAAAATTGCCCAAATAATTGAATGAAGATTGCGGATGTTATAAACTGTACTCTGCATATTAATTTCACCCGAGTAATAGACATCAATTTAAAACAAACTGAGAATTAATATGACCTTTGATGTTAGTGTAGTACCTTAGATCGTTATGCATATACGCAACGTTGAGTGGATTATAAGCAAAGCGAGAAGCTGGAAAACCCCGCAAGCATACGTGGTAGGATTCGCTCAAGTAAGTAGGCCCTGTTATCTCTTCAACACCATAGATTAAGTCATAGACGCCAGAATATTTCTCGAGTTCTTGTAATAAATGTAATACCGTTAGTGGATTAAACTGGTACGCAAGTGTATTTAAAATTGTGCATCGTCGTTTAGACCATTCCATGGTATATTTAAATACTCAGACAAATTGGTTAGTAGCATTTAGATTATAAAAATTCACCCTTGATTATTCTTGGTCATTAGAACAAAGTAATTGGCTCCGATGATTTAAATATATACATGATGATTAACTTGTACTTGTACGGATTAAATTAAGAGACTGTAGTCGTAGACCATTTTATTGCGAGTTTAAACACCATATAGCTTGGTTAAATCCATCTAAATAATAGAAAATCGCTCATCAGTATTTACAATGATTAGAATGAATGAATTACCATCTGTAGAATAAAAAGGTAGCGTGTACCGATTTAAATGATGCATTGTTAATTAAATCGTTCGAAGTTGTAACTAAATACCTGATTAACCTGGATAGTGTTAAATCATAGAACCTTCCTAGGAATTATTCTTGGATATTAAAAATGTAAATGAGGCCTGTAGGCTGGAAATGACACGCATGCGAAGTAGAGGATCATAATATCATTGAGATCATTGTTGCGCTTTTAAATGCCTAGTTAGTTTTATAGTCGATTGTGAACTGTAGAAATCCACTGTTAATTATTTTGATTTACTACAGTAATTCATAGCCGTTAGAAGATTAAAACTATTTGCGAAGATTAGGATAGCACACGCTGAGTTAAAATAGTAGTCATCAATTTAAAAGTACATGTAGCGATTAAAATTATACATAGCGATTAAATAGGAGTTAAGCTGTAAAAATATGTAATTGACTAAAGAAGGAATTATAAATTACATAAGAATGCCTGAACATATTTTACTTAAAGAATTAAATACGTGATTAATTAAGAACTATATTCTTTTGGGTTTATAATTTAGCTAGTAGCGCGTACTAGGATGAGCAAATGTAATGGAGCAACTTTAAGACTTAAAAAGGAATTAGAGAAGTGAATAGATACATACGCATATGAGAATTAAATTGGTATAATTGCATGCGTGAGATCGATTAGAATTAAGATTCGCCAATAATTGTACGTATATATTTAATCGTATCGCAATAATAGATAGCTAGAAAGCAACAAAAGACGGGGGTTTAACTTTTAAGTAAATAACCCCACTCCATGCCAAGAAAATAACGTCAAATAACGAGTATAGAATACAAGTTAGTTAGGACTGCCGTATTTGAATTAAGTAAACGAATCTCTACCCTAGGAGCACAAACACATCGACATCTCCTATTTCATTACAGTTCCATAAATTAAATTGTAGTCGACGTATTTTAATTGCAGACCACGATCCAAGCTACGGGAGTGACTTCACTTTGGTCTTACTTGAACCCGATTCTATGGTTGAAATCCAGGCAAGCATTCCTTTGAACACCTCTGCGGAGTATATTCGTAAAACAAGTATTTTGTATTAATCTAGTATCACTTGCATGAAAGAAATAAAAAGGGTTTTAAATCAAGCAATGGCTATATGTGAATGAAAAGGGTTAGATGGCAACTGATGGAGCAGTTGGCCACTAAAGTTAAGTAAAAAGGTGGGCAGAGGTTGCCAGGGGAGGCAGTGAGTGGGCAATGGAGGGACCTCTGCATAAGAATAGAATATAAGGGACTACAAACTTCATTTGTATGAACAGACCGTACCAACCGTATCAACCATCGTTCCGTCTTCACGGGCAGTCGATACTCTAGTGAGGTGTTATATTCTCCACAGGAGTGATTTTACTTAGGGCATAGGCCCAAAGACCGGTGAGAGGCCGGCGTAAGAACCACACAAAGGATTACGCTTTAGCGTTATATTACTGTTGGAAGGGGTGGGAAAGGTTGGATACCCTACCAGCCAACGGTTATGTCGCTTTCGGTGGGTCGGCGTGGCTCCAGGCTGCTGACTGTGAGTAACCGGGTGGAGATATAATTACTGAACTAGAGGTAATTGTCTTGTACTGCAGTGCGGCGCGCTTCAAAGGAATGCGGATCACCCAAGAGCCAACACGAGCGAGTGATGATGGGTAAAGTGATACAAGCTTGTGCAATGCTATCCAAATCATGAATTCATGCTGTCTCAGGAAAGGAGAATTACGGAAACTTATGGGGGTTTTTGCTGTTCATGCGTATGTTCAGTAGTTTTCTAAATTAATAAATTGTCATTATTTCAAAACCAACAAACTTTATTTTCTATGTCATGGAAAGAAATTGAGAATAGGAATTGAGATTCCTAAATGTGGAAAGGATAATCATGTTATGCATTTTGTTAATAACGCTTGCTGAGTACCTTGTACTCACCCTTGCTATAATCCTCCCTTTGCTTAGGAGCATGTCAGTTCAGAGAATGGCTAAGATCAGGAGAAAGCTACCTGGATGGAATACCGTGGACTTAGATGACAGTGGGTACAAGGTGGATACTCCGTATGATCGTTATTGAATAGAAGTAGTTAGAATATTTGGTCAAATTATTGTAATATTTAAGCCCTTGAGGCGTTGTAATAAATTTTAGCCCTGCGTGGCGATATTCTTGTAATATCGTGTTTCGTCTCTAATTATTGTTCCGCTGCAACACCCTGATAGGCTTATTATTCGTTAGAGCGATGTTTTATCGGCTAACACGAATAATAATCCGTGGACTAGCGTTATTACCCCATGGTAATAATGCGGGTCGTCACATACACTCTCAGCAGTTGAGATTACCAGATGTCTATATGCCCTAATCACCTTTGATTTTAAAGTTGATTCTTTTGTTATATTTTATTATGTTTATGTAGGTGGTCGGAGTAGACGGTACTACACTCTCAGCATCATTGCCGCGTCCCCTCCACCGCATTACCGCCTCCCTTGGCATCTCGTGTTGCCGTCGCCAACCTCCCCTCTCCCTCCCGGTCTCTCATGACATTGCCATCTCCTTTCGTGACATCTCGCTCCTCTGTCACGGCTCCTCACATTCGCATTTGCTTTAAGGCCAAAAGTTGACGCTCTCTGAAAAAATATACCACCTAGATTTTTGAAGCTTTCGTGATCCAGAAGTACCGTTCAAGGGTTGTATTACTACTGCTCTGCGATAGTTCCGCCATTGAAATTTCGGTACTTCCGCTTTCCAGAGAGATAAAGTGATTCCAAGTGTGTTATATGGAAAAAAACGTACCGCTCGTTTTGATGGAACGTCCGGAAAGCAGAAGTACCGCTGTTAACACTCCGATAGGCTATCAATTTTAGTTTTAAGTGGATAAATGATCCTAAATTGATCCAAATCGCACAAAAATATACTATCAAGTTACTAGTGATGATCCCTTTTAATAGTATGATGTTTATCTTATAATCTGGTTTTCTATCCTTTCTCCTAAGACCGGTAAAAGCAAAAAGGGATCTTAGTCTAGTTATATCTTTGTCTTAAGCCACATTGATCTTCAATTGACTCTTAGCATACATCCCATAATCATTTTAGGGACTAAATCTTTTAAACACTCAGTAAATATATTAGTTCTATATTCATATAATATCATTAATTACCAGAATTATTTTTAGGGATTTAAATGCTTTTATAGAGGCACAACAATAGCCGCAATGGAGCAGCTGGTGCAACGGAGGCACGATGGGGCGGAGCTCTACTTGGCACGATGGCAAAGTAGTAGAGCTTGCTTGGGCACCAGCCTATCCAAGCACGTGGTACAAATCGAGCTTGGCTACACTGGCATAATATATTCAGGTAATATTTTTTTTTATTCGTAAGAACTTACGGGTATTGAACTAGTCTACCGAACATTCAGAAAGATAGGAAATGTTGCATCTACCATGAAGTGGTTGCCCTGATCCATGCAAAGATGGTTGGAGCCGATTGGTTCCATCTGTTAATTAAAGAAATCCTTTCTATACAGAATACATAAGTAATCACAAGACTGCATTACAAATACAGTGACGAAACATGAGAGTACAGAAAAACATTAAAAAATCACAAATCACAGTCAACTTTTAAACACAGCTGGTACATGTACAACAACAAGCATGCATCTTTTATTCACAGGCGACATCAGTACTTCAGTTCTGAAGACGAAGCATCACAAGACCTTTAAACACAAAATTTCAGCATGATGACGAGCAGATTAGGATTAGCCGCAGCAGCAGAGGCACTCGAGGCAGCACTCGCAGGTCTCGTAGCAGCAGAAACAGCAGCACAGCGTGAATAGACTGCAAAAGGAAATCAATCACATGAGATCTAAGCAGTGTACCAAACAATTAACTCGCCCCAAGCAGTAAGGAAGTACTCGATCTAGAGAGGAATCGATATGAACGGGGAGGTGAAAAGCCTTGAGCAGTAGAGAGCGGAGAGGGGAGGGGAGCAGCCGTCGCCTTGCCTTGGAGACGTAGTCCATCTCGGCGAACTTGAAGGCGATGCCGAGGCAGCCAAAAAGGACGGAGACGTGGGAGCACGCGCGCGAGAAGTCCCCCACCTCCATCGCCCCCGCCCCCGCGGGCTGCTGCTGCTTGGCGACGGCCGCGGGAGCTCGCGACGCGGCGATCCGCCGCAGCGGCTTGTCCGCCTCGCTCGACGCCATCGCTCGCCGCAGCGGCTCGCCGGCGTCACGGTCGGCTTAAGCGGGTGGATCGATGGGTGCTTCGATAGAAAGGTCTTTTCCTGCCCCTGAAATTAGAAAAAAAAATATTAAATGAGTTAAATGGCTCAAATGGCATGGTAATCAAGAGGTAAATGTACTGTATGGTATTTTTGCGAAACCAATTTTGAAAGTGGCAATTTTGCGAAGCCCACTCTTCAAAGTGGCAAATGATCAATTTTCTCGTAAAGGGAAGTCCCTCTTCCGTAGGGTACACAATCTCACATGAAAATGACCATCAACTACTCCAACTAATCCATTTATGAGTCTAGGAGTGAATTCGCAGGAGCTTAGTTTGATAAGTTTTGCTAGCTTTTCAAGAATAGGTTAGATATATTTTGCTCAAACTTTCGCCAACTATTAATTGGAGTGCTAGCCAGATTCTAACATAAAGCAGAAATCAGCTTGCCAGAAGGAAGTTTGTTTATATTCACAGAATGGCAGAACATGCAGTAATCTTGCCTAACTCACATAAGAGATTAAGATTTAAGGCATGCACTAGCAACTTTGGTCTCTCTGTTCGATGTATCATGCATCTGAGTAAAACAAAAAAGAAAAAGAAACATGTTTTGCCTGGTAGAAACATCGACAAGAAGTATAAAGTGAGGAGAGCATGTGCTGTGACAGAAGAAAGATCACCATGCGTAGAGGCAGCCTTTGTCCTCATGGCGCTTCTGGACATGTCATAGTAGGACATGTCCTGCGCCGCCGGAGGTTTATACATCTCTCTCTATCTCCCTGCGCTGCCGAGTAGCTAGCTAGCCAGAGAGGAAGACGAAGAGCAAGCCAGTAAGGGAGATACTAGGGTATCAATGGCTCTCGAGCATGGATCACATGATGCCCAGTTTGAGGCTTCTTTTATAGGAGCTTAGCGCAAGCCTGAACAAGACAACCAGTCACTTGAAAACGACTTCCCCAGGTAACCATGTACTGATAGTCTGATACTGCTTAATCACACTCAAGAGTTAAACTATGCTTTTTAATCTTGTTTAACAGCGTGTGTATACACATGTTAACGAATGTTAGGAGTAGCGTGGTGAAGAGAAGAGGTGTTAATTAAGAGACACAGTGTAATGCATCCACCAGGTGAAAATTGGTTCAGACCATATCTATGCTGAAAGAGAGAAATTGGTTTACTAATATGTACTATGACAGAACACATACTGCCCGCTTGTAATCAACTGTCTCTCTTTTGAAAACTAAAGTTGGAGCTTGCATGGACTAACAATCAATGTACAATGTTCTAGGCTCATCATAGCTGGATCCAAATAGATTTCAGAATAGTATTAGGTAAAAATTAGGTGCTTTCGTTTAGAGAGACAGTGGCATGGTGACATCAGGGTGCTACTTGCTTCTGCTATCATTTTTGGTCCATCTATTATATAGTTGTGAAATGAAGAGCCTGATCTACCAATGTTCTCATTTTCTGAGGAAGTGCATGTCGTGTGGTATCATGAGGTGATTTGAGCATAGAAAAGCCCTAGAAAGGAGCAAGTAGATAACCTAAGCCAAACCTTACGAAAGTTTGTTTTTATGGGATGTCAATTCTCAACTACCCTTCTTCTTCCTTCCATTTTATATTACGCATTGAATATAACCCTGGAATTTCATGTGAAATTGTCCAATTGGTATAGAAATCTTGAAAGAAAATTCTCACGTTCCAAACGGTGCCTTATTGCTTATATTCGATAAGCTTGGATCGTTAGAGAAGCCATTTTGTTCACAAACAAGTGAATCTGATATTACACTGTAAAAATGCATCGATATAAATAGACAAGTTCTTGCCCACACAAAAAAAGGCTCCCGACTTGCCATTCTATCATACAATCAATACTGTCCACACTTCACAGGGCACTCAGGTAGAATCAATCAAGATTTTGCCAAGGAAGCAATGCCCATTACTCGAGAATACGCCACGAAAAAAATCAAGTGTCCTTTTGTCTTCAGACCATCAACTACTAATTACAGACTTTGACAGGAGGCTTAAAAAGGTAACAAAATGCCTTCTGCATCCCCAGAGAAACAAGCAACTTCATCTAGCTAGCTAACAAGGAGGTAGAATGGAGTATATTTGGACTCCCATGTCATGTCACAGTGGGAGCTACCAGAGGAGCTGATGGAAGCACTGGATGGAATGCAGCGGCAGCATTCCGCTCCAGTTGCTCCCACATAAGCCTTCGCCGCTCCTCAGTTGCATATCGCTTCTCTTCTTCCGCTTGGAAATTGCTCTGACAAGCCAGGAGCAATCTTTCATCCATGTCAACGAACATTTTCCTGACATTCATTGTAACGTTGAGAACCGATTGGTTCCAGTGCCAACGAGTATTCCTCTCCAGAGCTGGATATATGAGTGGCAGGATCACTTGACGATTTTGGGAGATCATACTGAACAAATGCTCATTGTTCCACAAGAATAAGGCTCTCTCAGCAACCTGCGGAAAGCAAGCAAAGAACTCAGTTCTTGATTTTCAGAGGGGTTTTTTTTTGAAGGGAAGAGAAATTTAAAAGATAACTTGCAACAACTGCAAGAGGAAGATCTGCAATAACTATTCTAGAACATGGAAGTGACATGAACCAAGAAGATAGTAGCGCTAGGCCATTCAAAATCTTGCATTTATATACTTCTCTAACGAACAGAGAGGAAGATGGCATATTATGCATAAAAAATATTCCGATGTTTTCTCCAGAGCAACTGCTATTGGTCATTTAGTAGTCAATCATTTCCTTTCAAGTATTGATCTATCACAGCTCTTGCGATGTTTCAGTCACAAGGATCCTTGTTCAAGCAGCACCATAATGAACTTAGTCAATGGTTGGGTTTATCGGCTTAAAAATACTGTCACAAAAAGTAGTAGATCTGTGGATATAAGAAAGCAGGATCCATATTGGGGATGCATGACTGTCGTTAGCATCTTCCACAAAATTGATTAACATCTCAAATGGAAAACCAAATTGTTCCTAATTGATTGTCAATGCCCACAACTGCATGTAAGCTAGCAAACAGCTTTGATCATCCAAACCTTATACCCCAACCTAGATGATTCCACCACATTAAATCCTCCCCTAGTTTCCTCTTATGTGCGTTTGGATTGAGGATCTGACGTTTTGTGACCTAGCATACACTAATACCAGGATATAAGATAGAACTAAACAATTCTGGGGTATTTCCAGTCCTATATTCAAATAAGAATGGTCTAAAGCCTTCCAAAGGAAAGTGTAGACCACCAATTGCACTTGAAAAAACAATGGAAGTGTCCGGTCTCACTTTAGCCAACAAGAAAAGAGTTTAACCACTGATGAATATCTTATCAGTAATCACTATGCCATAAAAGGTGCAGGGGGCCATGCAAGTGACACTAATAAATTAGAAAGGCACAGGGAAAAGGAAAGAGACCAACACATTCTTTGACTAAAATAAGCAAAAGATTCGACCAGTAAACAGCTTTGCAACTACTAGATAAAAAAATTGTGATGACAACTTCTTATCAGATAAACCCATGTTAAATTCGTAAATTCATGTTCACAAGCATTTGTTGCTGGTATTTCTAAGCCTAGCAATTTTTGAAATTACAAAAGCAGTACAAGATATACAGAGGAGACACAATTCGAGGATAAATATCAATCGATGGCTACTTCAAATTAAAGTTCTGGGTTTGGAAAGAAACTCACCTGAAAATGGGAGCTATTCAGGCAATTTGCAATCCTCCGGAACAATGGAACCATGCACTTCTGGAACTCAGCCATGTCAGACAGCTCAAGCACCTCCTCCAACTCCCCCAAGAACATCATCTCCTTCTGACTATTTGTAACTGGCCAGTACTTCAACAGACCTCTTATCACAGTTCCTGCAAGCTTCGGTTCCTTCTCAATAAATTGTGTTATGCAGTATGTCAGCTGTGGCAGATATACGCCCACTGACTTTGGCTTGTGAAGCGGAATTAATGCTTTCCATAGGAACAGCTTATGTTCCTCCTTCAATGGCTTCGCAAACCCACTTATTATGCTGCCAAACACCTCCAACAGCTCGGCTATCCCATTGTGATGATCAGTCTCAAAAACGAACCTATAGAAGATATTACTCACAGCCTTACGGATGAACGGACGATTTCCCATGAACTTGCCATATATCTTATGCAATATTGTTTTCAAGCAGTCTCTCTCTCTCGGGTCATCGGAATCAAACAGGTCGAGCAGCCTCGAGATGAATGAACTGTCCACATACTTCCTAGCTACCTTGGGATCAACCAACGGTGAAGTCACGAACCGAAGAAGCAATTCATACACGACTTGCAGGTGGTACCAAGAGGGGTCAAAGAACGGTTCGTCCTCCTCTGTCTCCGACGCCGTTGTGCCTGACCGCACCTTGGGTAGGAAGACCCTGAAGAGGTTAACAGAGAACATGCGAACGCACGCCAAGATCATCGCCTCCGTAAGGGGCTCTTCGGCAGCACCAATGCAGTCGACGAGGGACATCAGGACCTGCCGTTTCCTCTCCTTCTCCGGCGAGTCCTTGCCCCAGTCGGAGAAGTAGAACACCACGCAGCAAATGTTTACCTTCTGGACGAATGCCTCCTCCATGCACCTCCCCTCGGCTCCGGCGACCCCTGCGGGCGACGGAGGCGAGACGTTTGGCTTCCCCGCGACCCCATTCAGCCCGGGTGAGAGTGAAGGCGGCTTCGCCGGTGGTGAGCCCCCGCCGCCGCTTCCAGAGCTGGATTTCAGTGACTTCCACGACAGCTTGCCAATAAATTGCTTCCACATGGCGGCATTCGGCGGCACCAAAACCATATCAAATCAAACAACTATTAAGACAATCCGGCCCTCCCAAGAACACGACTGCACAAAGCCCGGACCGTAAAAAACCGCACTTGCAACAGCAACAGGGGATTGCAACGACCGGGGGATTCGACGGCAACGGCAGATTGCAAGGTAAGCAGGAACGGATCAATTCCTTGCCCCGAACCACTCCACAGCGCGAATGCGATGGATCAAGAACCAAAGAACGCACCGGGAAAAAAAAAAGAAAAAGGGGAAATACAGGCCACCTCAACAAACAGGGCAGATATCGGGGCGCACAAGAGCCAGGAACGCAACAGCGCGGAGGGAGGATGCAACCGCCGGAACGGATCCAGCAATGGCGGCCTCAGGGTCAGATCCGGGGGCAGGAGGCCATGGATGGAATCTCGGTAGGGGGGAGGGGAAGGGAAATTTAACTATTTGCCACTCTTATCAATGCCATATATCTAAATGCCATCCTCTTCATTGCAATTAATTTTTTGCCACTCTCGAGCCTACGTGGCGCCTAATCACCGCCTAGTCAGCGCCATGTCAGCGCCGCACCCCTCCCCCGCTGCGCCTCCGCGCGCGCGCTCGCGCGCGCCTCCGCCTGCGCGCGCGCGCCACTGCCGCGCCTCCCGTGTGCCGGTGAAGCCGATGGCGAAATCGGCCGGGTGAAGGTCGCCGAGAGGTGGTCGGAGGTGGTCGGCAACGTCAGCATGGCGGCGCTGGGAGGAGCTACGGTGGCGAGGGCTACGGACGAGGAGGTGTTCGGCGAGGTGGGATTGTCTTCGTGGTGGCCGGAGGTGGTGTGGTGGCGGCAATTAGATTTTAATGGCTCGGGGTGGCGACTGGATGGTCGCGGAGTTTGGAGCGGTGCTCGGCTCGCCGGCGATTGAGGCGATGAGTCGATTGCTTTCGGTGGGATGGAGAGGAGTCGTGGCGGCGCGGCGGGCACGGCGCGCGCGCGCGGCGAGGCGCGGGCGTGTGCGAGAGGCGCGCGCGCGCGCGCGCGGGAGAAGCGCGCGCGCGACATGACGCTGACTAGGCGGTGATTAGGCGCCACGTAGGCTCGAGAGTGGCAAAAAATTAATTGCAATGAAGAGGGTGGCATTTGGATATGTGGCATTGATAAGAGTGGCAAATAGTTAAATTTCCCGGAGGGGAAAGGAGCGGGGGAGCGGGTAAAGCCCTGTGCTCGTTTTTTTTACTGTATGTCTGTTTCTGATGTCTTTGTTAGCTTTTTTGATGTAGCATTTGACAACGAAGATGTCGATATGAACGATGTATACAATTTTATATATGAGAAACTATTTAAAAATTCTAATTTGAGAAGCCATTTGTTTTTATTTTTTGAGATGCCAAAAGCAAAAGCCTAAAACAACCGGGCTTTGGCGTTTTGAAGGGAGTCACCAGATAACGGTGCGAGTAAGAGAATTATTGTCCGAGTGAGAGAGACAGAGAGTTGCAATGCTACATGGACATCTTGGTACATCTAGGTCATCAGATTAGGGGTGTCGAGTTGTGCCGGTCGTCCAACATTGAGCAGTTGTTTTCTCCTTTGAGAGTGACTAGCGTTTGGACGTACGATGAAAATGTTTCCATCGCACGCTCTTCTCATCCATCGGATCTCACTAGAAGACATCGATCTCAACTGCTCCATCCAATGCAGCAAAAATATGAGAAACGCAATAATTAATTCTTAAGTTTATAACAAATCTTTGCTCCTAATGCAACAAATATGAAATCACCAAAATAAAAATGCGCATGTGAATGATTGCTGCGACGCTACGCACAACACCATGTCATGCACACTTGCACGGATGTGTCACCGCTCTTGCTTTGAATATCAAATAAATATCATTTGGGTAGTACAATAATTCAATCAGGTAGTGCAACAAAAAAGTACAAAGAACACGCAACAAATTTTATCAATCAATGCAACAAAAAAGGCTACAACACCCTTGTTCTTCGTAAACTTTGGTTGCAACAAATTTCACAGAAGGCAACAGGAGGTTGCTACCCGTGTAGCAAATCAACAATCCACTGCAATAAAAATATATCTTACTAGAAGATTCGACAAAAACATTGCAACAATCAAAAGCACTTTATAGAGCAATTCGAGCAAATACCCACAACGAAGCGTACTTGTAGGAGCATATAGCGGCGGGGAATAGTAGAGCTCATCGGCTACGGTGGAGGATGAAGCTTTGCTTCTTCGTTGGTGCTTGGAGGGGGAGCATGTTAGCCTCGTCGCTAGCCAACATCATCTGCCCTTGTTATTGGGCTGGGCTGTCCGCCTCAGGCCCCGCCGCTCCTCTGCTCGTCATTCAGTGAACGGTTAGCGAGAAGGATAGCAACCACAGGAGATGAGACCTTTGCTCGCTCTTGTAGTTCCAGCTGTGAAAGCTTTCATGGTTGCTTTATTGGTGGCAGCTCTTTCCCGCTCCGGGTAGATGAGCTTCAACCTTCACAACTTTGCCGGGTCTTCTCACAACTTCTTTGAGAAGATCACCGCGCACACTGCCTCCAACGCCGTCTAGGAGTCAGCAAACTCTAAGAGTAACAAGTCAAGTCTCTCACTTACTCTCACCATATGCAACGAATGCACAAGCTCAATTGAACACAAAATCCACCTCTAGATACAACACATGCACTCTAGATCCCTTCTCTTCTCTCACAAAGTGCAACACATGCACTCTAGAGTAGAGAACCTCACACTAGCTTAAGGAATGGAAGAATAGCACCAGCAACCTCCTCTCAACAGCCCTTGAGGAGGTATTTATACATCTCCCTCAAAAACTAGCCGTTAAAGAAAGAGATGGCAAAAATCAGCCCGAGGGCCGAAACTACCGCCATTATACGACTGGTACTTCCGCCCTCCAAACGGTTACAAAAAAACTAGTGCCCTAAAAAACTAGTCAGACCACTACACAGAAATTGGTCAGACTGCTGTAGGATCAAGGATACCGACTAGAGGGGGTGAATAGGAGGTTTTTAAAATTTTCTCGTTAACTTGATTAAATCTTAACAATTTAATATGGCAAGAATTTTAAGCAATTAATCCTAAACAATTTTATTCAACAGCAATTACTTCTAGCTCTACGCAAGCAAATGATCACAATAAAGTAAGTGAATAAGAGCTAGAAACGAAATAAACACAATCGATGTTTTACCGTGGTGATCGGAAACTTGCCTGTTTCCACTAGTCCACGTTGAGGTTAGCCCGAACAAATCGGACCGACTCCACGAATTGAGCCGAAACACCTCGGTCACTAATGTAGCTCTTCCCCGCTCCGGGTAGGTGAGCTCCAACCTTCACAATCCGTCGGGCCTTCTCACAACCTTCTTGAGAAGATCACCGATTTCCCTTCCGCCCAACCGTCCAAGTGCAGGCAAGCACTAAGAGTAACAAATCTTGGGCTTTGCTTGAATGCAAACTAGTGCCAATTGGATTTGCAAATGAAAACTCTAGCACTAAATGTTCAACCACCTCACTTTGATGTGCAAAGGAAGAATTGAGGTGAAATGAATGCTCTAGGGCTTAAGAATTGTGCAATGAGTCTCTAAAAATGCCCTTGTGCAGTGGTGGGGGTATTTATAGCCTCCACCAACCAAACTAGCCGTTTGGCACAATTTCCGCAAAAACCGGGATGGCGGTACTCGCCTGCTTTGGCCGTACTACCGCTCCCAAATCTTGCGTCGAGCGGCTCTGTCGGACGAGCACGATGGCCGTTGGATTTGGCGCGGTACTACCGCGTTGACATTTGCGGTACTACCGCTCTCGTAGTTCCGCAAAGTCGGCGCGGTACTACCGCTCGCCGACATCCGAAAGGTCCGGATCTGGCGCTCTGGAAAAATTGATCCGCTCGAGGTCGGATCTTCCGAGGCCGGAAGTCGGCTGAAGAGTGCGGTACTACCGCTCTGCGCGTAGTACCGACGCGTTCGCGGCCGTACTTCCGTTTCCACGACTTCAATTTGGTGCTCTGGAAAAATTGATCCGCTCGAGGTCGGATCTTCCGAGGCCGGAATCGCGCGAAGAGTGCGGTACTACCGCTCTGCGGTAGTACCGACGCTTTAAACGGCCGTACTTCCGTTTCCACACGACTTCAATTCGGTGCTCTCGGAAAAAGGGTCCGCTCGGTAGGAAGCTTCGCTTCGCCGGTAGTACTGCGTATTAAGCAATGCAGACTACCGCTCTTCCAGACAGAGCACAGAAAAGGGTATTTAAAGCAATTTAAATGAGTGCATGCTTCTAAACATGATCCAATTGGCACAAGAAATCTGTTTTCAAACTACTTGCCAAGATCTCTCTTTATGGTACGGTTATCTACCCTACAATCCGGTCTTCCACCATTCTCCTAAGACCGGTAAAATAAAAAAGGGTCCTATTCTAAATGTACCTTTGTCTTGAACCAACTTGGGTCTTCTTTTATGTTCTTTGGTTTGCATCTTGTCACCATCACATGGATTTGACCTTCGCATGCTCATACAAAACATTAGTCCCATATTCATATAAGTTGATTAATTACCAAAACCATATTTTTTAGGGGCCTAGATGCTTTCAACTGCCCACACACTGGTCAGACCGCTCATCAGAAAATCAGTTGAGTCGCTCTCTGGAAAAATGTATCGCACGAAGGAGCGGAAGTTCCACATCCGGTCAGACCGCTTTCACCATGCCGGTCTGACCGCCGGCCGCATGCCGGTTTGACCGCCATAGGCAGATTAGTTTGACCGCTCCACGGTCAGACTACCCATTCGGCCCGGGCAGAACTGAACAGGCCGGTCTGACCGCATACACAATGCCGGTCAGACCTTTGTATAAAGACAGGTCTAACTACAGGAAAATCTGAAACTTTCCAAGGGTCAGTAGTACCGCTCACACAAAGTCGGTACTTTCAACCTCCGGTAGTACCGCTACGCACACAGCGGTAGTTCCGATTTTCCTGAGAAGTGCATATATCTCAATAGCTTTTGTAAAAACATATTTGCAAACTATGATATCGTGCACACAAGGATCAAACATGATTTCCAATAAGTTGTAAAACACATTCACACACTTTTGAAATCATGACACAAGAAATATATATGAGATTCAATCATTTGCAAAACACATTTGCAAATTTAAACCTCATATCACAAAGAATGAAAACATGTACTTCAAGGACTTGCAAAACACATTTGCATGCATAGTTCCATGTTACTAGAATTCAACACATGAGTTTCAACCATTTGCAAAACACATTCGCAAATGCAAGCTTCATACCAAGATGAGCTAGAGCAAGTGATGTTTGAGCTATCAATACATGATGAGATTCAAACTATTAGACATGACCCCTCTTAATAGTATGGTAGCTTATACTAGCAATCCAGTCTTCCAACCAAACACCAAGACCGGTAAAAGACTAGGAACGCATCATTAGCCCTAGCTAGTCATACATTTACCTTGAGTCATCGTCTCGATATGCATTAACTCATAATGCATCTTTTTCATCAACACATGATGGTTTTCACTTGTCTTGATCAACACATGATCATCTTGGACATGTATCAACTCATGATACATCTTCTTTTTGATGGCCTTCAACACATGGAGCCATCTTCTTCTTGATAGCCTTTAACATATGAAGCTATCTTTTTCTCAATCTTGACTTGATGATCTTCAACACATGAAGTCATCCCAAGTCATCCTCATTTGTTGAACCTAACCTATTCATCCAACTTATGAAAAAAGTTAATACACAAAATAATTGTTATCAATTACCAAACTTCACCATTAACACATAATGGAGGGACTAGATTCGACAATCTTCCCTTTTGGTAATTCATGACAATCTCAACAAATAATGAGATATAAAAATTGATTTACGAATATACAACTTGTACACAATAATTGTATACTCTAAGATAAGTTTTAGACAAAGCTTACTTATCCGGTTGTCATTAATCATTCAACCATTAACACATAATAGAGAAATTAAATAACAACCCGATTGCACATGAGTATATATGAACTACACAAGCTATATATATACTTAAAAATATATTTCAAAGTAAAGATTCTAAATATGCATATTAAAAGAAGCATGGATCAATACTTATGAAACTCCAAAACATAGAGATAGCTCCCCCTAAATGTGTGCATACAAGTGTATATAATGAAGACATATGCACATATTCATTTTGGACTAATCGAGGAGTTCAATCTATATTTGGATATAAGAGATGCATTAATATATGAGAAAGTGATTTCGAATGCATACCTCTTAATTTCATCTTTCCATCCAAATGAGACTAAACTATAGTATACTTGCATAAACATATTAGTCCCAAGAAGATTTATCATTTAATTATATATTTGGATGTGAGAAATGCAACTAGATTATAAGAAAGATATGAAATGCATTTCTCAATGTTTTCACCTTTTCATTCAAATGAGACTAGGCATAAATATACTTAAGCAATCATATTAATCTCTTATATGCATTTGTCATTCTTACCAAAACATTATAATGGTATTTATTATTAACACCAAAACCAACTTAAACGGAGCTTGATCTTTCATCTGTTGGATCGTGACATGAGGTTTTTTATATGGCAAGTCAAGATGCGAGCTATTTTACCCAGTTTGATTTAGATAATGCACTTTTAGGGATCGATAAGATGCCAGCCACATTGTCCGCTGATGAGAAGCAAAAGACCTTATATCAAATTCATCTTCATCTATCAAATAATATTTTACAGGAGGTTATGAAGGAGACATCTGCCGCCGCATTATGGCTCAAGCTGAAACAGATTTGCATGACTAAGGATCTGACAAGTAAGCTGCATCTGAAGCAGAAAATTTATTCCCACAAGATGACAGAGGGAGCCTCATTGTTGAACCACCTAATAGCTTTCAACGAAGTTGTTGCAGATCTCGAGGCTATAGAGGTAAAGTATGATGATGAAGACTTGAGTCTTATTTTGCTATACTCTCTACCCAATTCGTATTATACTTTTAGAGATACTATTCTATATAACCGAGATGCTCTCACTCTCAGTGAAGTTTATGAAGCTCTGTATGCTAAATAAAAGATGAAACTTATGGTTCCTGGTGAAAGTTCAAGTACACATACAGAAGGTTTGTCTGTCCGTAGTAGGTAATACGAGAATGGTTCAAACAGCAATTTAAGAGGTAGAAGCAAAATTAGATACAAAGATAGATCTAAATCCAGGAATAGAAAGCCATGTAGGCATTGCAAGAAGGATGGTCATAACATATCCGAGTGTTGGAAGTTGCAAAACAAGGAGAAGAGGAATTTCAATTTTAAGAAGGATCAACAAGAGGATGAACCTAGAGCCACCATTGTCACAAAAGAAGGTTCTGATGGAGATGTTCTCGTTGTCTTTGCTGGTGATTCCAAAACCAATGATGAATGTATTCTTAATTCAATTTAAGCCATACACAGGTTGTATCAGACATGTTGTCAATCTAAAGCAACCGACTCTAATTTTGTTTCCTCTCCATGTATAACTCATTTTCCTCGCCTTATCTATGTATCCCAGTACCACAATAGGAAGAGCAAACGCTCCGTTATTGTAGTGATTTGTGTTCGAGCGCCCGTAATTTTTTCCCGCTAGAGTTTTTCACGTAAAATTTTATGTCTCTCATCTCTTCTTTTTTGTGTATTATTTACAACACTTCAAAGGAGCAATTATTTTACCTTGGAATACGGTGATTCAAACAGTCAATGCCACATGGTCACGCAGTCATCAGGGGCCCTGCACTTCTTTATTACGCCAAGGCTAGACTTCATTTTCAATGAGTTCGGAAGGAAAAAAGAACAATGTTGGCTACTTGGCTGCATATTCGCTAGGAAAGTTCAGGCTTATTATTCACCTGTGTCCTCTTTCCCGAGGATACAGCATAACAGTAATCAGAGATGCAGAGTACAACATTGGCAGTCCAAATCTCAACCTCGCCAACATGGCAACATCTCAGTCCGTCTGTTAATAATCAGAATGTACGAGCAGCAGACAAACCAGAATGTACCAGCAATTTAACAAGCATAGAATGCAGAACCATGAGCATCAAACAAAACCATCACTAACACATAAGATTTACGAAAGTAATGCCAGAGGCCTCGCCTGTGGTATCACACATAACCTAACAACAAGCCATCGACAGCAAATTACACAAGTTCTGTGTGTCTAGTCTTATTCATCAAGAGACAAACTGTAGGCAGCGTATAGTTCAAGCTTCAGTGCTTCGTGATCTATATGTAGAACTACAGACAAGTAATGAAACTACAACCTTTTCTCAACTCAATAGCATAAGGGAACCGAAAGTAGTAGGAGACAACTGTACATTTCTATCTCACATGAAGAACCTCAGCAGAGCAAAGTTTCCTCTTTCTTCCAAGCAGCCCATGTGTAAGAAGCATGGGGCGTACCTCATTGAGCAGCTCTTGGTGCTGTGAGCAACAGAAAGACATTCGGTAAATCAAGATAGCTGCGAGTGCAAGTACAAAATGAGATAACAGCTGTAGAATATGAAGATGAGGTTGAAATGATCAAGTGAGAATGTACCTAAGTTAACAGCCTCAGAGCTTTTCATGAGACGAAGGCGTTGGCAGGTTTCCACAAACATCCTGCACAAGCATCAGGATGTTATAAGCTTGCAGAAGTTTGATAAGAATATAATATGTCAATTGCAAGTTCGTACGTAACACTAATTCATTGCGATCCGACTAAGCAATAAGTTAGAAAAGAAAATAGCAAGGATCAAACCATATCAAACCATCCTAGCAAATTAGTAATAATATTTCCTAAAAGGATCAAGAAGCTATTCTGCCCCTAGCATAGCCCGTAGGCCAGTGCACAGTGCAATCCAGTGTAGTGGAGAGGTAACCTTATCGAAAGTAGCCTATCTTAACAAAGTGGATTCTTTTTAGGGCTATTATACATTTATCTCATGGTGATGGGATGCCCTGTAGTGGAGAGAAACTGTACATCAAAGCTACTTAATCTGCTAGGGTAGAAACAGTAATACAGTATACGGTGCAAGAAGAACCAAACAGAGAATTCTTGTGATTGACCCAAAGGATAGACATTTCTAGATGGAACCTAAGCTCAAAAAACGAAAAGGCAAAGGAGGTGGGAATAACCAAGTTTCTTTTTTTTCATTATCTATGCTCCAATAGGTGAGATCAGTTTAACTTGACAAAAAAGGTAATCTTTTGTGATAATTTTGACACATTGAGCTGACTAAGGGGAAAGGGAACAGGAATGCTTGTCGGTACAGAAATATTGGTTGTGTTTCCTAACTCCCCTTTGCTCAGATCTCTCATATCATTTACAACATCACTCGTAGATCGATAAAGGCAGAATCGGAGAAGCAATTCATCTTCTCAAATGCACTCTGCTACAGGCGTGGATTGCATGACTGACAACAGCCAAAAACGTCTCTCGGGATTTCACTGTATATAATCACGTTCTCTTGTTTTAAACCCCAAACAAAGCAACCTTGTTGTTTCCTGCCCAAATCGTAAAGCATCAATTCACATCAACCATGTTCATTACGGATATCAACCAGCGCAATCTAATCCGAACAGAAGCCACTTCTAGAAACAGTACCAAAGTCTCTAATGAGATGTATAACTCTACCGTCCAACATCTGTCATACTCCCAAAACAAAGCTAAGGGATCCAGTTTGATCGTTCCAAGGTCTAATCAATAACCATCCAGGAAACAATCATCTCAAGTTCTCAACACATACTAAAAGCTGACAATAGAACACGAAATGCAGAAATAATGATGGACTATGGGGAAAGGAAGAGCAGGAGGGCAAGAAGCTCACTTCCAGGGGACGTCGCCGACGAGCATCCAGTCCCCGTCCTTGTCCTCGTACGTCGGCACGTACTCCGTCCCGTTCACCGCGTCCACCAGCTTCCTCTCGTCGTCGGCGAACTTCCCTGCGCGTGGCCAATCCAGCACAATCCTCCCCATTGGCTCAAACCATCAAGCAAGCAACAAGAGCAACAGCCGGAGGCAAGAAATACTCACGGATGGTGAAGTGGGAGAAGAACTTGTCCTGGAGCGCGCGGAGGAGCTGGTCGTAGCCGGCGTAGGCCTGCAGGTCCACCTTCCGCAGGTATGGCGCGCCGTCGACGGCCACCTTGACGAACTTGGCGACGAGCGCGTGCTTGCGGAACGACCTCACCGGTGGCCACCCCACCACCTGCGCCCTGACCATCCAACCAAAGAAACAAGCTCGGGTCAATCCAAAATCACCATAATTTCTCGCAAGAAAGCATTTTTTCTTGGGGGCCTGGAGGTAGTACTTGGGGCCTGGGGAGCATCGGAGGAGGCGGCGGCGGCGAGGGGGGAGTGTTCGGGGTCGGCGTCGGAGGAGGCGCGCTTGCGGTCGGGGTCCGGGGAGGCGGAGGAGCCAGGGAGGCGGAGGGTGAGGGTGAGGGCGGTGTCCTCAAAGTCGAGGCCGGAGGCGGCGGAGGACTCGGTGGAGCTCCGCTCCGACTCCACCGACATTGCCGGCGGCGTTTGGGCTCTGTGCGCGGCGGCTTCTGACGCTGCTGCTTGCGCTCTGTGACGGCGAGATTGGGAAGGAGAGCAGCCTGGAAGAAGGGAGGAGAGGAGGAGGTTGGTTATAGACGGGTGCGGTCACCGGCAGTCAATGGTCAGGCTGTGCGAGTTTTGCGTATCGGTACCTGGATTTTACGCTAGTTTCCACATGGAGCCATTTCTTCTATAAATCTCAACATCTCATGGTTTTCGTGGTGTTAAGCAGCGATCTATGTAATTCCTGAAGAAGACGAGGATTGGATCGTAAAAGCAGCAGAGAGGTTCGGCTTTTCCCAAAACGGAATATATAAACAAAGAAAGTAGTGGCAATAGCATTTCGCGCGGGTCGCTCGAGCGGTGGGCCCCGGCTGCCGGTTGGGCGCCCTGCAGCGGCCCCGGAAGCAGCGAGCGGCTCCACGCCAGCCAACACTCCCCGCCGCACGATCCCAAACCAACAGCGTGGGAGACGGCAGGACGGGACCACCGGAAGGAAGTACGAGCTCCGAGCCTCTTAACGGGTCGGAGTCTGACATGTCAAATGTAATCGCAATCCAAGGTGAATTCTTTTTTTGGTGGTTTATAGTTTTTTTTGTCATAAAATAAGCGTTTCTATGAACGAATTGAATATCGGTAAATCATTTCAAAAATACTATCCTGTTAAGCCGTTTTGAAACTACGGCGAAAAAATCATCCTATTTATTTGTTCGAGAAAATCCATAATTTATACGTCATAAACTAAAAAGAATTGGACTAAAATCCAAATGCAATGATAAGGCCCCGAGCGCAAGGTTCTCTGTTTGGGATACAAAAATTTAAGGTGCACCAGGGTAATTTTGGATCGTAGTACAGCTAAAAGAACAATTGCTGGCGAATTAGCCTTGTTCGGCTGGTTAGCTCTGGCTTCTCCGCAGATAGGTAGGAACTAAGGGCCTGTTTGGTTGGTGCCTAACCTTGTCGTGCCTAAGCTTAGACAATATGTGGCTGCCACAGAAAGTGTGGCTAACAAAATCGAAGCCACACTTGTGGCAAAGTTTGGCAAGAAACTGAGTCTATGACATGTGGGGCCGGGTGCTAAGAAAGTGTGGCATGCCACAGTTACGTCAGTGAACCAAACAGCTACCTAAAAACTATGGCACGCCTAACTTGTGGCTAGGCAATTTCTGGTCATGAACCAAACAGGCCCTAAAGGCAAAATATGCACCTAACAATAGGGGATATATTCTTTTATGTTATGGTTTATAGATTTGACTGTGAGTATTAATATATAAATAGTGATTATTAGGAAAAACTAGAAAACACTGAAAAATAAAAAAGAACACACCTGTTGTATTAAATTGGAGATCTCGTGTGATCGAGCATGAACCGTTATCAGATCCCAACAAGGAAACCCACTCCAATAGGATCACTGGAGCCCTAGGCCGGGCTAGGCGTGGTGGAAAGGAAATCAAACCCTCAAGTCTCGCTATTTTGGTTTGAACTTCTGATTTATTTTTATTATTTCTAAATTTCGTCGTTTTCTAGTTTTATTAGTTTTTTGAGTTTTTTTACCGGTTCTTTTTTCTGTATTCGTTTACATTATTCATGATGGGCTAATCTATTGTTTCTATTTTAAATTTATTTAAATTTAGCTATGCCAAATAAGCAACCATTAGCTACAGTGTAATATTAGTCAGTTGCAGTGTAATTTCAAGCATAAACTAGTTTATTTTAGCCCAACCGAGCGGCACTCAAATCGGAGCACAACAAATCTCAACAAGCACAGATTAGTACTGCCACTCGCACTAAAAGTAAACAGAAGTTAGTACCCCTAATGATCTCGTACAAGTAAATGAACGAAAGAACAGTCCTTGTTTTTTTTTTGTCGAATTGATTGTTTTTAAACATGCTTTTCGACATAGCAGTGTTAGATTAAGATGGTAATGTGAATCATACATATAATTTTAAAATTAAAAAATTATTTGAAAAATCCGTATCAAAAACCATGGGTTTATTTTGACCGAAACAAAAAGGTCAAAAAAAATCATAGAAGAACGAGGCCGAGAGCTGGTCTGAGTGGGAGACGCGTAGCATAAAGCGGGAACATGCGAATATGCCAGGCTGTCGGCCGCTTGTCCCCCCGCGCGGGGCCCACACAAATTCCTCTCCGCTTCGCTGTTCCGTCGCTCGTTGATCGTTATCGCCTCCCCCGACCCCTCCTTTCTCTCTCTTTTCTTTTTTGCTTTTTTTCTTTTTCTTTTATTTTTGCTTTTTTCTTTCTTTCTAATACGTAGCACGTGCCTTGGTTCGAATCTGCGTCTTTGCTTTGCCTCGCCCGTTCCCACTTTTCCTTCCCCCGCAAGCTCTCCGCGAGAGGGACGACGGACACCTGCGGCCAATGCTGCCGCTGCGTGCGCGCCGGCAGGCACCGGGCCCCGCCTCCGCCGTGCGGTGCACCGGCTGCCCGGCCGGCCACCGTGTGTAACCACCACCGTACGTGGCTAGGTTACTGCATTTACCGCTGGAATTTAATCATGATCACGTACTGCATTAGGTGCCACTCGGTTGGACTGAAAAATAGTAACTTATAATTGAAATTATATGTAGCTGATCGAAATTATACTGTAGCTGAAGGTGGTTTATTTGGTGTAATTAAATTTAAAATTTTAAAAATAAAAAAATATGTTAGCTCAACACGGACAATACAAATGAATACGGAAAAAAGAATCGGTAAAAAGTTTTTAAAAAGATAAAAGTTAAAAAAAATAAAATTTATAAATAGTGAAAAATAAATTAAAAGTTAGAAGTTCAAGTCTAACTGGCTCTGGTTCGTGCGTGCATGTTCACGACGTTTTGACTTGCTGCATGTAACTAGACACCGTAGTTACGTGCAAAATGCTCACTAACCAACACCCAAATACTGCAGCTTTCTCTTGGTTAAAAGGGCTTAGCATGCAGGCAGACGAGAAAGATTTCCAGCCGCGAAATGAAAACGCAGAGCAGTCGCTAGCTGGCTGGAGATCTGGTCATCATGTCCAGTTTAAGGGCCTGTTTGGGAGAGTTCCATCAGCTCCAGATTCACAAAAAACAGATCCGGATCCACTTTTCCAAGCCAAACAGTTCTAGCTCTAGCAGCTTCACCGTGGATCTGCTCCACCAAAACCATAGATCTGGCTCCAGATCCACCAAATCCATGGAGCACCTCAAGGGGTGCTCCACCAAACTCAAGTTGGTGGAGTTGGGGAAAATTACCCACCATGCCACTGATTACACACAAAAAAACGTTTCGTTCTTTTTATTTCCCGTCGCTGCGCCGTCCTCTCCGCCGCGCGCCTCGCCTCTCCGACCGCGTCCGCCTCACCGCGTCGCCTCCCCGGCGGCGCCGCCTCACCGCGTCCGCCGTCGCCTCGCTCGCCGCGCCGCCGGCCGCGTCGCCGCCGGCCATTGCGCGCTGCGCGGCCGGGTTTTTCATTTTGCCCCCTGACATGTGGGGCCCAGGTGTAAGTGAGATAGAGAGGGAGGTGGAGCTGTACCAAACACTTTGACGAATCCCAGATCCACGATGAAACTGCTCCACGGTGAATCCAGCTCCAGATCCACCTTTTAGATGGATCTGGAGCTGATGGAGCTCTACCAAACAGACCCTAAGCAGGACAGAATCGGAGGCCGGCATCCCATCGATCATCGATGTCTGTACACCTACAGTCAACCTCTCTGCTCATGGGTAGGACGGCAAAGAAGATCTTCGCGGATCAGAGGCTACCACACTGCGTGCATGAGTACAGTTGTGCGCTGAGCATCAGCTTGAGGGACGCGGCTTCTCTGTCCTCGTGACCATGTTCCTGAGTGTGGCACCGCCATATAGTGTCAAGCTATTGACCAGTACATGAGATTTATAAAAAGCAGAACAAATGATATACAACAGGGAAGGGGATAGAAAAAAAAATAGGAAGCCTGACGGTTAGCTCGGCAAGGCTCACTACTTATCGCTTTTGTTCTTTGCTATAGTATCTAAATTTTAAATTGTTTATATTTTAAAGATAAGATCTATAAGTTGATTATAGTAGACATTGTACTGAATTTAGTTGTATCGACCAAAATCACATATGATTGTCTCCCTCTTCACAATCTCTCGTGTGAATAGCCAGAATTAAAAACCATAATGCACGACCCAAAAGAACCCACTAAAGTACCATGCATGCTAAGATCTCATTCCAAGAATCAAATCCTTATGATTGGAAATTTTCTACCCCACAAACCGTCTGCTCTGCCTCTGCAGTATCCATTTGATTCTGAATCTTGGACGGCCAATTGGCTAGCTAGGGGAATCAGGGCTCTCGCAGGACACATGATCATGCATGTGCTGGCAGGCAGGGCCGTTCGTTCTTCCAAGGAACTGTGGTATTTATTCAAACAAGGCCTGAATCATGGTTCATGATCAAGTGCCAAAAAGCAGACAGGAGCTTTCATAGAATAATGTCAAATCAATTGCACGGCCGGCTGCTTTTTCTGAAACTTCCCGTTCAAGCCATTATTCAGATGTACAACTTTCCTACTCTCTGTCTCTCCGCAGTCCACATACTTTTGAAAAGGAATATACGCTCATTCTTATGTGGGGGCAGACGCCGATCTTCATGTTGCAATTTTCATTAGACAGAAAGAAAAACTCTCTCATCCTGATTTTCTTCGTTTTAGATAACTAGTAAAAAGTTGTACTACTCCAGCGCACTGCACCATACTCCATGAGAGAGGAGTAATTTGGAGGGTTTCGGACACAACATCATGTATCTCTTTTGTTGTTAGGATATTTCACATCCATCTTTCACTTCTGTCTTGTGTTTGTTCCTATCTAGATTTCTAAGTATACTTCTTTCTAATCTCCCACCTACCTACCTACTTATGCCGACTTAGTTGGAGCATAATATTTTCACCCTAGCTAGGTCAACTAGAATCTTCTTTGCTTTGAAGTTAGGGCTGCTTTTGGTCTCCCCACTAGGGCTAAACACGCCCATCTGGTCAAAGGGGCATGCTTGGCGTACTACTAGTACTCCTCCATCTCTTATTGCTCATGGAAAGATTTTTCTTTGGCAATGACTTGTCTTTGAAGATGTAGTGAATCAGGCTTATGCTTGGTCAGTCAACCTACATCCCTGTCTGCTTAGTGAGGGGCATCCGACGCCACTTTGCAAGCAACACCACTAGTATAGTTCTTCGACGAAAAAAAAGTGGGTCAATAAATTTTCAGTCTGCGTGGGCACCATCTAAGAAGTTTTCCAAAGAGCAGCACTTGAAAATTTTAAATTAACTCAGTAAATATATGCGCACTTGCGTAAGTAGTGAATTAGGGGAGCAAGAAGCAAGAACTAGTGGGATGCAAAGGAGAACGAGAAACCAGAAGTGCCATGTCGCCTTTCGCAGTCAGGAGCAGTATCCATTCCACCTGAACATGGATGGGGCCGTGGAGACCAGGAATGTGATTATGCATTCCACCCCTACGAAGAGCCACACAGGATGTTTCAATTAAGCACGATAGTCTGACTGTTCATGCTATGAAACTAGCAAAACATAATAGTTACACAGCACACTAACCTGAATATTCAATTATCAGTCACAACAGAGTACAGATATGAGATGACTTCATCCCTACGGTTCATTAAAACAAAGATCAGCCTGACGCTATGTCCCATTATCGACAAATAGCAGAGATTTATTCCAAAAATTGTGCAAATGTGCAGTACAACATAGTTTTGGTTTCTTTGGCATGACAAATCACATTACAACGTGTCATCTCATTCATAGCTACCTGTCATTGCAGTTCGCAGCTATGAAAGTTCTGTAGGAGTACCACACAGCTCACCAATCTCCTTCTCCAGAAGTTGCACGAGATTTGCTCCGGTCCGCCTGTATATCCAACCATTAGTTGTTGCATCCCAATCAAACCTAGAAGGTCCACTGCAAACAGACATACACAGCATCTTTAGATAAGAATCAACATGAGTTACAAATCCAGAAAAGCTTCAGGATGCAATATTTTGAGAACTGGAAATTTTAAAACATAAACGTTTGACATCAACCAGAAGCTTTTGAAAGCGGCATCTTTCGATGGGCAAACAATATAAGAGCCATACTGGAGAAGTCTCAAAACAATAGATGGCAACGCTCAAACTCATACACATTTTTAAAATACTTAGTGGATGTGAGTCCTGTAGTAGTGAACTATCCTTGACAAGTGTCAGTTTAATAACAACAGTGAGTTCCAACTTGAAAAAGAGGATTGCACGCTAACACTACAACAAATAAGATAGTAGTATGCTCAAATTCAGGTACTTAACACATACTATCAACTGACCAACATTACCATACCTCACAGGTGATGATAGCCAGATTTGTCTGTTTGGTGTTTGCTTGTTTACAACATACGTCCCCAAATCCCCTAGCCTCAGTGTCAAAACTTGATTCTGCAATGTCAAAAGAAAAGAAATAAACATTTTCAACAATCCAATTAATTAAAAACACACATAATAGCGAGAGATCACATGGAGCTCCATTGCAACTAACCCCGTAGTCTATGTCAAAGCCATCCATCTGAAGAGAATCGCCATATTCCTAAAACAGAGCCACAGAGAACGATATAAGCCAAGGCTTCTATCAAGTGAAAAAAAAAATCTGAAGACATTATCTCAGAGGTTCCATTACCTCAAGTTTTTCAAGCAACTCCTGTACCGTCTCATCTGCTAATTTATGGAACTCATCCTCTGAAATTATCGACCTGTTGAACGCACACAACCAACAATCTCAAAAAACCCAATCTCCACTCCAATGGAAAAACAAATATATCTAACTATAAATGTATCACCAAAGGAAGATCAGATTTTTTTTTCCCTCTCTGAACAGCTGCGATCATTTTACATCAATAGCTAGCACAACAATCCCCATTTCACTATTTTCATGAACATTTTTGTGATTTCAACCACTGTAATCATCCCCTTGATACTGTATGCCAAAATAGAGTGTGTTTAGGGGTCTGCTTTTGGGTTAGCAATCGCCGCAGGAAGACAATGATCACAAAATCACAACATGTCGTAGTATCAAACTTTCCCGATGTATTAACATCCTGATAATTCCCTCGTTTCCCCTGCGACATACTACCGTAGAAGCCAGGGGAACGAGCAAATAAGGCACAATGGCAACAAGGAGCTGAGACAGCAAGGACGAGGAACGCACTTGTAGTCCATGGCGGACGGGCCTGGCGCATCACCGGTGGACTGTGTCGCCGGACGGGTCGACGAGAGGGCCCTCGAGGGGAAGAGCAGCGCCCACGGCGACCCGCCCGACGGCTGCGTGGCAGCGGCGTGGCGGGGAGAGGCTGGTGCTTCCAGGACGGGGGAGGCCGAGAAGAGTAGGGGATCGCGAGAGCTGGCTCGCCTTGCCGCCGTGATGCCACCGAGGAGAAGCTTCCGCGACGCCATCGCCGCCGTCGAAGAGAGGAGGATTGCGGCTATCGATCGATCGGTGGAGGCCTGGGATTCCAATTTTCGAGACGGATTATTTGGGGGGCATACGCCGACAAACAGACTCGACAAATCCAGGAGGTCCCCGGAGACAAGCCACCGCCGCCGCCGCCCTCGTCGGTCCCCGAGCGCAACGACGGGAGATTGGCAAGTTCTCCGGTGCAAAACCACGTAGCTACTCGGGGGCTTGGGGGCAATCATCTCATGTTCGATGCGAGGGCTTGGGGGCGATGCAAGTAGAGTTTGAGGTGATGGTTCGTCACCACACAGATGATTTTGGTTGATTTCTGCATTGTGGTGGCTTCCGAGGACATAGCCCACTACACCGGTTCATAATGAAGTGCCACGCAAGTGTCATGTTGGATAGTCAATGGAAAAACTAGCCCTAGAGAGGGGATTTGCAGCCACATAAAACGCCAGTGATAGACTACCGCAGTTAGATATGTAAGTGAGTTTTTGACAAACTCTCCTATTTGTCAGTGGACTTCTGCAAAAATCACATGGTGTTTATGATACATGCAATGGAGTGGCAATATGGCACTGAATGGGGCCAGATGAAGGGGAATACGAAAGGAAATTAAACAGGAGGAATTCAATTAGTCCCTTAATTTCATCCTTATCCGTTTTTAAAGATTTTTGTTACTGCAAGTTTTTGGTGGGTGGTGATACTAGTAATTTTATTACCTGTCTCTTGGCATTCAGACGGTCGATCCTGAATCCTGATCCTCCCGATTCTGCTTTTACGTAACTTGCTCCTAGTAATTAACCGTATGCATGGTTTATATGCATTCAAATGCACACATATCTTTATCTTAGGCCTTGTTTGGTACAGCTTCATCAATAGCTTCATGAACTGTTGTGAGCTGTTTTTTTACCAAATACCCTTTTTGCAAACAGCTTCATAGATAAATCTCCTTAAATCATGCTCTCACAAGAGAATGGGGTGGGGTGAAGCTGAAAATAATAGCTTTCACACTCGCTCCTCAGCTCATGATTCTAGGAACCCACTGTCCTTGTAGTTGACAGAAATTACAGCACTTTACCACTGGGTCCCCACGCATGTTTCCTCTCCTCCCGTTCGCACTTCTCTAATGATTTTATTTTTTTATTCATACTCATTCAAATATATTATTTTTTTAATTCATATGACTATATACAAACATACAACTCCAAATGTTAAAACAAGTCAGGTAGATAGGAGCATCTTGGACAATTGCCCTCTTTCAGCTATGCATGAAGCTGTTGGTGAAGCTGTTTTGCCAAATAGTTTTAGCTTCACCGGTGAAGCTGAAACAAAAAAACAGCTTCACTAGTGAAGCTGAGCTGTGCAAAACGGGGCCTAGTGCCTTCAAATCTTCAGTTTCATTTCCATTTCATTAATTTGGCATCCCACATGAATAGCTTATCATGTACTTCACGCATGTATGCACGTAATTGCGCATATATGCAGCTGGTAATCACATATACACATCCCACTGACCTCTTAACCTCCCCTTAATTACCATTTACGTTACACTATTCTCCCTATGAATACTACCCAATAATACAGTACGCTAGCTACACCAAAATCGATCATACGCGCTGCAATAGCAGCAAGACGCCATTAGCAAGTGACCATGAGAGTTCAGGATCGAGTTGGGCACAATGGAAGCGACGATGTCTCGAGTACTGCTGCTCTTTGGCCTCCTCCTTACCGGGGAACTATGCGGGTGCACGGCGTAGTCGGGCGTACGGCGGCGGCTTCAGTGTCGAGTTCATCCACCGGGACTCCGCCAAGTCGCCGTTCCACGACCCGGCGCTCAGCCCGCACGGCCGCATGCTCGCTGCCACGCGAAGGTCCACAGCGCGCACCGTGGCGCTCGCGCGCTCTTACGGCGCCGCGCCCTCCCCGCCGCCGCCGACGTCGTGTCCAAGGTCATCTCCAGGTCGTTCGAGTACCTGATGGCCGTCAACGTCGGCACGCCACCCAGCCAGACGCTGGCCATCGCCAACACCGGCAGCGATCTTGTGTGGATCAGGTGCAGGAACGGCAGCGCTGACGACCGCGCGGCCGCCGGCGACGCGCCGACCCCGCGCCCCGTCCTGTTCGACCCGTCCGGCTCGGAGACGTTTGGCCGTGCGAGCTGCCAGTCCGACGCCTGCTAAGCGCTTGTCGACGGCTCGACGCCGAGAAAATTGATCATTTGCCACTTTGAAGAGTGGGCTTCGCAAAATTGCCACTTTCAAAATTGGTTTCGCAAAAATGCCATACAGTATATTTGCCTCTTGATTACCATGTCATTTGAGTCATTTAACTCATTTAATAATTTTTTTTAATTTTAGGGGCTGGAAAAGACCTTTTTACCATTGTTAAATTTGTACTGCATGGGATTTAGATTGAAAGGTGAAACGTCGCCCGCCGAAGCAACGATCTGTATCCCCGGCCGAAGCAACGATCTGCGATGTCTAGTAACAAAGGAAAAGGAAATGATTCGTCGTTGAAACCACGGCAAGAAGATAACAACATCGTCGAAATCGATAATGCAGGCCAGCACTGGCTCCATGAACGCCAGAGGGAGCGGAGACATGGGAGCGCAGGCCATGTCCATCTCACCGGTTTGGTCACCAGGCGGCGGCGCCTTCTCCAGAGGCAGGCTCCCCACGGCCCGCTGATCGGAACCGCCGCTATCGGCTCTTTGCTCGCCCCATTGCCACTGGCGGCGGCCGTTGGTGGCTGCACTTGCACTTGCATCGACGGCGAGCCGGCCAAGACGGGCTTGTCCACGCCGACATGGCTCGACGATCCTGTGGTGGGCGTCCGACGACGTGCAGGCGGCCGGGCGGTACCGGCGGCGCACGGCACCGCCTCTCGCTGCGGGGAACCTCTTCTTGAGCGTGCTGTTCCAGTAGTTCTTGATGGCGAGGTCCGTTCTCCCGGGGAGCTGGGCGGCAATGATGGACCAGGTGTTTGATCAAATGGCAATTGAAGTTTGAAACAACCAGAGCCAGTAATGCAACACGCAAGCAAATGTTTGATGTATCTGCATTAGTAGAAGATCAAATTGCAGTACATTTGATTTGACTGAAATCTCAGTGCAATAAAACTGCAGTTTAATTGATGTATTCAATCAAAGCAGTGAGTAGGAGAGTGCAGTTCTTGCAGGATAAAATCAACAAGAGCAAGGAGAAGTATCATCAAACAAGCAATGTTTAGCTCTGATTTAATTTAACTTCTGAAGAACAGCATTGGGACTCAATGCTGTTGTTGGCTGGGCAAACGCAAAAGAAATTGCCATATAAACAGAGCAGCCTAGGTTGTGAATGGCAGTGGACTGTGGACATGGGTTCATGTGAGACAAGACTTACCAGCTTCCCGTCTAGCTGTACATCTCGCAGATGACCCTCTCTTCGGCCGGAGTGAAGTTGCCGTTCTTCAGCCCCGGACGGAGGTAGTTCAGCCACCTCAAACGGCAACTCCGGCCGCACCGCTGCAGCCCTGCGATCCATCAAGAAACTTCTCAGAAGTGATGCAAAGTAATTCAGCCACAGTGACGACTTATGGTTTAGCTTCGGCCGGGGATCTTCTTGCGATCCATCCAGTTTTGCACTGCAGATCGTTGCTTCGGCCGGGGATACAGATCGTTGCTTCGGCGGGCGACGTTTCACCTTCCAATCCAAAGCTCATGCAGTGCAAAACTTAGCAAGGGTAGAAAGGTCTTTTCCAGCCTCTGAAATTAGAAAAAAAAATATTAAATGAGTTAAATGGCTCAAATGGCATGGTAATCAAGAGGTAAATGTACTGCATGGCATTTTTGCGAAGCCAATTTTAAAAGTGGCAATTTTGCGAAGCCCACTCTTCAAAGTGGCAAATGATCAATTTTCTCCTCGACGCCTCCTGCGACGCCGACTCCAACTGCCGGTACCCGTACGCGGTACGCCTACCCGTACGAGCAGCCCCTCTCCACCGAGACCTTCCCCTTCGACGCGGGCGGCAGCCGTCAGGTTCGCGTGGCCAACGCAAACTTCGAATCAGGGCGTTTCTGTCATTTTAGATGCCCTAGCGTATGAAAAATATGATACCTTTCATTCTAATATAAATATATAATAATATATTGTATATCAGTTATAAAAAGTAAAGTTCAGTACAGTAACCATTACATAGTACGTCATAAAATACAAAATACTTATTGGTAACATTAGACTTAGTACATTACAAAATGCAAAGTACTTATTGTCGATAATTTACTGGCACATTAATATTATTAATAAGTCTTAGAAAATTATAATATGCTACTAAGGACAAAACAATTTAGGACAGATTATTCAACCTTTCATGTGACATTGATGACCTCAAATGGTTTTCCAATCTGTCTCTCTTAGATCTAATGAACATCTATATATAAAAAAGAAATTGATGTTACAAGAAAGTCAAAAAATTTTGTTCTAGATAGTGTAGATATTGCTTTGGAGACTTAGAGTGGTATTTAATAGATAATCAAAGAACAAAAATTCATAAAAACGTACCATATATACAACGGCTATATGAGGAGATTTCGAGTATAATTGTTACAAAATGAAAAAAATCAAAGGCGAATTGGTTGAAAATCAATGAATCCTCTATTAATAGCGGCACTTGTTCTGGGGGAAGAGAAGACTGGGGCGCAAGTGGTGTGCGTGGTGGATTGAATCTGGTGGATGGCTTATGTGTTCTCCATATAAATGTTTATGCTTGGATATTTAGAGAGCGCTCAATGCTGGATGCACAACATAGACCAAATGGGCCATTACTTGATTTTGGCAGCTAGCCCAACTAATCATTAATCAATCATATCCAATATTCAATACATAGGCTATATTATGCATGTATATATACTAACATACATGAGCTAGGGGCCCCAAGTTTTCGTGGGCCCTAGGCGGTCGCCCCTGCTGCCTAGGCCCAAGGTCGGCCCTGCTTCATGTGCTCCACTGCCACGGCCGGCATGTTCCGCGTGGACGATGCTCGTCGGCCTCGGCGATCGGGCTGTCTCCGTCGTCACGCAGCTCGACACCACGACGTCATTTGGCCAGAAGTTCTCCTAATTCCTCGTCCCCTACTCAGTGGACTCGTCGACTCTGAGGTGGATGCGTAATACATCATGGCCCTCAAGTCTCTTGATCTAATCTTTGTTGCATCAAGTCAGATCACACAATGTGGTTAAAAGACTTATGAAAGTCTCGGCCATGAGTACTCGGAAGCTTCGATCGTGAATAATCGGAATAACTTCTCGGATGAACAGTACTTTTACGACCAGGAAGGTACTCGTATACAGCCATAAAGCCCACGAGGATGTCTGGAACATACGCGGATATCTAGACTCTTTGGAGAACAGTGAACTCAAGAGACAAACAATTTTTTGTGCCACTCCGCTGAAATTGGTTTGCCGCATTTTCTTCATTGATTTTTTATACTGAAAAAACAAGAAACTGGCCTGACATACATCCCACGTCCAACTCTTCATGATGTGCCATCCCACATCCAAATTATTCATGAATTTTCTTAATGCACGCACTAACGCACTTAATACACGCACTAATGCAGTACGACTATGACCACTATAACGTCTCAAACACATAATGCTGGTGCGACGTAGTTAAGTCCATCCAACAAATCACCCTCTATCTACGGCACACCAGTTTCACCTCAACCACCCCGATCTTCTACCTCAGTTCGATGAAGGGCCTTCGTAAGAATGTCAGCCAACTGCTCATTCGTACCAACGTGCTCCACATCTACTTTGCTATCTTTGATGCAGTTGCGAATGAAATGATATCTCGTATCAATGTGTTTGCTGTGATCATGAAGCACGGGATTCTTGCACAAAGCAATTGCTGACTTGTTGCCATGAGTAGCTTTGTCTTCTTCGACTCCACACTCACCAGGTCTCTGAGGAGCCGACTTAACTAGATAGCCTAGCATGCTGTTGTTGCTGCCATGACATACTTCGCTTCGCACGAGGACAGGGCCACAATCTTCTTCTTTTGTGATACCTAAGTGATCAAATTTGCACCAAAGAAAAATATCGTACCCGTAGTGCTCTTGCGGTTGTTAGTGTCACCCGCCAAGTCGTTGTCGCTATATCTGATAAATTTAGGATCGGCGTGGTTGCCCTCATGTAACAACACATGAATCCAATCATGCCACTCACATAGCGAAGAATGTGCTTCACCACAGCCAAATGTTGTGTCGTTGGTGCCTCCATGTACCTGCTAACAATGCCCATGGCATACGCAATGTCTTACCTCATGTTCACAAGGTAGCGAAGACTTCCGACGATGCTGCCTTGCATGTAGTCGGTTAGTGGAGCGTTTTTAAGGGTTGTGAAGCATAAGAGTAGGCCACATTCTATCCAGACGTGGGATGGCATGTACATGGGGATCGTGGCCGGAAGTGTTGGGTATTTTGCTTGTAATGCGAGACTATAAATAAAAAGAGAAAATAGAAAAGTTGCACGGCATCATGCAGCACCAAACTCTCGTGTGTCTTGAGTTGATCGAAAGTGTTCGTGTGTGTTGCGACTACAGAGTGTGTACATTTGATCCATAGGTTGTGCCAACAGTTGAATTTGGTTGATGGACGCGACATGCACTAGAGACAAACTAAACGAGATTACAACCCTAGAGAGGTTGAACGTAGTCTTAAAAAGGAATAAAATCAGCATGGCTCAATGTGGCTTTGTACTATGACCTATGATCAAGTATACAAGCCCAACCCAATCAATTGATCAAACCAAACCACTATTTTCCTAAAGTACTTTTCTAAAAAATTTAAAGACTAAGCAAAGTACTACTACATCTCTCTCACACACTCTTGGGAAAAAAGTATAAGCTCTAGGTGAAATCTTCAATCATTCTTTTTGACTTTTTAGCATCTTTTTATATTTTTTCAGTAATCAATATTTATTAAACTAATAAACCGTAACTAAAAAAACATATTCTTCCCATAATAGCATGACTGTACAGTGCAGATGACTGTGTAAATCAACTATTTTAAGTTTAACCTACAAACTCCCCTCTAAAAAAGAACGAGGAAAATGTGTTCTCCACTAGCCATTTGCTTCACCTAACAATGGATAGGCAAAAAAATAGAGTCGACGCAAAAAAAAAAACCTTTGTAATTAATTCTTAACCTGTAGTACTAATTCCACACGATTTTTATACAAAAACAATAGTAAAAGAGGGAGAAAATTTCTAATTCTGCACGCGCAGACGGAATGCCCCTTCCTGACCGTCCGATCTTGTCCGCGCACTACACAAGCGGCTGCGATGCAGCGGCCACACAATTACCAAACCATCCCTACCCGACCTCCCAATGACCTGCTCGTCCCTGACCGCTGACCTGCGGATTCCTACATGAGCGAGCCCAAAGGAACAGAGAAACAGAGAGAAAAAAAGTGAAGGGGGGAATTCGCGAACGCGATTAGAGAAGAAAAGTAGCTCGAAGTGGCTTGAATCGAAGCTTCGATCCCTACCTGGTATGTCTCTCCGAATTCTTTCGCTTCCGTTTTGATGTGATTTTTCTTCCGCTCGTCGGAATGGGGTTTCTTCCTTCCGTTCAGCCCAATATTGGCCCCGCAATTCACCCGATTTGTGTCCAGAGTTGTTTATTCAATCCTTGCGAGCTGCACGTTTGTTCCTGCTGATGTGTTCTTGAGAATTATCGGCATCATTTAGCTACTTAATGGGATAGAAATGCTATTTTTTTAGCTGATGCTCCTGGGGCTTGGTTTCCTGTCGCTATCGTTTTACTATACATGTGTTCTTGGTGATTCAGGTGATTGGGAGAGTGGATGAGATTTGATGATCAGGAGGCGCTTTGTTAATTTTTGCGGCATTTTTTTGTAGTATGCTGTTTCTTCCTTCTCCCTGTTGCGTTCTTTTGAACCAATATTTGGAGGTGGCAGTGTGGCACAGTTGGTCGATGAGTGCTCCATTTCTAGGATTGATGTATTAGTTGATACTGCGCTTATGTTCCGGGGCTGCAGGTAATGGGATATTGTTGTTTCGTTGTATTATATTGGGTCCACTAATCCCAGTCCTTCGTAGGTTGTAATGCTATTGGGATAGTTACCACTGAAAAAATTGTTGTGTATTGACTTATTGTTTACCTGTGGATTAGTCTTTTCCTTGCATGACTGATTTGTAGTCATGATCTAGGATTTCAGGAAAATTTTGATGAAACAGTTAATTATAAAATGTCAACATTAGATGAACCAATGGGAATTGGGAATAGAAAACGTGGCTTACCTTAGACAAAAGGCTCTGGTCTTTAGCAATCTTTCACAAAACCATGCTCTGATCTTTCCTTCTAATCCAATCCAGTCTAATGATATATGATCTCTTACCTTACACAAAGGCCTCCTATTAACTTTCCTTCCCTTCAGTTCAGGTACACTAAAAGTGGCCTGCAGGTGTAGGGGGGAAAGCACACTAGTTCAGTGTTTGTGAGAAAGATACAGCGTTCAGTCAAAATTGCTGCATATCAAGGAAGGGTATCAAGCTAATGTGCCGAGTGGCTCTCTAGTTTATTGCTGGTCCTCCTGTCGAATCACAACGTGAAGGTCAAGCAGATAATCATCCTTTACTAATGGCTCACTCAGGAAATATCAGTCACCATGATCACACGATCGACATACCAAGGAATGATGTTACCTCCCCATCAACATCTCATCAAGACAATCATAATGACTTGGATGAGTTGCACGACAACAGAGGTACTTCGAGTGAAGTTCCTCCTGTCCTGGAAAATTCTTCTGGGACAACTGCTGCATCTAACTCTCGAAATGCATCCTCTGCAAGAAGAGATCAAGGTCATCGTCAGCAGAATCTTTTGAATTCTGGCTTCTGGATCTCCATTGAGCTTATTGTAAATGTTAGCCAGATTATAGCAGCTATTTCTGTTCTGTCAGTATCAAGGAACGAACATCCACATGCTCCATTATTTGAGTGGCTTATTGGTTACACAGTGGGTTGTATTGCTACTCTTCCTCATCTTTATTGGCGCTATCTCCATCGCAATTGCCAGAACACAGAGCAGGAATCAACAAGTCAAGCTTCGTCTGAAAGGAACATATCGGAGCCCAATTCTTATGCAGTAATTTCATCTGCTCAAGCATCAGATGTTGTGGACGGACCTAACAGTACTGGAGTCTCAAGAAGTAATTTACCGATTGCAAGTCCAAGGTAACATTCTCTTCCATGGGAATTTACCCGAGTGTATGCACCTGCAACGTGTACCTCCAATCCTCCAAGGTGCATGCTAATTTGAAGCGGAGCCACCAATGCTATTGCAAAGTGACCACCTATGTTTGAGCAAAATTTTGCAGTATTCAAATTTCATATGATCATGAGCAATTTAGTTACAATGATTTTGCAACACTACCAACCTAATAACCAGAGAAAACATTAGGGCTTTCAGTATTTCCAAGACATTAGATTACTTCTATCTGGACCCTGGACTTGAGATGCAACCTATCAAAATGCTGCGACCATTTGAATTCTCTCTTCTGTCTAACATTATGAAGTAAGATTGAATTTTCTGCTTTGTAGGGTCTACGCATTGGTGGCCTGCTTTAAATTGGCTCTGGATTGTTTCTTTGCTGTGTGGTTTGTTGTGGGGAATGTGTGGATATTTGGTGGCCGTTCTTCTGTCCATGACGCTCCTAACCTGTACAGGTGTTGCTGCTAGTTAGCCGTGTTGTGATAACTACCTTACTTCTCACCTTATATGTTTGCTCATTTGTTTACAATCATTTTCAGGCTGTGTATAGTATTCCTTGCATTTGGTTTCATTGGCTACGCGTTGCCTTTCATTCTCTGTTCAATGATATGCTGCTGTCTACCCTGCATAATCTCCATGATGAGCTTCCACGAGGATTTGGATCTAAACAGAGGTGCTACCACAGAAGCAATCAATGCCTTGGTGGCATACAAGTTCAAGTCGAAAAGGATTCATGATGGAGATGTGGGAGAGGACAGTGGCGGAGTCTTGGCGGCTGGAACCGACAAAGAGCGAGCTATTTCGGCAGAAGATGCTGTGAGTTCCTCCTGTGATCCTGTTTGCACTTCTTACACATGGAATTGTGCATTCCAGTTTACACATCTGTAGCACATTACGCATTTTGTTGACGCCTACAGATCTCTGGCCTCTGCAGGTTTGCTGCATCTGCTTATCAAAGTACTCAAACAACGAAGACCTACGAGAACTTCCCTGTGTTCATGTCTTCCACATGGAATGTGTCGATAAATGGCTCAAGATAAACGCAATGTGCCCTCTGTGCAAGGCTGAGCTAGGCGGCTCAACAAATGCTCCAGACACTAGCTCTGGGGGGCATCATAACAACGACAGAGGAGACGACGTCGAGTCACAACAGTAGCTGCTCTTCTGTTTTCTCCCATGAGCATGAGGATGGAACACGCCCTTTCTTGTGGTCTAAACTGATTAACTTGTGAATTAATATGACAAACTACAGTAGATATACCGCTCCTTGTATGATCCGACAAGTCCTTTTTTTCTGACGGACTTGTCTCGTATTGCCAATGTAGTGTTTTCTGCCTATACTGTTCGGCTGTGTTCACCCAGAATTTCTTATGCATTGCTGCCTGCAACGTTCTTACCCGAAGTTATCTGTAAAAACCATGCTTTCCTAGCTGGTGTTGGAATGGCGATGGTGGTGATCACCTTAGCTGAGCACATTGTAGGTTGTTGTAGGTTGTTGATGTTTGCCTTCTATGCTGTTAAAATTTTTCTGACTCTCTCCGCTCCTTGTGTAGAAAATGGCTATCTTGGCGCTCTCCTTTGCACCACTGCAAATCCTGTAGAGATCTCTTAATGCTTACCAAATGTAACATTCACCAAATACAGTATTCCCTCACATGGGAGAAGACCCATTTGCCACTACTACATGTCTGCAGAGCAGCTGTTCATTTTAGTCATGCGGATCCCTTCAAGGCTATGACAAGTGCAGCAACACAATAATATATATTATATCCCCAGGTTTATTTAGCAGTCATGCATGCAGATCCAACAACTTAGGGCAGTCCCAGTGCAGAAACCACTTAAGTAGTCTCTATCTATATCATGTCATATAGACACTACTTTAGATACTATTGTCTCCAATGCACTATGTCTATTTATAACCCAAGCAATTAATTAAGTATCAAAATCTCTCTCTCCTCTCCACCAATCATAATTTTTCTCTATCTATCATGAAGATACCACCATCTCTCCAATGCAAAATTTGGTAGTGTCTATTGCATTGATTTTCTCATAGAAACTAAGTCTTGCATGAGACCCAGTTTCTTCCTCTTTTTCTTCTCTCTTATTTAATATAGCGCCACATCATCTAAAACTCCTATATGGTAAACTAATTAATGCCATAGACACTATCCTACGTGAGCACTGGGACTGCCCTTAGGGCATCTCCAATGGTTCTAGCTAGCAACTAACTAGAAGACTTCCACATCATTTATATAGTACACACTAAAAGCTAGCATTCTAAAGAACTATCTATAAGGATAGCTATTTGATGTTTACATGCACACATAGAAAATGACTATTATTTATAGAGGTTGTCTCGTTTTGCGTTATAGACTAGTGCTTAAGGAAGAGCTGGCTCGGTTTTTTTTGCATACTCTCTTTCCTTCACATAGGATATATGCTGATGTGTACATACATATAGCTAGCTGACTCAGACCATTGGAGATGCCCTAAAAATTCATCATATACCCTCTTTATAGATGAAAATCTAGGATATACCCTCCTACACATCTAAATTGATAATATACCCTCCTCCAATCTATTTGCTTTACAAAACACTCTCTTTATACTAATCTGTATAGGTACAAGGTATAAGCATGTATTGTACCGTATTTTGGGACCTAATGTACCCATTTTACCCTTTTCTTCAGTGGTAGAAAAGCATATTGATATGGAACGGCTTTCAACAAAACTACCGTCATCATCATGGAAAACTTCCTGCCACTGAAGAAAAGGGTAAAATGGGTACATTAGGTCCCAAAATACGGTACAATACATGCTTATACCTTGTACATATACAGATTAGTATAAAGATGGTGTTTTGTAAAGCAAATAGATTGGAGGAGGGTATATTATCAATTTGGATATGTAGGAGGGTATATTCTAGATTTTCATCTATGAAGAGGGCATATGATGAATTTTCCCTCTATATGCTCCAATATATGAGCGGCAAAACTTTATTATTCATTGACTGCATTATTAAAGCAACAATCTAATTAATGGCTGTTTGTCCTTTCATCCCACAAAGAGAAAAGAAGACGCCCAATTATTGGTCCTCTCTGGTTTGCTCCAATACTGTGCAGACGGTAAGCTGATGACAATTGTCAGCCCTTCTCATGTTCCTCTCATCTCCTACATTGTTTCCAGATCAATCATAGAGAGTTGAAAAATGCAACTAGTCAAATAAATAAATAAATAAATAGGGATATCACTTTTAAGATAGCTAGCTTGTGTTCTTAAGAGAAGAGAAAATTTCTTTTTTAAAAAAAGGAAAAAGAAGAATGGCTTCGCTATGGATGTGCGTGCTTCTTAGTAAAAAGTAGTGAAAATTGATAAAAAAAAATGCCACTCGAGACATTAAGAAATGGAAAAATACAACTCAATTTGGTGTTGGATGAATTAAATGCCATTCTTCTTTTATTTTCCTATTCTTTGGTTAATCACCCGCTTTTTCACCCTTGTAAAGAGAAATGGCCTGTTAGTTGTGAGATCGAGTAATAGAACAGTAGTACAAATTAGAGATGGCTTCGCTACTGGTACATCAAGATACCAGGGGAGCATATAATAAGCTATACCAGCTATATATATTTTTCTTTGTTGAATATATGCAAGAATAAGCAAGGAATAATCAATACATAATCAGCCAAATAGGATATATCTGAATCTGGTCAAAGCTCAAAAGTGCAGAGGTATCTGTCTGTCAGTGCGTGATGGCCTCGATTTCCCGTGCCACGGGGTCTAGCTCACGGCTGCTTGCTGGTCTAAGCCATAACCGCCCTCTATGTTGCATGCAATCTAGTTTGGGAATATAATCACGGTGCAATCTAACTACATATCGTCATAATTTTTTTTATAGAAAAATCTAGATATACTTTTAAACTTATTATACATATATATAAGTTTAAATTTAAATTTATTCTACGTTGTTTAGTTAAATTACACTCTAGCCTAGATGGCATATGATACATTCTAGGCCTTAATTCCTCCATGAGCTTAGCTTCGATCATTGTCGTTAACCATAGTTGACTTCAAGCGACCCTGCGCATCCAAAAACAAATAAATCATTTCCAGACATAAGTTCTTCACAACTTTACCTACATTAGCACATTGTAGGTTGTTGATGTTTGCCTTCTATGCTGTTAAAATTTTTCTGACTCTCTCCGCTCCTTGTGTAGAAAATGGCTATCTTGGCGCTCTCCTTTGCACCACTGCAAATCCTGTAGAGATCTCTTAATGCTTACCAAATGTAACATTCAGCAAATACAGTATTCCCTCACATGGGAGAAGACCCATTTGCCACTACTACATGTCTGCAGAGCAGCTGTTCATTTTAGTCATGCGGATCCCTTCAAGGCTATGACAAGTCAAGCAACACAATAATATATATTATATCCCCAGGTTTATTTAGCAGTCATGCATGCAGGTCCAACAACTTAGGGCAGTCCCAGTGCAGAAACCACTTAAGTAGTTTCTATCTATGCCATGTCATATAGACACTACTTTAGACACTATTGTCTCCAATGCACTATGTCTATTTATAACCCAAACAATTAATTAAGTATCAAAATCTCTCTCTCCTCTCCACCAATTATAATTTTTCTCCATCTATCATGAAGATACCACCATCTCTCCAATGCAAAATTTGGTAGTGTCTATTGCATTGGTTTTCTCATAGAAACTAGGTCTTGTATGAGACCCAGTTTCTTCCTCTTTTTCTTCTCTCTCTTATTTAATATAGCGCCACATCATCTAAAACTCCTACATGGTAATCTAATTAATGCCATAGACACTATCCTACGTAGAGCACTGGGACTGCCCTTAGGGCATCTCCAATGGTTCTAGCTAGCAACTAACTAGAAGACTTCCACATCATTTATATAGTACACACTAAAAGCTAGCATTCTAAAGAACTATCTATAAGGATAGCTATTTGATGTTTACATGCACACATAGAAAATGACTATTATTTATAGAGGCTGCATCGTTTTGCGTTATAGACTAGTGCTTAAGGAAAAACTGGCTCGGTTTTTTTGCATACTCTCTTTCCTCCACATAGGATATATGATGATGTGTACATACATATAGCTAGCTGACTCAGACCATTGGAGATACCCTAAAAATTCATCATATACCCTATTCATAAATGAAAATCTAGGATATACCCTCCTACACATCTAAATTGATAATATACCCTCCTTCAATCTATTTACTTTACAAAACACCCTCTTTATACTAATCTGTATAGGTACAAGGTATAAGCATGTATTGTACCGTATTTTAGGACCTAATGTACCCATTTTACCCTTTTCTTCAGTGGCAGGAAAGCATATTGATATGGAACAGCTTTCAACAAAACTACCGTCATCATCATGGAAAACTTCCTGCCACTGAAGAAAAGGGTAAAATGGGTACATTAGGTCCCAAAATATGGTACAATATATGCTTATACCTTGTGCATATACAGATTAGTATAAAGAGGGTGTTTTGTAAAGTAAATAGATTGGAGGAGGGTATATTATCAATTTGGATGTGTAGGAGGGTATATCTTAGATTTTCATCTATGAAGAGGGTATATGATGAATTTTCCCCTTATGTGCTCCAATATATGAGCGGCAAAACTTTATTATTCATTGACTGCATTATTAAAGCAACAATCTAATTAATGGTTGTTTGTCCTTTCATCCCACAAAGAGAAAAGAAGACGCCCAATTATTGGTCCTCTCTAGTTTGCTCCGATACTGTGCAGACGGTAAGCTGATGAAATTGCCAGCCCTTCTCATGTTCCTCTCATCTCCTACATTGTTTCCAGATCAATCATAGAGAGTTGAAAAATGCAACTAGTCAAATAAATAAATAAATAAATAAATAGGGATATCACTTTTAAGATAGCTAGCTTGTGTTCTTAAGAGAAGAGAAAATTTCTTTTTAAAAAAAGGAAAAAGAAGAATGGCTTCGCTATGGATGTGCGTGCTTCTTAGTAAAAAGTAGTGAAAATTGATAAAAAAAAATGCCACTCGAGACATTAAGAAATGGAAAAATACAACTCAATTTGGTGTTGGATGCATTAAATGCCATTCTTCTTTTATTTTCCTATTCTTTGGTTAATCACCCGCTTTTTCACCCTTGTAAAAAGAAATGGCCTGTTAGTTGTGAGATCGAGTAATAGAACAGTAGTACAAATTAGAGATGATAAGACTACTGGTACATCAAGATACCAGGGGAGCATATAATAAGCTGTACCAGCTATATGTATTTTTTCTTTGTTGAATATATGCAAGAATAAGCAAGGAATAATCAATACATAATCAGCCAAATAGGATATATCTGAATCTGGTCAAAGCTCAAAAGTGGAGAGGTATCTGTCTGTCAGTGCGTGATGGCCTCAATTTCACGTGCCACGGGGTCTAGCTCACGGCTGCTTGCTGGTCTATAAGCCATAAGCCCATAACCGCCCTCTATGTTGCATGCAATCTAGTTTGGGAATATAATCACGGTGCAATCTAACTACATATCGTCATAATTTTTTATAGAAAAAATCTAGATATAATATTAAACTTATTATACATATATATATAAGTTTAAATTTAAATTTATTCTACGTTGTTTAGTTAAATTACACTCTAGCCTAGATGGCATATGATACGTTCTAGGCCTTAATTCCTCCATGAGCTTAGCTTCGATCATTGTCGTTAACCATAGTTGACTCCAAGCGACCCTACGCATCCAAAAACACATAAATCATTTCCAGACATAAGTTCTTCACAATTTTACCTATATTAGCCATGACATGCATCGTGCACTCTTAATCTAATGACCCAGGTCAAACCAACTTAATCCATGACTCAATTCCCCAAAACTCTGTTTTTCTGGGAAGATCGAAAATACCACACTTACCATAACGTTACTTCCACTCTGCGGTACTACCGCTCCCCAATGCGGTACTTCCGCACATTGAAAACCTCATCTGGACCTCTCTGAAAAAACATACCGCAACTCCATCCGGTACTTCCGCCAAACGGTACTACCACATTTATGCCTGCGGTACTTTCAAAAAGCAAAACTAACGCACTAATACCTGCGGTACTTCTGATTTTCCTGACACTTCTAGAAACCCAACCAAATCAAATGCAATCTTTGCAAAACCAATTGACCACTTCATAAACATTACAATTGTTTAACACAACAATGTATACAGCTTTTTTTTAGGGTTAGCTTTGGGAATCTTGATCCGTTTCTCATGTCGGATAATTTCTCCATCAGTATTCATTGCAAGATAATTTCTCAATCAGCAAATGATTCAGAGTTGAGACACATTCCAAGGTGAGGTAATGCTCCCTTCGACTGAGGCACGGAAGCTACCGGTTCCATGGACGTGGTCCAAATTAGGCCCAGCTCCAAGCAGTTTCGGCTTTTGATTTCATCTAGTTTCAGCTTTCAGAAATCAGAAACTACATAGAACACGTTGTCTTCTAATTTCAGTTTTTTGACCTTTTTTGCTTTTGTTTTTTTCCTTTGCATTGTTCGTGGAGATATAACAGTATTTTTGTTTTTCTTTCGGTGTTGTTAACCGGTTAGACAATCTAGTGCCTGGTGGTCTGACCGGTGCGGTCTGACCGCTACGGGAGAGCAATTAGATTAGTGGCTACGCCAGAGAAAAATGAAAATGGTTTTTGAGTTGGATGAGTGTGTGTGTGTGTGTATGGTATGAGTGCTAGTGTGTGTATGGTATGGGTGCCATTGGTTGGTTGTGTTGTATGATACATGATTTTGACTAACGTGAGTCTAGTGCATAGAATTTGTGTTTGAGATGATTGTTTGGTCTTGGATAAGCAAATGACTTGGTGAACGTCAACGGTCGACAGCAATGAACCGGGACTAGGTGGGAAAGTTGAGTTCCATGCGGTCGTATAAGCCCGGGTGAGACTACGTGGCTTAAGCGAGAAGCATATAGAAGATAAGAATCGTGAGGAGGTGAGTTGGTGCATGTGGTACGCTAAATGATGAGACCGATGTATGTAGAGACTGTTCGGAGGAGCCCGAATACTTGAAGACATGATGACTAGTCATTGCAGCACTACGAGCTGCATGTCAAAACATGTAACATAGGGAGGCACAAAGAAGAAGTGGTTTAGATTAAGAAGAGTGAGAATTGTCAAGTGGATCAATCGCTAATGGTTTAGTGTGTTTAGTCTTGTAAATGCTTTAAGAAGCATGCGTAAGTGTATAAAACCCGTATTAGTGGGGTTAACGAGTTCCCCTGATAGTCTTAATGGGTTAGACCCATTAGAGTTATTGATGGTTATTAATGGGAAGGAAAGGAGGTGTTAGATTTAGGGTTTAGTTTTTTCTACCATCTTGTCTCCTTCCATGGGTTGAGGAGAGAGAGAGAGAGAGAAAGAGTGGTGCTTTGACAACACCTTGTAATCATAAATGAAATGCCAAAAAAATTCAAAAGTTTTTGAATTTATTTGAATTTTGGTCGAATTTGATGTCTTTCCCATTATGGCAACCCCATCAGCTTTTTCGCCTTCCCTTTTTTGTCTTTCCACCTTCCCCACGCCTTAGTGCCTTTCCATTCCCCGCTTTCTGCCCTATGCAGCCGCGCCACTCGGCATTGCACCGTTCACCGCCACTACCACCTTCCGTATGCCACCTTAGCATTGCTGTCTGTTAGCTTTGCACGACACTCTGCCAGCTTGCCAACTGAGGCATTAAAGCCTGTCGTCATCCTTATGTCATACCTTTGCTATTGACCACACTATTGCGCCGCCTGTGCTCTGCTCGGTCAACGTGCACGTTGTGCCTATGTTCTGCCCTACCAGCATGAGTCGAAGCACCAGTGAGGTGCTGCATCCCCGAAGTTCCAGCGCTACAAGCCACCTCGCCGTCGAATACCCTAGGTTGCTAGTGCGTGTCCACACACCGCCACCACCTTGATCGTGCACTACTTCCACCACCTTGCGTACACTATAAAACCCCCGTCAACCTGTAGCCTAGCCTCCATTAGCCCCTAATCGCACTCCCTAGCTCTTTCCTCCCCAACTTCAGACCCAATCCGTCGCTGTCACCGTGCCTTACGCTGGTGAGCACCAATTTGCAATCTCCTGTTAACCCCGCCATAGTTCAATTCCTCATGACCGTAGCTACTCTAGGCCACCTAAACCCAATGCCAACCACACCGATCCTTTCCCTAGCTCCTAGACTACGCCGCCGCCATCCAAGCTAGGCTGACGCAGGCAACCGCGCACAAGCCATTATGGGGATTTTTGGAAAAGGAATTTCAATAGAGAATTAAATTGGCATAAACCAAATAAATGCTAGAAAAGCATGGGAAATTAAGGGAAAATACCAAGAAATAAGGAAAAAAAATATGGAATGGTTTATGGGGATTTGGTTTTAAAAAGTCATAAATTTTGGGCTGTTACAGTTACTCACGAGGTGGAGCGCGAAAAAGCTATTATAGGGTCAATCCTGGGGACAGCTCTATCACCGTCCGATTGTGATTTCACAAATCATAAAAGCACAAATCGAACCACAGAGGGACAGTCCCTCCCGTAGAAGTGCATTCCGATGGAGCGTTGATGCTGCGGCATCAGACCCATCGCAACCGATCTAAACCGTTGATTCGCGATCGGACGGAAGATGCGTGGCCTAATTGCACGGTACTGTAGCAGCGGCGAACGGGATGCATCCCCAACCCGGCGATCTCAACTCCGTCCCCGAAACCCTCTATTCCGCACGGCAGGAAAGACTCTTCCTTTAAGCCATTCTCCTCGCCGATCTCCCCAATTTTGAGCTCGATTCCCACCAAATCGCGCTCCCCTCCTCCGCCGCCGCGTCTCCCCCCACTCGCGCGTGCGCCGCCCCGCCCCTCCAATAATCCTCGGAAAAACACCGCAACCAAATCCATCACCGACCGACCGACCGACCCACCCACCCACCTAGTCCGAGATCCAGATCCACCCGGCGCCGGCCATGAACCCGACGCGGCCCGCGCCGGCGTCGTTCCGCGACCGCACCAACGAGTTCCGCGCCGCCGTCGAGAGCGCGCGCCGCCACGTCTCCCCGTCCCCCTCCGCCGCGGCGTCGGCCAGCAGCAGCGGCGCCCCCCTCGACGGGTCGCGCGCGGCCGCGTCGGCGCACTCGGAGTTCAACCGCCGCGCGTCCAAGATCGGGCTCGGGATCCACCAGACCTCCCAGAAGCTCGCCCGCCTCGCCAAATGTATAACCTTTCCCTCTCGTTCCCTTCCATCGATCTCAATCCGTTCGTGCTTGCGTCGTTACTGATTAGGTGAACTGGCGGTTTCCCTCCGCACTACTGGTGTGATCTGGAGATGCGCGTAGACTGTAGTGCTCGTGTTCGATGGATTCGTAGCCTGGGAACATGCCAACCAACGTGCATGGATGGTTAGCTGGCACTTTGCGCTGTAGTTGTGGATGGTTGCTGGTTGTTTGTGCTTGCAGTTTTCGTAGGAATAGTGAGACGTTCTTGCAGTTGCGGATGATTGCTGGTTGTTTGTGCTTGCTGTTTTCGTAGGAATGGTGAGATGCGCGTGGTGTAGACTGTAGAGTTCGTGTTCGATGGATTTGTAGCCTGGGAACATACCATCGTGTATGGATGATTAGCTGGTACTTTGCGTTGTAGTTGCAAATGATTACTAGTTTTTTGTGCTTGCAGTTTTTGTAGGAACAATGATTAGTGAGACGTTTTTATCATAGGCATGTTCCTTACTTAGTGTTTGTATGATATTTGGCTTAGATGTCTGCTTTTTTTATTGGTCCTTCAATGCTCATGTATTTAGTGGGATCACGTATTTGCGTAGTTTGCTGTGTGGATGTCAGGATGGTTGCTTTGCACTCATGTTTCGATGATATCAATGAGTGCATGTGTCATGTTGGTGTTGCACAGACTTTTGCGCATTACTTGATCTGGTAGTTACTAGCAGGATGCTTCTTTAGTCATTACCATTTACTGAACTAAGCTAAGATGAGCACTCTTCCAAGTCTCAGTGAAACTAGATGCGTCAGTGGTTTGTGTGTGCGATGTGGGTGCAAGGATATCAAGTGTAAACTGGTACCTTGCTCTGGGGGTGATCTATAAAATGTTTGCATATTTTGCTCAAGTACCGTGCAGTGAGGGTCAGTGGTTGGCTGGAGCTGTTGTGATAGTGACAGCTAGGATTACGGATTCCCGTTTATACTAGTGTTTTTTCCACTTTTAGAGTGAAGTGGTTAGCTCCTCTTGGGTTTAGATGTATTTGGTTGGTGCATACCTTCCTCAGAAGGTGTGTTTGCGCTGTCATGAGTTAAATTTCAGTAGTAAAAAGGAAGAAAATGTTGTGAAAATGTGGATAGATGCACGCGAACAACTGCCAAATGCAGACTGGATATAGAGGCACTTATTCGCACCATTTTGTTGTCGTATTAATAAGCATTGGACTTGGCCTGCCAAGAATTGTGCATGGTTTGGCTTCTCATGTACTCAGGTAATGCCAGAATGGATGTGGGTTGTGTAGATGACTTAGCTACTCGGTCGGTCAGTCCTTGCACTTATGATGCAAGTAGTAAAATCTACAACTTTGATCATTCCCCTGGGCAAATATGTACATGACTTTGATACCTTATGGAATGCGCTAGTAATGTTCCTAGTTTCTCCCTCCATTGAGAGAAATATAAGGTGTATTGTGACTTTGCACAATGATTAAGGTGGTGGTGAGATTGAGAAAGGTATGAGATGAAACAACTTAGATACCCTCGTGATTGTGTTGGAAAGATGAGAGAAAATACTGTGTGGGTGGTAATGAATAAATGCATATGGTTGAGACAGAATAAATAGGGGTATAGTAGGAAAATTGTCATTAAATCTACATGCAAAGCCCTATATTTCTCAACAAGACCATTCAAACTATAGGTCTTATATTTTTCAATAGAGGGAGTATGTAATGCTGTTTTATTTGACACATCATATGCCATCTTAACCGTATTGATCTACAGAATGTTGCTCTGCTACGGTGCTACCTTGAGATTTAGCTATGCACATAAGTGCTAATGGCATTACATGCGATATTTTCATTACTACAAAACTTCACAAATGACCTAACATATATAACCTTAGTACAGAAATACACAAATATTATGTCCGAACTTAGATAATAATTAGTATGCTATTTCAAAGTATGGATTGATGCTGACTTTACAACATGTATGTTGCAGTGGCAAAGAGGACATCTGTTTTTGATGACCCTACCGTAGAGATACAAGAGCTGACTGCAGTTATCAAGAAGGATATCACTGCTTTGAATTCTGCTGTTGTAGACCTACAAGTTCTCTGCAATTCACAAAATGAGAGTGGGAATCTTTCAAAGGATACAACAAATCATTCCACTACTGTTGTGGACAACCTCAAAAATCGCCTGATGAGTGCAACAAAAGAATTCAAAGAAGTTCTTACCACGCGGACAGAGGTCAGATAAAAATTGCTAAATGCTTGCTCGATTCAGAGTATTTCCCTCCCTTTTTCTTTTGTATAGTGTCTTCACTCTTCAGTATAAATGGATTACATAGCGCCTTTTGTCCTTAATGTGCAGAACTTGAAGGTTCATGAAAATAGAAGACAAATGTTCTCCTCGTCAGCTGCAAAGGATGCATCAAATCCATTCATTCGTCAACGTCCCCTTGTTGCCAGGGACGCATCTGACTCCTCTGTGCCCCCAGCACCATGGGCCAGTGACTCTGCATCTACCCCATTGTTTCAAAGGTACTGTTGCAAACGTTAAATTTGATCGTTGTGTACTTTCGGTTTTGAGTGGTCATGCACAACCACTTTATTTTAGGCCTTCACATTTTTAAAAAAGGCCTTTCACATGCTATGATAGTTGGAGGTAGGGTTGCCAAAGCACTATGTACTTATTTGTCCCGTGTCTGTTTATATATAAAGTATAACTGGTATTGCAATAAATGAAATGCTTTTGCAAGAATCTGGTTGGCTGCCGAAAATGGCATTTATCCAGAGAAACTTGGTACATTCTCTCTCTCGCCCCTTTATTATTGTGAAAAGATTTATTTACATGCAAGAACAACGCAAAAGTTACTCAAATTGGCACAAAGTTCATCCATTAAAATCCTACTCGGAGGAATGTGCCCATAGAAAGCCGTAGTTGCCGTTGCCTACTGGTTTGTTAGGCAGTTCTAGAATTCCAGTCTGGGCTAGTGTAAGTGTTTTGCAGTTACACACAGCTTACGGGGTTATTTCCTCCCAAACAGCTGGTTGCACAAATAAGCTCATTGCTAAGTCGCTAACTCAATGCTATTCCACTGGGTTGGCAAGCAATTCCACTCCTTAATTCAGGGATGTTTCTCAGTTCTCTCACTATCTGTTGGAGGATGAGTATTTTCTGAGTTGCTTGTATGATGGAATGACCTCAATTCTTGCTCACAAACATATCTAACAAAGCAACAAAACTCCTAGTTTTTTCTTGCTCTTGAAGCTTGTTAATGACTTGATGTACTTGTGGCCGACTCAGGGCAGTGCTGTGGGGTTCATCTCTCTTTATATGTGTATATTGTTGTTGTGGTGCATAAATGCTGAAACAGATATTTTATATCGAAGCCAGCTGTTCTTGTTAGTTTATTGTCTTCATTTTCATGCTAATGCCCTAAATTGGTTATTGTAATTAAAATTGTAAGTGTAAAGTATAAAATGGTTTGATTCTTGGTTTTGAAAGAATGCAATTTGTTGCTTAACTATATAAAGCTCGTCAAGTATAGTCAGTGTGCTCTAAGAGTTTTATTTTGAATTTTCTGCTTCTGTTCACCAGGAAGAAGACTAACGGAGATCATGGGGCATCATCATCATCATCATCTCCGCCTTTCATGCAGCAGCAGCAGTTGGCAGTACAGCAGGACAGTTACATGCAGAGCAGAGCGGAAGCTCTTCAAAATGTGGAATCAACCATCCACGAGCTGAGCAACATCTTTACACAGCTGGCGACCATGGTTTCTCAGCAGGGTGAGCTAGCAATAAGGTGAACCTTCTCTAACAAAGTTTGTTCCATCTAATTTCAGGAGTTGGCTATCTTACACTTGAAATGAAACCCATATCTTTAATTTGAATAGTTATTAACAGCTTCAAGATACAGGACATAATCCCAACCAAGAGAAGCCCATTGTACACTAAAAGAGATACATTTTTCTGAAAAGTTAGCGATAAATCTGAGTTTTTTTTGCATGTGGCTGGTTTAGATTCTCCAGTACTATAATACTATAATGGTTTCACTTGGATTGTCTTTGAAATTAAGAGGAGATTTGGTATCTGAGTAATGGTTTACAGCAAGGATGGGTTTATGTGCACTAATTGTGATCATTAGGCATTTATTTGTTCCACGGGTTTCTACTCTGTTGTGGATGTTTCCTGTTCACCTTAATTGACTACTTGAATCTTTCCTTTAGCAGATCACATGATTCTATTTTCTGACCTTTTGATCAAATCCTATAACCATGTGTTATTATTAACCTTATCGGCGTATATATTTTCTATTATTCATGGAGTTATTTCAATTGAATTATCTTCTGAGAGAGGCTAGGTTTTCTGCACCATTCATGTTGTTTTCTCTGATTCCATTGGGCTAATCTTGGCACTATCCATGACAGAATTGATGAGAACATGGATGACACACTAGCTAATGTTGAGGGAGCCCAGGGCCAACTGCTGAAGTATCTCAACAGCATTTCATCAAACAGGTGGCTGATGATGAAGATATTCTTTGTTCTGATGGTTTTCCTCATGGTCTTCATATTCTTCGTTGCGTAATTCTCTTGTACCGTTCGCCCTCCCCCCATGTTTTGCATAGTTGTCAGCTATGCGTAGTATATTCTTTAATTTTACCAAACTACACCATGTACACAATTTTCACTTGGATGATAAGCAGCCGTCTAGCCTTTGTGGTCATGTAAATTGGGAGAACTCCAGCACCGATCTGTTACTTTTGAGCGGTGATATTTTTACAATATGTTTGATGTACGATTTCATGATTTCATGGCACACGGTGATAACAATGTACCAGATTGTTACTTTGTGATTATCAGCTTGTGTGCCCTGAGGGAGACAAATCTCTGGATAATAATTCTTGACGTCTCCTTGGGGGTTTAATTCTTGAAGTCTCCTTGGGGTTTCTCGGGAAATGTTACTGTAACATGCAAAAGTCGTTGTGGATATCGTGGGACAGAAAAAATGTGCTGCCCTTTCGCAGAACAGAACCATGGAAATACCTTCTAGTTTTCAGGCCTTGCTATTTCTGACTTCAGAGTGTTCCTGCGATCTCTGCTCCTGTTTGAATTTTGGTAGCTGCTCTGAAGCCTGAACCACTTGATTCGAGTTATGGGTGGGTTTTTTGGGTTTATGGTTTGGATTTCTACAGTAATCAGCTTTTAAATAAAGCGGTTTTTTAATGCGAGTCTATAAGGTGATTATAGTAGACACTATCTTGACTTCATCTATATCAGGTAAAATCGTACGTGAGTATCTTTTTCTCCGTGCTTTATGTCGTGAACTAATATAATTTAAAGTTTTAAGCTAAAAGTTATAAGTCACATCTCAAAAGAATCCACTTGGCTCTACTCTAAGCAACTTCTATCTTTGGCTTTTGGATGTATTGGTTTCTTAATTTTGGTTTTTTGGTATTTTTTGTTTTTCTTTTTTCTTACATCTTTGCATTGTCTATGATGATATAATATTTTTTGTATTTTTTAAATTTAATTATTTAAAATAACTAACTGCTGTTATAATACAGTTTTAGCCATTAGACCCTTACAGCCAAAATCCAGAAGCAATCCGTCGAATGTGGTAGTCTGTTTTTCAGTAGTACTATCGACTTGGAAGGATCTTAGCATCTTGCATCTATGATTCTCTAGAGCCCTATTTTGGTATGATGACATTGGTGTCTAATGGGTCATGCTGGGCCGGCACAGCACAGGCTCGACGATGGCACGACCCGTTAAGGCCCGCTTAATAAACGGGCCATGCCGTGCTGGCACCGGCACGGTTACGACTTAACGGGCTGTGTCAGCTCGGTCGGCCTGTTAAGCTAGAAAAAGGAGAAAAATTCAAAAAAATGTAGAAAATAAGAAAAAATTTAGAAAAATTATAGAAAAGTGTAGACATTGTTAATCATGAAAATAATTATTTAGTGATATAATGAGTTTTATTAACTTATTAAATTACATAGGATGACTGCCTCATTAAAAACTTTACCAAGTAAAAACTCAACTTGAGAAAATCTTGGTAAAAAAAGAGTACAGCCTATAAAGCACATTAGTGACTACATGTGAAGAAAAATATTGAAAATCCTATTTATTGCTATCTAGATATAAATTCTCAAAAGATTCTTCTAAATCTCTATTATCTGCAGTATGTTGGAGTCTTGATTCAGCTTGTTCCCAGTCTTTGACGATCAGAAATATTTCGACCATCTCGTTCGAGAGACTTGTTCGTCGCTCCTCAATTATTCTTCCAGATAGGCTGAAGGCTGACTCCGATGAAACTGTAGAGACAGGAATAGTTAACACATCCCGCGCTAATATGGATAGCACTGGATATGTTACTTTCTGGGTTTGCCACCATGAGAGGATGTTCGACTCTTGCTCGAAGCTGACGCTATCATTGACCTTCACGCCTCGGTCTCCGCGCACACCTCCGATGGCCTTCGCTTGGCTCTAGGAGGACCTCACTAGTTGACGACCTTGCTGAAGGCTTCGCTCTCCCGTCGGCCTCCATGTGAGCCCTCATAGGCCTCCGCGCGGACAAGCCAGCGGCCTCGCCGAAGTCTCGCCTTCGCTTTAGAATGGCCATTCGTTGAAGTCTCTGGGCCTTGGTGCCACGCTCATGAGCCATTGGCTACCTCCGAAGCAATTTGCGTCGCACGAAGGCCTCGCGAAGGCTACCCACTAAGGAGGGGTCTTCACCGAGGTGTCCATGGCCTCCGTGTTGACATTGCCTTCGCCGAACTTCGCCTGACCTCTGCTGGCCCTCGTACGACTTCGCCTGGTCTTCGTGCAAGCACCGTCGAACTCCGCGTGGACTTCGCCGCTGCCAGACTGTAACATCCTGATTTTTAGAGCCTTTTTGAAGCTTTCGAAATAAAATTCACCATTTGAATTTTTCTGGAATTAATTAAAGCTTAAATGAAATTTTATGAATTAAAAAGATTTAATACGATTAAGTTAAACATTAAAATGTGCTAAAAGTATTTTATTTGAGTTCCTTGAGCCTCAAGAGCTTTTCTGGCATTTTATGTGATTTTTTCTGGATTTATTTGCTATTTTCTAGAGCTCAAAAGTATTTGTTTGAATTTCGGAAAAGAAAAAGAAAAGAAATCCTAAACCGCCGATGGGCGAAACCCACCACCGGCCGCCCACCGCCGCCGATCCGGCCTGCCTGCCCACGCCACGCGTCGCCGATCCGCCGCTCCCGCGCGCTTGCCCGCCGGATGTGTGCGCGTGTCACCCATCCACCATTGCCGCGCGCTCGCGCGCGCGCCGCTTTGCTTTAGCAAGTCGTGCTCGTTCGAGTGGGACTCTCGTCGTATCCACCGGACTCGTACTCGTGGCCGACCAGGACACCTCTACGACCGGGTATAAAGGGCCGAACCCCGGTGTCTCCTCGTCCCAAGTCAAGCCTCGCCTCAGAGTTGAGCCGCAAACCGAAGTCGTGCTTGCCGTCGCCGTGGTCATACGCGTGGCCGCTGCGTGGTCGTCTGCGAGCTCGAGATCGTGTCGTCCTCGCCGTCGTTCGCGCTTCGCCGATCCGCCGTCGCCGGTGAGTCCGTCGCCATCCGTGGTCGTAGATCCGTGTGGTCGTGGGTTCTCGACTACGTTGTAGAGCCTTAGTCGTAAGTCGTAAAGCCACCGGAAAGTTCTTCGTGGTCGTAAAGTTCGGCTGTGGTCGTAAATCGACCACGTGGTTGTAACCCTCCGATCGCGTTTGCCGTGGTCGTAACCCTCCGATCGCGTTTGTCGTGGTCGTAGTCCCTCCGATCGCGTTTGTCGTGGTCGTAGTCCATCCGATCGCGTTTGCCGTGGTCGTAACCCTCCGATCGCGTTTGTCGTGGTCGTAGTCCCTCCGATCGCGTTTGCCGTGGTCATAACCCTCCGATCGCGTTTGTCGTGGTCGTAGTCCCTCCGGTTGCGTTAGCCGTGGTCGTATTCCCCTTTTCGACCACGTTGATTCCCGAATATGACTTGTTTTCTCTGATTTAAAATTTCCCAGAGCCCGTTCTCCCTCGTCCTAGCTCCGATTGACCCGATTCTTTTTCCTAAATTCATCTAAAACTGAGCTCTATCTTTTGGTTCAAGTTTGAGAATTTTTGGAGTTCATTTGAATTTTATTTGATTTTATTTTGTGTTTCGATTTGCGTTCTCTCGTTAGATCACGCGTTCGAAGGAGCGGAAGTTGGATTTGAAGATCAAGAGCCGTCAACTGAGCAAGGCCAAGGCAAGTCGTGTCCTTTGATCATGTTGAACCCAGTTTGTAATCTATTATTTAATTAGTTTGTTTTAAATTATCTTGCATCGCTATTTTTATTCAAACCCTTGTATTGGTAGTTCTCGTCCCAATTGGTTATTTCCTCCTTGATATTTTGGAATACCTTGATGCCATTGTCACCTTAGGTTGGGAATTTAATTAGTGATGCTATGTTATTTGTCACATTGGGTTGGTACGATTAGAATGCTTAGCCTTGCTTATTTTGCGAAAGGGTTCATCATCACATGTGGTTAATTAATCTTGACTTAATGATATACTTGAATGTGGTGGTTAACCACGATTATAAAACTTGTTCCTATGGCATGGGTAGTGTCATTGGTGTTGGTTATACAAAATTGGTTTTTACTTGGGCGATTGATCGTGCGATAAAGAAGTCTTGAATGCACATGGGATGTGGATGCTTCGCTGGGTAATTCTTAAGGACTTAACTTTGTGCGCCATTGATCCGAGCTAAGTCGTGCAAACCACATGTCTAGTATGGGATAGACTGGCATAATAATTTGTGAAGTCTCCACTTTGGTTTTGCTACCGATGTTGTTGTGGCGTAAGAGGGGGCAATTATCGACTAGGGGGTTACCCTACTCGATGGCGAAACCTTAGCGAGTGGGATCAGGTGGAGATGGATCATTGTAAAAGCCTTGTTGTGATTATCTTTAACGTGAGGATTATCACATCGTGTGGGTACAGTTGTGCAACCTCTGCAGAGTGTAAAACTATTCGAATAGCCGTGTCCTCGGTCATGGACAATGCTCGGTGATCTCACACGAGGGTAGAGTTTTCATAAAAACCGGTTGGGTTAAGTTGGGAAGTGAATGGTTAGTTCACGGGTGTTCATTTCATGGATCTTGGTTCATGGTGGATTCCTTGGGTGAATGGTCAATTCACTTGTGGTTGATCTCAATTCCTTTGGTTACTTATTTATTATCATTTACAAAGCTTGCTTTTCAATCTACTTATTGTATTTACTTTAAATTGTTGCTTTCGCAAAATTAACCTCTCGACCATCCATTGGTAAGCCTTGCATACTATATTGCATCTTTGTTACAAGCGACTTGCTTGAGTACTCTATGTACTCACGGCTTTATGCCCTGTTGCTCGATTGAGGAGGAGGAGAATCACCAGCAGGAGGTTCCGGAAGGAGAGTACTTGGCGTCTTCACGGATTAGGCTTCGTTCTCCACTCGATAGCCTGTGGGCATGTCGATTGGTTGCTGCGCTTTCTTTTGGATTTCCGCTGCTAGTTTTTGTTAAGCCCTTCAGGCTAATAATTGTAAGCTTGACCATAAGGTCGTACTCTGATGATTATTAATAATATTTGAGTCTTTTCCTAGTAAATCGTGATATGTTCGATATTTCATCTTTGTTTATACTGTGTGCACTAGCGTGATCCTGGACTAGTGCAGAATACACAAGGAGAGTCCGGATTTGCATATTCGGGTCTCGACACAGACTTCACGTGGCCTCTGTGGGTCCCCGCTAGACCTTGCATTGTCTTCGCTAGGCTGCGTGTGATCTCCAACCATCTCACAATTGTGACTTCGTACAACCACTATCTGACGAGGGACGGGGGATGAAGTGCGCCGGGATGGACCACGCGTTGCAACTTTGTCTCGAAGGGTGGTGGATGGAGCGCACACTTCAACGGATTCATCTCGCCGCCGACTTCATTCACGGCTAGTTCGAAGGGTGGGGATGGACCACGCGCGCTCTGACCATGTTCTAATCATGACTTTGTCCAACTACCTAGTGGTTGTGACTCTTCTAACTCTGTCGGCACCTGTCCGACCACCCTGTGGTCACAAAAGTTTTGTCTGAATGCCTTGCGGTCGTGACTTCGACCACAGCGTGGTCGACACTTCGTGGGGGACAGGGTGCGTGTGTCAAGGCTTCGTCCTGCTGCTGCCTCCGTTGACGTCAAGTCTGGAGAGTGGGGGATTGAACACATGTGCACCAGGGAGTTCGCCGCGTGAATTCGTTGGACTTCCTCGTTGTCATTGACAAATCGTCCGACTGCCTCGTGGGGTCGACTCTTTATCCGACCACGTAGTGGTCATAGACAATTTGTCCGACCACCTCGCGGTCGACTCATCATCTGACCACGGTGTGGTCATATACACTTCGTCCGATGGGGGATGGGCCGCGCGCCGTAACTTCGTCTCGCCACTAGCTTTGTCAACCTCGAGTCCGAAAGGTGCGGGACGGAATGTGCACCTCAGAGCTTCGCCTCGCTCTCGACTTCATTGACGCCAGTCCGAAGGGTGGGCAACGAAGCGCGTGCTGCAGCTTCGTCCTGCCGCCGCCTTCGTTAACGCCAGTTCGAATGGTGGGGGACGGGACATGCGTGTCGAGGCTTCGTCCCACTGTCGGCTTCGTCGACGCCAGTCCGAAGGGTGGGGAACGGGGCATGCGTGTCAAGGCTTCGTCCCTAACTACCTCGTGGTCTTAACTTGCCCCGGCCACTTGGTGGTCGTGCCTTTGTCTCACCGCCTCGCAGTCAACACTTTGTTCGACTACCTTGCAGTCGTGACTTTGTCTAACCACATTGTGGTCGGGATATCGTTCGACTACCTCGCGGTCTTGACTTCGTCTGACCACCTCTTGGTCATAGACGTTTTGGCCGATTGACTCATGGTTCGGACTTTGCCACTTGCCTTAGAGGCATCACCTCGACTAGGCGGCACAATTTCACCGCTGACCTCCTCATAAGCGTCACCTTGGAGGGACAACACCACCTCTGCTCCGCTTCCATGATTTGTTGGACTCCGTAGTTGCATTATGATCAGTAAAAGAAGAACCCTCTATCGGGGCTGCAAGCTACCGATTGCATCGGCTTACAAGTCAACACCCTCGCGCTTGCTGTCGAGAGACGGAGGGCTGGGATAGTTGATCACATCAGCTTGCCCATCGGGACCTCCACACTTGTTGTCGAGGGAGTCCTGTTGTAGGGGTGGCTCAACCCCCGTGACTGGGACTTGCAATTGGCCCAATATGTAATAAGCCAAATAGTATAGAGGAATGTACTAATGTATCCATACTTTCTGTAATTATTAAGGGGTATGATAGGAAATTCCCATATTACCCCACTCATATATATAAACCCCAAGAGGGGTATGAGGGAGACAGATCCACTTATTTTATCACTAGCTCTCTTTCTCTCTCGATAGTTCTCTTGGCTATGTCTCATATGGAGAAGGGTACCTTATATCCACTATTGTAGTCATACTACAACACCCGTCTCACGTACGTATCACACCTTTATTTCCTCCACCACTCATTCCCTTCTTATAAAATCCACTTAATTCAAATACTGCTATTTATTTTCAACTAAAAATATCGGACATGGACAAAAAAATATAAGCCACATCTAATAGGTAGGTTCTTTTGGGCTGTAGTTTTGACTTTTTGCTTATGAGTTTTGGATTCTGGTTATTCGCAAGAGATAGTACGCATAATGAAATAGTCGCATGTGATTTTAGTTGGACTTGGTGTAATATCTATTATAATTTATCTGTAGACCCTGTTTCAAAAAAAATATTATTTAAAAAATAAATACCGTAACAAAAATAATAAGGACCAAAAGGTAATATAAGCATCCGCGAGGTGAGTACCAATGCGGTAGAGTGCGAGATAGGTTTACTCGAGCAGCCTGCCAAGCCAAGCAACAGCCCCCCTGTCCTCCCTCTCGCCTCTTTTGTTCGCTCTCTAGAGACCGAAGGGAGCAGTCGTCTATAAACACAGAGCACGCCGCTGTTCTCTCCCATCTCAAAACCCTAACACCCCAATCCCAACCCGGCTGCGCCTCCGCCCGCCCGACCGGCGACGCAGGAACTCCCCCGTCTCGATTCAGCGCGGCAGATCGGCGGCCACCACCGATCGGGATTGGGTTGGTTTGAGGAGAGATTCAGATTCGGGGCCTCGTTGGATTCGCGTGCTTTGAGAGGGAGAGAGGGAGGGGAGTAAGTATGGTTGGCGGAGGGAGGAGGGGAGCGGAGGAGGTGAAGCTCAACACCGGCAACGTCTTTGCGGCGCTCGAGACGCTTAAGAAGAAGAAGAAGGGCGCCGGCGGCGACAAGGCCAAGGGGGTTCCTCCTCATCCTCCTCCAGGAGGAAGCAGGACGAGCAGCCGCCGCCACAGCAGAAGGAGGTCTTCTGGGCGCCCGCGCCGCTCACCACCAAGTCCTGGGCGGACGTCGAGGACGACGACGACGACGACTACTTCGCCACCACCGCGCCGCCGCGCGCCGTCTGGGGCCCCGGCCACGTTGACGACGGGGGAAAGGAGGACGACGAGGAGGAGGACGCCGTCCACGCCGCCCTGCAGGAGGTCTGTTTCACCTTCTCGATGTGCCTCTGTGCCCCCTTGTTACGCCTACGCCTGCTTGCATGTTTGTGCTGTGCATGATTTATTTTGCCTGAGAAAACTAGCTGTCTTGTTGTGCAACGTATGATTACTAATTTGTTGGCCAGTCGGTATGGCGGTAATGTTGGCGTGGAACTGTTGGATTGAGGTAGGGGGCGTCCTGTAGGCTGTGGGTGTACTGATGCCTGTGCGGTTAATTTTGTCAACCATACGCCCCATCACTGCACAGCGTATGCTTGTTGGATAAATCGGTTTTAATTAAGCGCGGGTACGGAAATGGTGAGTTGGGACAAGAGAATGCCTGAGGTGTATTTACGCCCGTGTGATTATTCTTGTCCGTTGGTTATGATTCCTTTTTGTTGCACAGTGCATCCTTTGTTGACTAATCACACAAGGCAATTGTAGGCACATAAGTTGTATCTTGACATGAGAGCATGTCATGTAGTTTTATTTACACCTGCAGGATTATTCTCCATTGGTGTCATGTTTTCCTCTCGTTGTATAGCGTATGCTTAGCTGACAAATTGACATGACATAAGATACGGAATCAGTGAAATGACGCCACAAATAAGAGGTCACTCTTGGTGTATTTGTGTCTGCATCATTAATTTTGCCAACTAGCAGAATAATTCCTCTTGAGGGATTAGAATGTATCCAAAGTTGTTTTAGATAGGAGCGTATAGAAATTAGTAATCCATGTATTGGGATTATGACATAAGAAGATGATTTAGGGGTGGTATTTTAAACTCTCGGTTCAGATGGCAGGATATAGTGTTTAGTGTTTTAGCCTTATAGGTTTTATTACAAAGTTCTCATTTCTTTGATCTTGAGGAGGTTTATTCCTAACTTAATTCAACTTATTTGGAACAAAATGTGTTGTTGTTGTTGTAACAGAATAATTCCCCTGTGAACATGGGAGTGTTCAATGCTATATTTCCTGCTAAGGGTCTAACATAGTTGTAAATAATTACAGAGGCAAATAGTATGTATGTGATGCCCCTCCTCTCTTAGGCCTACAATTCTTGAGTCTAGAGAGAGGAGAGGCACATAATGAATGCAGAAATTGTGAGGAAAGGCAAACGATTTAATATAATGTCATGAATATATCCTTCACTTCATTTTTATGGACGGTATTATGCTGCCAAATTATTGTAGTTTTGGTACTAAAAATTGTTTGGGAAGTGTGATGATAGGGTTTTTACAAGCAATACAAGTTGGGAAAAGGGTATGCCAATTTCACTATGTTGGTTGATGAAATTCATTTTCCTTCCGGATCTATTTTCTTCCATCATATTTGATTTTTTGACTTGCTGTTTTAGTCAGCTACTGATAATCCAGACTAGCTTGCGATTGCTAAAGAGCGTATAGCCAGAAGAAACCACACATTACTTTCAATTGAAACAATTATGAAGTGTGCTTATATAGGTGGGAGAAAACCACCCATCCCAAACAAGAGGATAAGCATTCCAAACACAATGAAACAAAATAGAACTGAAAAAAAAAATCAAATTGAGTGACAGGGAGTTAGGAAAAAATCTATATAACACTCTTAATTTTGTTTGAAAGTCCGTCCAGCACCTGAACTATAAAACTGGACATTTGATCTCTCAAAACTCTGTAATACAATTCAAATAACTCTAACCCGGTTTTGGATGGTGGTATTGTCCTTGTGGCGTGATGAGTGAGCGATTTTATCATGTAGGATGACATGCATATCAAGTTTAGATGAATAAGAGTTAGGGTCCATCGGACCTTCTCTCCCAAATCAAAACAAAGAGGAAGGGAACTGCAGGGGAAGCCCTTGTGATTCCACATGTCATTGACCCAACTTGGCAGCGTGTTATCCTATATGGCAAAACTGCCCACTCATCGCACCACGCGGGTAATACCATCATGCAAAACCGGGTTAGGGTATTATTTGTACCAGATTGCAAAATTCAGGGTGTGTCAAATGTCTGATTTCATAGTTGAATGTGCTAAACGGACTTTCAAACAAAGTTTAATGTGTTATATGGACTTATTCCTAAATAATAAGCACTACCTATTTGTCTTAATAGACCCTCACAAATGCTCTATTTACTGGATTTCTAACAGACCTTTTCTTGCTTGTATTTGAAGTTCTGAACTTTGTTGACTGGATTCATAATTGACTGATGTTGATTGCAACAATAATTTGAGAGAACAACTGATCTAACATGGTGCACTAGACACTTCTCACTGATAGTATTCTTAAATGCACTTGCTTCTACCTGCTTGCAGGAAATCGAGAGTGATGATGAGGACCTTGTTGATGAGGTTGATGATGGTGCTGAGGATGAACCTGAGCATGAAGTGGAAGCTGCTGAACCTGCTGTGAAGGAAGTTGCAGCTCCAATTGCGCCACCTAAAGATACAGAAAGGCAGCTATCCAAAAAGGAGTTGAAAAAGAAGGAGTTGGCAGAACTTGATGCTGTGTTGGCTGAGTTGGGAATTTCTGGCGAGTCAAGCAATGCTGCACAAGATGGAAGCAATGGTAAACCCGGTCTCTTCTTTTGTGGTGAATGCTGAAGGAACATTCCTCGGGATAAAAATGAAGCTGAATACCTCTTTGTGGTTGGCCTGCCTGTATGGATCTTGTTTTTACATGCTATACATTCTTGCAGCTGAGAAGAAGGGTGTGAATCAAACTGGTGATGGAGAGAGAAAGGAAGATGCACCTGCCCCTTCAGAGAGCAAGATCTCCAAGAAGAAGAAAAACAAGAAAGAGAAGAACTCAAAGGAGGCAAAAGATACACAGGAACCAGCTGATGGGACAGAGGAGGCTGCCAGTGCAGAAGCTGATGAAGATACAGCTTCTGTGGATGTGAAGGAGCGCCTAAAGAAGATGGCTTCAATGAAGAAAAAGAAATCGGGCAAAGAGACGGACACGGCTGCAAAAATTGCTGCCGCTGAGGCCGCAGCGAGGAGCGCCAGGCTTGCGGCATCAAAGAAGAAAGAGAAGAATCATTACAACCAGCAACCTGTGCGGTAAATGGTGCTGTCAAAGTTTTGAATGTTGAGTTTGGATATCCCCTTGTTCGTTTTGGACTCGCAATAAACTTTTTTTGAGTTGTATTTTTGACCTTGAAGTGCCTTTCTATAAAGATTCATTTCAGAATTCTTAAAGGCCTTTCTGGTCTCAAACGGTCATGTAATTGTGTTTTGAATTGTTCATCCAGTGGAACTTAATGGACAACATGCTAATGAGGGCTAACTGGGTACTTCCCCTCTGTTCCTTTTTCTTGCGGTGGCTTGTTGCGTTGCGTCGAAATTTACCAACACAGCTTTGCTTTATGTTTGTTCTTGCCTTTTTCGCTCTTGTAAGATATAGCTACCTCATGAGTCATGAACCATGGTTGTGCAAGGCGTGGTCATGTTTTCATGTTTTGCAGCTCATAGAGATGATATACATATGTTTTCTGTGATCCTGTCTCTATTTGCATCAGCCCTGCTTAGAAGTGTGAGGCTTCTGGTATTCCGCTAATAAAATCTTGTCAGCCGTCGTAGTCACTTGCAGTCTTGTTCTTTGTGTTCTGCCAGGGAAGTGCCGGTTCGGTTGGGATTCTCGTGATCCCGACCAATTGACACAGCTTGGTATATTGCTCCTGTGTTGTGCAGCTGCAGCGAGCTGCCTTTTGGGCGGACGATCTGGCCTTTGCACGGCGTAGTTGCTTTGCCTGTCTGCAAACAAAATTTTGTAGGGGTTCTGGTTCTATGCTTTCATTCTCGTGCTATGGTATCCTTCTATGGATGACAGGATTTGCATGTCCTGACTAGACCTCTTTGTCTTGTGCCCCTAGAACACGAAATCCTCAGAAATCAAAACCTAAAGAGGGATGAAGAGAAGAAAGCATGAAATTGTGGGTAGGTTTTTTGGCTATGGCTTTAACTTTTGGTTTGTATTTTTTGAATTTTGGCTATTCACGAAAGATAGTACGTAGAGAGAAACAATTGTATATGATTTTGGATGGTATAATTGAACTTGGTACAGTGTTTACTGCAATCTACCTGTAAATCTTATCTTAAAAGATGCACCGTTTAAAAGTTGGTTACTGTAGTAGAAGTCATAAGCTAAAGGCTGCCGTTCCAAACCCACCTTGTGACGAGATGGGGAAGTGAAAGAGAGCTAGCTCCTTGCACTTTCACTAAAGAGAGGAGAATAAAAATTGTGGTTTTGGTCTTTGGCTTTTGGGTTTTTCAAAAATTAAAATAAATAGGATGTGTTTTTAATGTAAATTTTAAGTAGTTTTTTAAATTTAAAATTATATACGTTATTTATATTAATATTCTTGTCGCTTGTTATTATCTTAAATAATATAAATAAAAATCATCAGACATCCGAAGAAGCAAACACGCCAAGCAGGCAACTGCTCAGTGAAAGCCAAGCATCGCCCCCACTCAAACTCGTCCCTCGCCTAGTGGCTAGTGCTACACCCCTCCCCTCTCTTCCTCTCGCCGCACGCAAATGGTCACGTAGGCGGGCAAAATTCATCATATACCCTCTTCACGGATGAAAATCTAGGATATACCCTCCTACACATCCAAATTGATAATATACCCTCCTCTAATCTATTTGCTTTGCAAAACACCCTCTTTATACTAATCTGTATAGGTACAAGGTATAAGCATGTATTGTATCGTATTTTGGGGTCTAATGTACCTATTTTACCCTTTTCTTCAGTGGTATACTAATCTGATTACTGCACGCTTTCTTATGATACATGTTGCCTGTATGTTGCCATTTGAATAACGTCATAAGAAAAGGGTAAAATAGGTATATTAGGTCCTAAAATACGGTACAATATATACTTATACCTTATACTTATACAGATTAGTATAAAAATGGTGTTTTATAAAGCAAATAGATTGGAGGAGGGTATATTATCAATTTGGATGTGTAGGAGGGTATATCCTAGATTTTCATCTGTGAAGAGCGTATATGATGAATTTTCCCCCCGTCTCGCCGCCGCCGGCCCCGCCGCCCGCACGGCCGCGGCCACCACGCCTCCAGGCCCCTCGTCTCGCTCGCCCGCTTCGACCAGCCGCCACTGCTCCGCCTCAAGGTCTCCGACTCCAGCGAGTGCCCCGTCCCACACGCGCCGCTGCTTCCGCGACCGCAGGCCCTGATCGGGTCCCTCTCCCCAGTATGGCGAGAGGGGCTCTACCTCGTGCGCTGCTCCGTCTTTGCCGCCGTGCTCTCCGTCGCCGCCGCGCTCTCCTGGTACGCGCAGCTCCGCGCCCGGGCCTTCGTCGAGGCGCGCCTCCTCCCCGCCGCCTGCGCCATGCTCGGGGAATACCTCCAGCGGGAGGTCCACCTCGGCAAGGTGCGCAGCGTCACGCCGCTCGGGATCACGCTCCACACCTGCTCCATCGGCCCGCACGCGGAGGAGTTCTCCTGCGCGGAGGTGCCTGTAATGAAGATTAGGGTCAGGCCCTTCGCCAGCCTCAGGAGGGGGAGGGTCGTCGACTCGTCGTCGACGCCGTGCTGTCCGAGCCCTCCGCGCTCGTGGCGCAGAAGGATTACTCCTGGCTGGGGATCCCTCTGCCGTCCGAGGGCACGCTCAAGAGGCATTCGGGGGAGGAGGGTATTGATTACCGCACCAAGACCAGGAGGCTCGCGAGGGACAAGGCCGCCGAGCAGCGGAACCAGGAGAGGGACAAAGCTGCTAGGGAAGCTGCTGAAAGAGGATATGTCATTCCGAGTGGTCAACCGATTTCTCGTTCGGCTGATGAGATGCTGGGTGATGAGGGACCCGTCGAGATAGGGAAATCCAGCCCGCCCCTCTGTGCTGATGAAATGCACAGGAAGGATCATCACATCGATACACGCATCAACTCCGGTTCGAAGCATGCGGATTTGGAGAAATCCTTTGGTGTGAAATCTCGTATTCCGGGTATCAACTTCTGGTCTAGGATGATTCCAAACCCTAGCAGGCGAAGGTACAGGAGAAAGGTTCACAGCAAGGTGGTATCGGAAATTGACAATTCTTCTCACTTCTCAGCGAAGGATCCTCCGACGTAGTGCATATGCTGCTGTGGCATATTTTCAAAACATAGATAGTGGGCATCTTGATAAGTCATCCCCTGATCCTGGGAAAAGCCCACCTGATAGAGGTCATACAGATGCTGGTTGTGAGGAAGCCACTTCAAATGATGGACCGATTGGCAGCTCTGAGACCGCAGCTACAGATTTTGGTGAATTGCCACAAAATAATAGTCACAGTTCAGACTATGCAGGTAAAGGCAAATCTGCAAGTGCAAAGCTGACCAGCAATGCAAAAGATGTCTTTAGTGAACATTCTCATAATGAACAATCTAGTCAGTGTGGTTCACATGATTTGGATAGCATAGGGTTAGGATGCCACCATTTGGACGATTTGCAGCATGGTCAGGCCAATTTCTCCCAAAGTCATGTGTTGGGGAAATTTCATAATCTTTCTGAAGATAATCTTGGTCCTCAGAAAGAATTCATTTTTGGGAATTTTGGTTCTTGCACACATGCTCACAACTGGGCATCATTTTGGCCTTTCCAATTAAAAGGGTTCCCTGTCAGTTTTAATGCACCATCTGCTTTGGATGTTCAAATTCAAAAGTTGAAGTTACTATTTGCTATTGGTCCTGGAGACATCTCTGCCGAACCTGCTTTAGGGGTTGGCCAGATCCATCCTGGTGGTGTACAGCACTCGCTTCCCATCACCCTGGATTCTGTTTATGTCAATGGAGGGAACTTGATGCTTCTGGGATATGGTGATCAGGAACCAAGGTTTGACCTCTTCATTTGCCATTTCCACTGCAGATACATGCTTTTCTATCCTTTCTAGTGCATCTTCTTCAAAATTTGGTAGTCTATCACTTTGGTTATAGAACTTACATTGGGATATTTTTGTGACCATTATCTCTGCCCATGAATTCACTGTGTTCTTTAGCAACCAACTTTTCTCATCTTAGGTTTTCAGATTCATGTTATCATATCTTATTTTCTGGAGTTCTGTTCTGCAGTACATACAGTACTCAGCGGACAGTATGTACCATGTACTTAAATTTACCTTTTATCTTAATTTGCCAACACCTTATTATAAGCTTTTGGGAAAATATGGGGGTTCTACTAGCTGTCCAAAGGGAGGGAGGAATTTTTTGGTATCGAAGTGCAACATTTAAATAATTCCACTACTTAGTTTGGATTTATTGTCTTTCTATGTAGGGAAATGAAACATGTTAATGGACACATCAAGTTCAAAAACTGCTATAGTCGTGTACATGTGCATGTCACTGGGAACTGCATGGAATGGAGACAAGATCGGACTTCTCAAGGAGGGGGTTATCTTGCTACAGATGTTTTTGTTGATATAGCTGAGCAAACATGGCATGCTAATCTGAATGTAAACAATGCTTTTGCTCCGGTAATGCAAGTGTTTTTATGCTATCTGCTTGGTTGTTACTTTATGATAGAATTCTCTTTGCAGCAGAAAAAAGATGTTAGAATTCTTAGTATTTGTGTTAAAAGGGAGTTTTTTTTCATGTGCACCTGTTTGAGCGGATCCTAGAAATACCAGTTGTCTGGCACAAAGGAAGAGCAACTGGTGAGGTGCTTTTCTAAATTTGATCTCTTGCATATTCTTTTTTCACTGCTTGCATCGCCACACATGCATATGTTTGAAGACAAAATTTAAGAGATGACTTTTCATATGCACTTAATGAACGGCTGGACTAACAGAGGGGTTTATTGTAAGCCACATCAAGACATCTATGTTTCATGGAAACTATTTTTTGTCATAAATGCTTACAACGGCATTTCTAATTTTCCTCCTCCAGGTGCATATCTATATGTCAAAGGGTGATAGTTTCCCGAGCATTCATGGCCAACTTGATGTAAAATGCCTAGCTTTTCAGATAATTGATGCTCCATCATCATTTTCAGTATGTTTATGCTTTACCCTATTACTTTGTTTTCTCCAACTCTGCATATTTGAAATTGATAGGGTCTTGAAATTGATAGGGTCTTGCAAATGAATGATATTCCTTGTATTTCTCAAGTAACAAGACAGATTTACATGGTTTTGATGCTTTCTTGATGATTTGCCATTAACCTGAGCAAACAATATTTCTCTTATGCCATTGACTTTTTTACTTTGCTAATAAACACTGATTGTTGTGTTGAGGGTGAAAATTGATCTCAACTTACTAATCAGTAATCACTACTTTGAAGGAAAAGGAAACACAATGGGAAAATGGGATAATATTATTGAAATAGCTAGAAAATACCCTTTTTTTTAAATATAAAACTGACCCGAAATTTGGATTTCAAGATGAGGTGTGGGACAAGGGATATGAATGGTTGCTATGTAGTGTTCTCAGGGTGGGCGCTACTCATCTGCAGTGTCCCGAGAAACAGATTGGTCATTAGCATTTCAAAGCATCTATTATTTTCATGGACACTAACATATTGCTCTGAAGTAAAAAAAAAGCCTCATGTGCTCAGAGGTCCAATTCCGGATCTTACTTAGAATATGCAAACATTACACTCTTTTCGAAGTGTAGTACTGGAAACTTTCTAATAAGTGTAGTACTGGAAACTTTCTAAGTGATTATAGCTTTTTAACGAAAGCCTGAACACATTCAGGAAATAATGGCAACTCTATCGTTTCGAGGTCAAAGAGTATTTCTGCATAATGCAAGTGGTTGGTTTGGTGATGCTCCGATTGAAGCTTCGGGTGATTTTGGTCTAAATCCTGATGATGGAGAGTTTCATCTAATGTGCCAGGTATTTTTAAACTTGCTAATTGCATATTTGAGTATATGTCATACATGTAGTCCCCTAAATCCAATGCTTAAATTCACAATAATTTCTATTCTCTTTCCAGGTTCCATCTGTTGAAGTTAATGCACTTATGAAGACAATGAAAATGAGACCTCTAATGTTTCCGGTACAAAATACTCTCTCTCCCTGGTTTCTTATGGGTGCTGCATGCCTTGTTTGGAATCTACATTCCTTCATGAAGTCTGGATCCCTTTTTTACTTAACGGCTGGCCAATATTTGGACACATCATATATGATTTAACTATACTACACTTGGAATAAATTCTAGAATTCTTGTGTTAATTAGAAAAGAAGGTAAGAAGATTGCTTATTAGTTCAGTAAAAAGAGAACATATTGCACATTAGTTTTGTACTGCCCGATTTGAGGATTTACCACCTGAACTCATATATGGAATTAACTACACTGAACCCACATATCATGCACAAGAAGAACAAATTAGTTTGACTTTAATATATAATATGTTTATATGGTCCTCTCCTGTATGTGCAAAATGGTCAACTGGCTGACCATGTAAGTATGTAGGTCTATGAGTTGATGGCTAATTTCACTTATTTGCATTGCCTGACAATGGTTCTTGTGCTTTATCTAAAAAATAGAAATTACCTTGGTTTTCATAATAAAAAAATACCTTATGGATGAAGCAAAATGATCACTTTAAAGTTTAAATTACCATTTAAGCTGTGATGTCTCATTTGTTTTTGTATACAATAATTTAGAGTGATCTCTAATGATGGTTTATGTGTGTAAGATCACTTTTATGCCTTATGATTTTCATGTTCATTCTTAAGATTTGACTTTTGATACAATAACTTAATTTATTCAGTTGGCTGGTGCTGTTACCGCTGTATTTAATTGGCAAGGGCCTCTTGATGCTCCTGTTTTTGTTGGAAGTGGGATTGTCTCAATGAAGTCTCTTTCGATATCTGGCATGCCTCCATCTGCAGCTTCTGAAGCTGTGATGCAGAATAAAGAGGCTGGTGCAGTTGCTGCATTTGATCATATTCCCTTCTCTCATGTATCAGCGAATTTCACTTTCAACCTTGATAACTGTGTGAGTACAAATATAACGACCATTTTGCCATTATTGAAGTTTGTGAATATTTAGCAACTATTTTCTCTTAGCTATTATCACTGGCTGCAGGTTGCAGAATTGTATGGTATTAGAGCATGCCTTTTGGATGGTGGAGAAATTCGAGGGGCTGGTAATGCATGGATTTGCCCAGAGGTATTGTGGTTTATTGATTACACTTCCAGTCACTCAGGGCACTCCCAAGTCCCAATAGTCCACCTATCTTGTTACTAAACCCATGTCACATCAATTTTTTGGTGTGGTGGAAGAGAGAGAGTGAGGGAAGAGAGTGAAGATGCTTGTCACTTGCATGAGTAACAAGCCTTTTTAGGAAACTAAGAAATTAGTGGGCCCATCTCTTTCCAACCTAATCATTCTCTCTCATCTAGTCACAAGATTTAGTAACAACTAACAAACTAAAGGCACAAACTATTTCAGTGGTTGTATCTAAAATCACATCTAACCATTCTCTCTCCTCTAGTAACAAGCTATTGGGAATGCCCTCATGCTTTCATGTCTGCATTACATTTTAGTATTTACCGACTGGACAACTTCTTTCTACTTCTACCATAGTGTCTTTAGTTTGTTTTAAATTGCCCAAGCATTTTGTGTTGTGGTTAGTGTTGGTTGGGCGTGGGTCTGAGGACTGAGGGTAGATCACTTGTCCTTGATCAGCTGGCCATGCCATCGCCAAGGCTCTGAGGCCTGTTGAAAAAGAGAGGGAGACTAGAGAACTTTATTTATTTCTTTGTTTAACGATAATAGGTACAATGTTGTCCTTTTTATAGGGATGGTTAAATTTGATCCTCAAGAAATATATCTCTATATTAAGGAAATTAGTCCCTAATACTAGGGAACTTATCTCTAATACATGGAAATAATCCAAAAGAAAACAAGCCCAAATAATAAAGAAATTGCATCCGGAAGCTACTGTTTACGCGTACATAGCTACAGTACCGCATGTACTTTTCACGGTGCTATAGCACCGTACGGGTACTGTTCATCCGGCGCTGCAGTACCTTACGGTATTGTTCGCAAGGTTGCTGTGTGCATCGTTGGGATCCTAGGCCATAACATTTTGCTCACTCTATATTGATAATAATTGGAGGATTTAGGATTATGATGAGTGCAGTAGACAAATGTATAGTAGCCATCAGGACTATTATAAAATGAATATGCCTATGGAAACAAGAAATGTGATGCATTCATGAAGAATGTTGAATGTTCCATAGACTCCATTCATTATTCACAACTTTGACCATGTCATAGATAAGGCTGCAGCCTGGCAAAGTCATTGGATTGTTCATTTCTCTGGGCTTACAGTGAATTTACTGTTGAGAACCTTGCATAGTCGAGTTCTAGTGAATATGTGGCATTCTCATCAGAGCCAGAGGTCAGAAATCATGGGCATCCTCCTGCATATCCAGGAGATTAGTTATCTGTTTCCTGTAACTGATGTGTGTGGCTTTTACATGCACCGGATTTCTTATCTAGCTGTATTTGCCACACAATTGTAATCTTACCGTGGTTGAATAAAGCTTAAGCTCCTGGTTGCTCTAAAAAAACGAGCTACTGCCTATTCTTCTGCGGCTGTTAAAGATCCTAACAAATGGAATAATAGCAACGTACTCCTAAGAACCTAAGCATAAATGTGCTGTACCAGCTATTTGAATCCAATCGATAGTCTGCCATTTGTCATAAATTTACCACCTTATGCAAGTATAATACATATTTAGATCTCTGCAGGGGGAAGGTGATGATTCTGCTATGGATATTAATTTGTCTGGGAGCATTTTACTTGATAAGGTTTTGCATCGTTACATTCCTGGAGGCATCCAGCTGATTCCACTCAAAATTGGAGAACTCAATGGAGAGACTAGACTTTCCGGTTCCCTTGTTAGACCGTGAGTACCTTAATTGTGCCATCTGCAGTCCTAATGACCAAGTGGGTTGAGTGTTTTTCTAATCTTCTAACAGCAACTAAAATCTATGACAGGAAATTTGATATCAAGTGGGCTGCACCAAATGCAGAAGATTCTTTTTCTGATGCACGTGGCAATATCGTTGTTGCACATGATTATATTATGGTCAAGTCATCATCAGTTTCATTTGATTTAAATACCCGTCTTCAAACATCATATATTGATGACTACTTACTGCACAAGGAGATGTATCAAATGAAAAAAATAATGCCCCTAGTTGTGGAGGGTGTGGATTTGGATTTACGTATGCGAGGCTTTGAGTTTGCTCATATAGCTTCTTCAATACCTTTTGACTCACCACGTCCATTACATTTGAAAGCATCTGGAAGGCTCAAATTTCAAGGAAAAGTGGTGAAATCTAGCCGTACAGTTGATGACAAGATTGATGGTGCTCTACAAAGTATCATTGAACGAAGTAAGCTCAAGAGTGATGTGTCAAGGCTTGTTGGCAAGATTTCTCTGTCAGGAATAAAACTTAACCAACTTATGCTGGCACCTCAGTCTACTGGTTTTCTTTCCATATCACGGGATTCTGTAATGGTAATTTCTTATGAAATGCTCTTTTGGTGTTGTCATCCGCTATATTCGACTTGCTTTGCTTGTATGTTACTTTATAGCCTAATTCAAGTCCTGTTTGTTTGTACATGTCTTGGTTGTGTGCACTCGGCACTATAATTGGGATTTGGGAGCAACAATGTTAGTGTGCGCACAGACAGATGACAGGTCTGTAATAGTCTATAAAGAGGAATTTTGGAGTCTATTAACTTGCAATACAAAACGAGAACCAAATAATGAATATGATATAATGGAAGTTATACATATAATCTATATCCACGGTTTGTTTTTTATCTAAGGTTTGAGGTTCAATTATCCACTCAAAGGTAAACTTTGCGTTCTGAATTGATTAACTTCTCTTTCCAATTATAGTAATACTGCTTTACCAGTTGTTCTAAAGTGCTTTTGTCAAGGGTAGAAATATTCAGGATAATTTCTTGCTTGTTCAGCAGTTGGCCAGGTGTTTACACAAGAAGAAAGAATCTCATATCCTTCTCAAATTGGACATATCAAAGGCTTTTGACTCGGTCTCTTGGTCTTTCTTGTTGGATGTGTTGCAGCAGCTCGGCTTTGGTCGCCGTTGGTGTAATCTGCTATGTCTGTTACTATCCACTTCATCAACTCAGGTGTTGGTCAATGGGGAGCAAGGGGATTTAATCCTTCACCAGCGGGGCCTTAGGCAAGGCGATCCCCTTTCTCCTATGCTGTTTATTCTGGTTATGGACGTTCTAAACTCTTTGATCAGCTATGCTTCTAGAGAAGGCTTGATGCAGCCTTTGGCAGTTCCTCAAGCGCAACACAGGATTTCTATTTTTGCCGACGATGTCATCTTGTTCCTTAGACCTGCAAGAAATGATTTATACTTGGTTAGCGATTCTGGGATATTTTTGGTCATGCCTCTGGCCTCAAAACTAATTTGGAGAAAAGTTCTGTGATGCCTATTCAGTGCTCTGATGATGATCTGAGTTTAATTTCAGAACTGGTGCCTTGTGAGGTTAAGAATTTCCCAATCAATTATCTGGGCATCCCTCTCAACATTCGCAAGCCAACAAAATTGGAGTTGCAACCCCTTGTTGATAAGGTGGCTAATAACCTTCCTTCTTGGAAAGCCTCGCAAATGAACAAAGCTGGAAGACTCATTACTGTGAAGGTGGTCCTTTCAGCCATCCCTATTTATCTCTTGATCGCGCTTGACATGCCTAAATGGGTTTTTAAAGCCCTGGACAAGAGGCGGTGTGGGTTCCTTTGGAAAGGGCAAGAGCAAGCTAATGGTGGCAACTGTTTGGTTGCTTGGAATAAGTGCCAGCAGCCGTTGCAGTATGGGGGTCTTGGTATTCCTAACTTGGAAACCATGGGCTGGGCGCTGCGCATCCGGTGGTTATGGCGAAAAAAACCGATCCCACCAAGCCGTGGGTGGGGCTCCTTTCCGTGTTTCGCGAAATGCCCAAGCCTTGTTTGATGTGGCTGCTGAATCTCGGATTGCCAGCGGTGAAGACACCAAATTCTGGACTGATCGTTGGCTGCAAGGTAAAACTGTCTCGGAGTGGGCTCCCAACCTTTTCAAGATGATTCCTAGAAGAGTTGCCAAGCGAAGGACTGTTAAGGAGGCTTTAACCAATAGAAGTTGGGTTCTTGATATCAAAGGGGCTTTAACTGTACAGGTGATCCTTGAATACTTAACCATTTGGGAGATGGTGGACAATCTGTTCTGGACCCGGCTGTCCCTGACCAGCACATTTGGCGTCTCTCCGAGAGTGGTATTTACAGCAGCAAGTCTGCTTATGAGGCCTTCTTTTTTGGTGCGATAAGATTTTCTCCCTGGAGACGGATTTGGAAGAGTTGGGCTCCCCTGAAGTGCAAGTTCTTCATTTGGCTTGCTGTTAAAAATCGCTGTTGGACTGCAGACCGTCTCGCGAAACGTGGTTTGCCTCACCCGGCTGTATGCCCTCTCTGTGACCAGGCTGAGGAGACCGTCCAGCACATTCTGGTGGCATGTGTTTTCTCTAGACAGGTCTGGGCGGTTATTCTTCACAAGCTTGGCATTGGTTCCTTGACGCCCCAACCATCTGTTAACAGTTTCTCCGGCTGGTGGTGCAAGGCCATTAAAGGTTTGCCTAAAGACACAAAGAAGGGCCTGAACAGTTTGATCATTTTGGGTGCCTGGGAGCTTTGGAAACATAGAAATCTTTGTGTCTTTGAGGGAGGTAGCCCTTGTACTCAGTTGGTGCTCCAAAATGTGAGGGAGGAATGTGGTCTCTGGTGCTCTGTTGGAGCCCGAGGCCTCAGCAGATTGCTATCCTCTAGTTCTCTTGTGTGGAGCTGAGTTAGGTTGTGTGTGTTTGCTGGTTTTTTCGTTTTTCCTTTTGGTGCTGTATCTTGGTGGTGGGGCTCCTTTGTACTCCCCCTTTTTCTTCTTAATGAAATGACACGCAGCTCTCCTGCGTTGTTCAAAAAAAAAAGTAATACTGCTTTAACAGACTGCAATAATACATTTCAACAATAACATACTCTTAACAAATTATAGCAAAATTTTAACCCAAGTAAACTAATGTTGCAACAAAAATTTCATTAAAAAAATCATAATTTCACAAAAATTAAGAGGCTTTAATTCTATCCGCACAACTTACTATTTCTAGACAAAATAAAGCATGCCTCTTTGAATGTGTATGATCCTGGTGGTTTTCTATGTCAATTGTAGCTCTAAAAAATTTGGAGAGAGTGCATGCATGCATTTAATATTTATGTTGATTTCTAGTTCTGTATGGACACCACTTTATACTCCCTTTCCATTTTCCTCTTACTATCTCTATTCCCTGCCCAAGCAGTTAAATGCTACAGGCAGGCCCGATGAAAATTTTCCATAGAAGTGAACGGGCCATTGTTTTTGGGTACAAATGAGGCCATTCAAGATGGAAGGCTTTTGTCAATTTTCCTCCAAAAGGGGCAGCTGAGGTCTAATATCTGTTATCATCCTGAAAATTTGACTAGTTTGGAGGTATTCTACTAGCGTGTTTGTATTTTGCTTGCAAAAGACCTTTCTAGAGCATTATAAATCTCAGGGAGGCTATTTTGATATTTAATATTCTTGATCCTTGTTCCTGCTTGTAAAGGTTCGGAATTTGCCACTTGATGAGCTGGAGTTTGCTTCATTACGTGGATTTGTTCAGAAGGTAACATTGTCCCTAGATAAGAATATGGCCTATTGCGGTTTTTAATTTTTTTTAGGTAATACAATGACAGGTTTTGCACCATGGTCTTTCTATTACATTTGTCTGTCTCTCTTTGGTTGATTCTACTCTGTCTCATGTGCTTCTAATTACACATGATGCTTACATTACATATCCAAGTTTAAATACTTTTTTTATCATTGAGGTTGCTACACTAGTTTCCCAAGGAGATTGTCTTAGGCTATGTTGTGCTAGTTCAACTAACAAGATTATGCAGTCTAATAAAATGTAAAATTATGATGTGTTAGCATAGTTTTTATACCGTATTTGAGTTGAAAATGTGACATGCGGTTATTTGCAGTGCTGCATTTTCTGGTTTTCTGCTATTTAATGCTCTGTTATTTGATCATAAAATATGTACTCTGTTTTGTAACATTTGTTTAGGCTACAGCCTACACAACATAGCCCTATTCTCCTAAAATTAATGATCCAGTGCTAGTATGTTTCCCTCTCCTTGCTTTTCATGAGAAGTTGTTGATATCCAGATTGAATGTGGAGGCTCCATCCTCTACAGTATTTCTTGTAAATTAATGTAATAAATTAATGGTCTGATGGATAATCCACTATTGATGACTAATGCAACAGATCTTTTGTTGTTACAGGCAGAACTTCAGCTTAATTTCCAGAAAAGAAGAGGCCATGGTTTGCTATCAGTAATCCGTCCCAAATTTAGTGGTGTGCTTGGTGAAGCACTTGATATAGCTGCTCGATGGAGTGGTGATGTTGTGAGTTTTTCTTTTCATATATATTTTTCTTGTTTTCTGAGGTCACAGTTATATCCCATATGTTGTCCATTTAGCAAGTGGTTGATATATTTGTATCAAGAATTTTACACCTGTTTGACACTTATTTAGTAGAATATAGGAGTTTAGTTGTGAGGAAACTGCACTCACAGTTATCACTCAGTTTTTATGGTTTCTAATGTCTCCAGTGTTTGCCTTTCCCAAAAAAAAAAAAAATAATCAGAAAACTATTTTTGTATAGCACACGTGTTTTGTCATTCATGTGTTCTTCCTGACTCTAGTTATACATTCCCAGTGAAGTTTTTTATCTCTTTTTTTTAATGATTAGTTTTGGACTATCTGTGTGTTGACTTACTAGCCGTTCTTTTGTATTTTTAATACCCAGATTACTATGGAAAAATCAGTTCTAGAGCAAGCTAATAGCAAGTATGAACTTCAAGGGGAGTATGTGTTTCCAGGAACACGTGATAGACTTCCTATGGGAAGTCGAAGTAATGGGTTCACAGAGAAAGTAATGGGAGGGCATCTTGGTAGCATTATGTCTTCAATGGGCAGGTGGCGGATGAGACTTGAAGCTCCCAGTGCTCAAGTAGCTGAAATGCTTCCCTTGGCAAGACTTCTTTCACGGAGTACAGATCCAGCTATTTGTTCTAGATCAAAGGTTCACATTTGGTCCTGCATTTGTTACTCCCTTTTTCTTTTCCTTGGGTTGGACAAAATATTTGTTGGTGTTTATGGTCGGTTAGATGGCAGAGAGCCATTTGATCATCCATCTATTTTCAGGAACTTTTTATGCAATGTCTGCATTCTGTGGGGTTCAATGCTGAAAGTCTTCGTGACCAGCTAAAGGTACTGTACTAAAGCTAGTGATGTTAGGAAAATGGAACCACAGGCATAGAGTTTCATATATTATGTAATGCTATGGTTCCCTTTATTATTATGATCTGCTACTTTAATTTTTTTCTCGAACGACGCAGGAGAGCTGCGTGCCATTTCATTAAGAAGAAGAAGAAAAAACGGGCTACAAGAGAAGGTCAGGAGACCAAAACCAAAAACCCCAACAACAGCTAATGGGCTACACAGGAGAGGTCAAGAGACCTAGCCATCAAACCCAGCCCACCGCACACACACACACACACCTAAACAAGAACAACAAGGTACTGTCCAGCAAAAAACCCCCCTTGACTCAGCACGGAAAACTTGAGGGGACCAACTTGGAGAGGCTTCGAGTGCCAGCCGAACACCATAGTCCACACCAGGGATCAAAAAACCGGAACCGGGACAAATCCCGGCCGCCGGGCGGTACCGGTAACCGGCCGGTTACCGCCCGGTAACCGGAAATCCCGGATTCTAACCGGTCAAAATTCGTCAAATGGTTTTTTTGGGCGGGGCGGGAGAAGACCGGTAACCGGACCGGTAACCGGCCGGTTACCGGTTTTACCGATGAGAAAACCGGAAAAACCGGTGAGAGGGGTTTGGCTGATCCTGCTGCGTGCTGCTGCTGATCCCTGCTGCGTGCTGCTGCTGCTCCCTGCTGCACTCAAGCCTCAAACACTCAATAATACAAGTCACTGCTGCTGCTGCCAGGCTGCAGCCTCACCCTTTTGTCTCCCACATGCAAAAACATCAAGAGTACACAAGCAAAAGCAAAAGCAACAGCCCCATGGACCCCAGATGCTCCCAATCTGAATAGTAAGCATCCAATGCAGGCTACAGTGCATCTACAAAATCAAAATTTCGAATTTCATATTTCGGGCGGTTTTAAATTTCCCGGTTCCAGCCGGTACATCCGGTTACCGGCGGTTACCGGCCGGTAACCGCCGGTAAACCGACCCTTGGTCCACACTCCTCTTTCACATTTTGGAGAACCAGCTGGATACTTGGGGAGCCACTCTCAAAAACACAGAAATTTCTGTGCTTCCAAAGTTCCCAGGCCACCAGAATTATCAGGCTATTTAGGCCCTTCTTAGTTCTGCTACTTTAATTAAACTTTATCCTATTGCTTGCACCAGGCATTAGAAATGTATCATGATTGGTTGGATAATGATACTATTGAGGATATAGCTCTTCCTGGCTTAGCTGAACTGAGAGGTTATTGGCGTGGCTCTCTTGATGCCAGTGGAGGAGGGAATGGAGATACTATGGTGAGCATGTTCCTGAAGTGACTCTTGGATTTTTTGTCCCAGTAATTATTGATAAACTCCTTATAGTGATCTTTCTGTTAAGACTTCTAGAACAGCTGAGAAGTGGCCTGAGCGTACATGCATTATGTTGAGCTACATTGACCTCCCCTTTGTATTGTTCAACTTTATTTTCTGTTTGTCCCCCAACCTTGTTTCGTGTTTGTGTTAGCAGCTTGTTTCCATTACATCCTGTGGTATGTCCCTTGAAGAAAGGTTTTACACCTGACTTTCTAAATGAAGTTATCAGCAAGACAATCTTCTTTGAATTATTGTTAAATATATATTTCATATGCTGATATGCGTAAACTTGATTTGTATTACTCTTATGTACTACAGGCTGATTTTGATTTCAATGGTGAAGATTGGGAGTGGGGCACTTACAAGACACAGCGTGTTCTGGCATCTAGTTCATACAGCAATAATGATGGCCTGCGTCTTGATAAGTTATTTATTCAGAAGGATAATGCAACCCTTCATGTTGATGGATCAATTCTTGGTCCGCTAACAAATCTTCACTTTGCTGTGCTTAATTTCCCAGTTGGTCTTATTCCAGCTTTAGTTCAGGCTCTAGAATCATCAACCACAGACTCGATTCACTTTCTGAGGCAATGGTTGACACCAATCAAAGGTATTTTACACATGGAGGGAGATTTGAGAGGTACTCTTGCAAAACCAGAATGTGAAGTTCAAATAAGACTTCTTGATGGCACTATTGGAGGCATTGATCTTGGAAGAGCGGAAGTATTAGCTTCTGTAACCCGGACAAGCCGTTTTGTTTTTGATGCAAAATTTGAACCAACCATACAAAGTGGACATGTAAATGTTCAAGGTAGTATCCTGTCACTTACGTGAGCGACAGCTCTATAGAGGAAAAATTGGAAGGGGAGATGGTAAACAAGGTATCATAAGAATCCCTGTTTGGGCGAAAGACAAAGGATCATCTAATGACATCAGTGAAACAAGAATTGTGAGAGACAAGCCTGAGGAGGGTTGGGATTTTCAATTAGCTGAAAGCCTAAAAGGTTTAAGTTGGAATTTGCTAGAACCAGGTGAAGTGAGGATAAATGCAGACATAAAGGATGGGGTATGATGTTGATAACTGCACTGAGTCCTTACGCAAACAGGCTTCAAGGCTATGCTGATGTTCTCCTCCAGGTGGCCCATTCTTGTTTAATTTCCATAATTCTATTTATGACAATATATGATTACTCTTTTTTCACATTTTTTAATAGTGTTAAGTCTCCGATGAAAATGTATGATGAAATTAAACTATCAAGCATAAATTTTGTGTTTATATATGTAGGTCTTTTGTTACACCTGTGCAATATAGAATCCTTTTTTATCTAACATGAAACAGTGCAATTTATCCCTCTCCCTTGTCTTTTCTTGTCATTTGGATGAAAGGTTAAAGGCACTGTTGATCAGCCTGTTGTCGATGGATCGGCATCATTTCACCGAGCAACTGTGACTTCTCCTTTCCTTAGGACACCACTGACAAATTTCGCTGGTAACGTTCATGTTATATCTAACACGCTATGCATCAGTTCCATGGAAAGCAGGGTTGGGAGGAAAGGGAGATTGTCAATGAAAGGGACCCTACCTTTGAAAAATAGTGAGCCATCAGCCAACGATAAGATTGAGTTGAAATGTGAAGTTCTGGATATACAAGCAAAAAATATATTGAGGTCATTATTGCTACTTTATCCTTTTATATTTATAAGCAATATTTGTCCTTTTATATTTGTAAACAATATTTGATGCAGAATTGCTGACTAGTGGCTTCTAAGGATGTAGTAATATCATGTGATCTGGTTGATTGTCTTCTAGAATTGCTTTTATAATTTTGTTATATGCCTTAACAGTAATGTGCTGACCTGAGATGCATCTCATAAATTGATATTGAATGTTCAATACGTAGGATCCCATATTACGGCTTATCATTTGCTGTGTTGTTTTTGTGTTGACTTGTGCAGTGGCCAAGTTGACAGCCAGCTGCAGGTTACAGGCTCAATTTTGCGACCAGATGTCTCTGGGATGGTCCGATTAAGCCATGGCGAAGCCTATTTGCCTCACGATAAAGGCAATGGTGCTGTTGGCACTAGGTTGGCTTCAAACAAGTCCAGCTATCTTCCTGCTGGTTTTGATAAAACAACTACTTCGCAGGATGTCTCACGTTTTCTGGGATCACTTTCAATTTCGCCAGACAGTAAGTAGTCCATTAATTTTGACCTTGACTTATATTTGGCATCAAGTGCTTTTCACGAATACATTTTGCTTAACCAATTGAATCATTCCATGTCATAATTTGTTACTACTGATAGAAAACTGGACACAGGTTTGTGCTGCGATCAAGCTACAGCTTTTCTGTTTCTTCTTCGGGTTCTATTCATAGCAAAAATGCCTAAATGGCTGGTTACATCCATGCAGTACTAACTGCCATATTAATGCAGTACAAACTGCTTTATTACTCAATCTATTGCCTAGAAAACTGACATATAAATGCCCTGAAAACTGACTCCTAAAAGCCCTGAAAACTGACTCCTAAATGCTGAAAACTGAAGTCTAAATGCATGCTGAAAACTGAAGTCTAAATGCTGAAAACTGAAGTCTAAATGCATGCTGAAAAATGAAGTCTAAATGCTGAAAAACTGACACATGACACACAGGATTACTCTAACGATACTCCCTCTAATCCTTGTGTGCTAACTCTGAATTTATTCGGACCATTCCAATTCTTGCACGTAGCTCTTGGAATTTAACTCGCCCAAGTGCCTTTGTTAAAATGTCAGCGAGTTGGTCCTTGGTGCCGATGAAATCAGTGTTGACGCTCCCATCCTCCATGCAGCCTCTGATGAAATGATAACGAAGGTCGATGTGCTTGCTGCGTTCGTGGAAGACCGGGTTCTTGCTCAGCGCCAAAGCGGACTTGCTATCTACCTTCAGCTCGACCATCTCGGTTTGTTTCCCATGGAGTTCACCAAGTAACTGAGCTAACCAAAGTCCTTGCGTCGCGGCAGCAGTGACAGCTACATACTCCGCCTCACAAGATGATAGCGCCAGCACCCTTTGCTTGAGTGATTGCCAACTCACCAGATTGTTACCCAAGAAGAACAACGTGCCGCTCGTGCTCTTTCTTGTGTCGATGTCGCCGGTGTAGTCGCTATCGCTGTAACCGATCAGCCGCGCCTCTCCATCCTTTCGCCCATAGTGTAGTCCGTAGTAGATTGTGCCGGTGACGTAGCAGAGGATACGTTTCACGGCTGCCATGTGCTCCTCCGTTGGCCGCTCCATAAAACGACTCGCAAAACCAACAGCAAAAGCCAGGTCTGTCCGTGTGTGGACGAGATAGCGGAGACCGCCGATGATGCGCCGATACTCTGTGGCGTCTACCTCCATGGCCGTGCTGTCTCGACTGAGCTTGAGCCTCTCCTCCATCGGAGTGTGAGCTGGATTGCAACCTTCCATGCCGCTTAATTTCAGAATCTGTGCGGTGTAGTGCGCCTGGCCAAGACTGATGCCGCCGTTGCCTTGCTGCACTTCAATTCCGAGATAAAATGATAGCAAACCAAGACCACTCATTTGGAATTTTATCTTCATCTCGCTCTTGAATTCCTCCATTGCCTCCATGGATGACCCGGTAATGATCAGATCGTCCACGTAGACCCCGACGAGCAGAGTCGTGCCATCGCGCGCGCCGATGAGACAACATACTCATGTTCACCTACTACAAACCGAGATTCTTGTGTGTGGTCGAGCTTCGCATTCCAAGCCCGTGGCGCCTGGCGCAGGCCATAAAGTGCTTTGCGAAGCCTCAGGACCTTCCTTTCTTCTCCGGCAGCGATGAACCCCGGCGCCTGCTTCACGTACACCTCCTCCTTCAATTCTCCATTGAGAAATGCGGATTTCACATCCATGTGGTAGACAGCCACCCTCCCGGGCAAAGAACGGTGGCGAGAACCGAATGGACTCCATGCGGGCAACGGGAGCAAACACTTCGTCAAAGTCAATGCCGGCCTGCTGGACGAAACCCCTCGCAACAAGTCGTGCCTTGTGTTTGATCATCTCACCAGCCTCGTTCTTCTTGACGAAGACCCACTTGAGACCGATCGGTGGTGGCGTCGCGCGATTGACGAGCTCCCATGTCTTGTTCCGTTCAACGGCGTCAATCTCCTTACGCATGGTGCGCGCCACGCCTCGTCTTGTTCACCTCGGCAAGCGAGCATGGCTCGCCGCGCTTGCCAAATGCGATTCGGCATCATCCAACTCCGTAATGCAAACCCAGTAGCGCAGCCTTCACCGCGATCAAATTTTCCACGGTGCGGTACCGCACCGGTGTGTCGCCGTGCGTTGCATCGAGCCTGGTGGAGTCGTTTGCTGGTGGTGAGACGAATTCCGCGCGCGCGGGTCGAACGGAGTTGTTGTCGCCGGAGTGCTTGGAATGGCTGCTGTGGGCGACGCTGGAGCTAGCGGTGAAGGAGTCTGAGCACCTTGCACCTGCTGGACAGACTCGTCTCCCCCGTCACTTGGCATTGGAGTCGCCGCAGCCGTAACATGGGTGAAGGTGTACTCGATGGTGAAGTCGTTGGCGGGATGCGTGCTGTCGCAGTTTTCCGCCGCCCAATTCCAGCCGCGATCCTTGTCGAACACGACGTCGCGGGCGATGCGTACGTGTCGCGTCATCGGGTCCAGAAAACGGTACGCCTTCATCCCCTCCTCGTAGCCGATGAAGACGACGGAGGTGCTGCGGTCGTCGAGCTTGCGGAGATGACCCTGCTCCTTCACGTACGCCAGGCAGCCGAAGGTACGGAGAAATTGGACCGCCAGCTTGCATCCATGCCACGCCTCATAGGGCGTTTTCCCGATAGGGCTTTTGGTGGAGGATTGGTTGAGGAGGAACACCGCCGTAGTCACTGTCTCCCCCCAAAATTTGGCCACATGCCCCTCTGCTTTAGCAACGCGCGCGCCATGGGCACCACGGTCTGATTTCGCCGCTCGACGACGCCGTTCTGCTGCGGGGCGTAGGGCGCGGAGAAGTGGCGCTGCATTCCTTGGTCAGCACAATAGGCGGCGAACTCCAGAGACGTGAACTCGCCACCGTTGTCCGTGTAGAAAATGCACAGCCGCCGCCCGCTTTGGAGCTTCGCCGCCGCCTGGATCCTCTTGATCGCGTCAGGCGCCCCACTCTTGGCCATGAGGAGCGCGACCCACATGTACCGGGTGGCGTCATCAACCAGCAGCAGGAAATGACGCCTCCCGCCCAGTGTCGCTGGTGTTATGGGGCCGCAGAGGTCGCCGTGGACGAGTCCGAGCGGCTCCTGCGCACGGTACTTGGATTGCTTTAGGAATGCCGCACGCCGGTGCTTGGTGACGACGCAGGTGTCGCAGAGCTGCTCTACGTGTTCCAGCTGCGGCAGCCCACGCACCAGTCCATGGCAGCTCATCTGCTCCAGCGAGTTGAAGTTGATGTGACCGAAACGGTCGTGCCAGCGCCAAGCGTCGTCGTCGTGGCGTGCGGCGAGGCGGTCGGGGTGGCGACCTCGGACGGGCGCACGTGAGGCGATTTCGGCCCCGCTTGACCTCAGCGAGGAGACGGCGCTGTCGGTCCCAGATCCGCAGCACACCGTCCTCAATCAGAATGTGTGAGCCGCTCTCGTCGATCTGCCCGACGCTGAGGATGGAGTTCCTTAGCTGCGGAATATAGTAGACACCGCTGAGTGCTTTGTGTTCTCCAATCTTGCCGGCGAAAATCACGGTTCCGCATCCGCGGATGTCGACGAGGGAGCCATCGCCGAACTTGACGGTGCCAGCCACCGCGCGGTCGAGCTCGGCGAAGACGTTGCAGTGGCCCGTCATGTGATTTGTGGCGCCGGTGTCGAGGTACCACCCTTCCAGGTGGTCGCCGCTGTCGCTGACACCGAGAAGTGCCTGCGCTCGTGGCTCGTCGATATGGAGTGGTGCGGCGATGCTGGCTTGAGCCATGAGAAGCGCTGGCTCTTCATCCGCCTCCTTTGCCTGGGCCAGATAGGCCCGCTCCTTCTTGGGCTGTCGGCAGTCCCTGACCCAATGGCCACACCGCCCGCAATTTTGGCACTTATCATCGCGTGGCGCTTCCTCTGCATCAGCGCCACTGCTCTTATTCCGCGGCGCTCGCGATCGCCGACGGCTCCTGCCACTGCCGCGGCCGGACTTGGTGGAGTCCTCGCCCGGCTGGCGATCTTTCATCCGCTCCACCCACTGCTCCTCGGTGAGGTACAGCTTGCCGGGTTCTCGTGGCGGCTCCAGCGACTCGAGGCGGTCTTCCGCCGCCTTTAGACGCCCGGTGACTTCCTCCAACGATAGCTCGAGATGTCGAGCAGAGTCGCGATCTACGAGAACTTGGGCGGCACAACATGTAAGAATTTCTCGACTACCTTTGATTCGTCGATTGATTCTCCAAGTGTGGCAAGGCTGGTGACGAGATTGGAGAGGCGCAGCGCGAAGTCGTCGACATTTTCCCCGTCGTGGAACGAGATGGCCTCAAATTCCTTCCTCAGCTGTTGCGCCTTGCCCTTCCGCACGCGGTCACTCCCGATGCCCATGGCTCGGATCGCCTCCCACGCCTCCTGCGTGGTCCGCTTGACGGCGAGACCGAACATCATCTCTGGGGGCACGGCGTGGAGGATGGCTTCCAGCGCCATGTGATCTTCCTGGAAGTTGTCGGCGCCGTACTCGATCGTGTCCCAGAGCCCTCGGGCTTGCAGCATCACCTTCATGAGGAGGCTCCACTCGGCGTAGTTCGTCCGCGTGAGCGTCGAGCACTTTCTGCCGCCAACTTCCTTGACCACTCGCTCGACGACAACTTCGCGTCCACCATGCTCACGGTGTCGCGGTCATCTCGGCAGCGGCGTAGGCGAACGGCGTCGGTTCTGGCGACGCGGGCTGCGGGACTCACCGAGAACAGTGCGCATTTGCCGGGGCCAAGGCAAACTCTGATACCAATTGATAGAAAACTGGACACAGGTTTGTGCTGCGATCAAGCTGCAGCTTTTCTGTTTCTTCTTCGGGTTCTATTTATAGCAAAAATGCCTAAATGGCTGGTTACATTCATGCAGTACTAACTGCCATATTAATGCAGTACAAACTGCTTTATTACTCAGTCTATTGCCCAGAAAACTGACATATAAATGTCCTGAAAACTGACTCCTAAAAGCCCTGAAAACTGACTCCTAAATGCTGAAAACTAAAGTCTAAATGCATGCTGAAAACTGAAGTCTAAATGCTGAAAACTGAAGTCTAAATACATGCTGAAAACTGAAGTCTAAATGCTGAAAAACTGACACATGACACACACAGGATTACTCTTAACAACTACCTGATTTTTTGACTTGAATATTCGAAAGCAGCAGCATATGCTTTTCTTTACTCTCTCTCTCTCTCTCTCTCTCTCTCTCTCTCTCTCTCTCTCATTTCCTTTATGAGCCAACTGGAGCATCCAATTTATGAGCCAACTGGAGCATCCAATCTTTATGTGTATAGGTCAACAATCAGAAACAGAAAGGACTCTTGAGCATGTAAGTTTTAAGCCAAACATTGATGCCCGACTCAATGACCTGAAGCTCACGTTGGGACCAGAGTTAAGGATTGTTTATCCTTTAATTTTGAATTTTGCCGTCAGTGGTGACCTTGAACTTATGTAGCACGGACACTTGGCAAAACAGCCGTATCCGTGTCCGACACGGTGTCGGACACGGATACGACACGGACACGTCTTCGACACGTGTTGGAGACGTATCGGCCGATTTTAGAATTAATTTGAATTAGTAAAATTCTCGACACGTGTCGGACACATTAAATACATGAATCGGACTCGGCCTGAACACAGCCGGCCCGCCAAGGACACGGCCGGCCCAGGCCCATAACGCACGTCGTGCATGCCCTAACCCTACGCTCGCATTGCACGCATGAGCGGCCGAGCGCGTTATTCCCCATCGTCCTCGCGTTGTGCCGCTTGTCCGCATCGGCCGCCGCCCACTCCCGCACCTCGCCGCCGCCCGTCGGCTTCCTCCCCAAGCGCCGCTGGCTTCTTCCCTGATCGCTGCCGGATTCGTCCCCGCGCACCGCCGAATTCATCCCCACGCGCCGCCGGCTTCCTCGCCAAGCGCCGCCCGTCGGCTTCCTCGCCAGGCGTCGCTGGCTTCTTCCCCGCGCGCCGCCGGATTCGTCCCCGCGTGTTGCCAGATTCCTCCTCAAGCGCCGCCGGCTTCTTCCCCACTCGCCGCCGGATTCATCCACGCGCGCCACCGAGGTATCATCTCCCCCTTCTCTATTCAGTACTTTAGCATTTAACCCCTCTGCTTCTTGGCACATCAGCAGCATGTAACCAAGGAATTTTGTTATTATGGGTGAAGCAGAAATCCTAAGGAATTCTGCCCTAAGTGTAGTGCTTGGAATAGTCCTAGTAATCATCTGATCCATACTCAAGCATTGTTCCTTGAATGCTAGTAATCCAATTTTTCTCGTTCTTCATTGCTGATTTCAGTTTATCAATAGTCTCTTGTCTCAATCTCTACCCATATTTCAAGCCAGTCTGGCCGATCAATGAGGACAGAGAACACTGAGACCCTCTGCCAATTGTCATCATCCTTCACTGAAAGTAGCAGTCCTGTACTTGAGATCAAATCTTGAGTTCACTTATCAAAAGATATCATTAGGTCAACAAGGTTAAGCCACTTCAGCATTTCCTCCCCCTTCTCTGTTCAATACTTTTTCCTAGGTTAATGGAATTCTTATTTCTGAAAATGGTATTCACATCAACAATTGTCGTCAGGATTAACAAAACAATTCATGAGGTATATATTCCGAGTATACATTTTACAAATTACAAGTTTACAATTTACATTATTGCAGTTTAATAAGCATGTAGAAACATAGAAAATAATACACATATATATATAATTTATTTATTATTTAAATATATATAGCCGTGTCGCCAGTCGGTCTTTTTGGGAAAACGCGAATTCCGTGTCGGTGTCGTGGTCGTGTCGTGGTCGACGTATCCGTGTCCGTGCTACATCTTGAACTAAATGGCACGGTTCATCCAAAGTACATAAGACCCAATGGTATCTTAACGTTTGAAAATGGTGAGGTCAACTTGGTAGCTACTCAGGTAAGCCTAATTACCATAAGCCCTTGTTTGGCACAAACCTATTCTTTATCTTTATTTTTTAGTATACATTTTATATGGTTACGATGGTTTAACATTTTTATACTTAATTGCAGGCTAGACTTAAAAATGATCATTCAAATATAGCAAAGTTTGAGCCTGATCTTGGTTTGGATCCTATTCTGGATCTCGTTCTTGTTGGATCTGAATGGCAATTCAAAATCCAAAGTAGAGCAAGCATGTGGCAAGACAATCTGGTTGTAACCTCGACGTGCTCTGTGGACCAGGATGTTCTGTCACCTAGTGAGGTGAGACTTCTACTATTCTACAACGTAGTTATAGGCTTATAGCTAATTTTACTGTAGGACTGATAATGCCTTTGTTTAGTTCCTTGTATTCTTCAAATTTTTTACTATCATATAATCTGGTAATTGCCTGTGGCTGGTGAACCTTTTGCCAGTTGCTTGCCAGTTCTCTATTCAAGACATCCATAGGGGGATTATCAATTGGTTAGCTGCACCGTGTACCAATCATGCACAACTCTTAAAACTCTCTTGTTTCTTGGTGTCTTTTAGGCTGCAAAGGTTTTTGAGTCACAACTTGCAGAATCACTATTAGAAGGTGATGGGCAGCTCGCTTTCAAGAAGCTCGCAACTGCAACACTCAAAACTTTGCTGCCAAGGATTGAAGGCAAGGGTGAGTTTGGACAAGCACGGTGGCGGCTGGTTTATGCTCCGCAGATTCCAAGTTTACTATCTGTAGATCCAACAGTTGATCCACTTAAATCACTGGCAAACAACATCTCTTTTGCTACAGAGGTTGAAGTGCAACTTGGAAGACGGCTTCAGGTATAACCTTTTAAACTTTTTTTTAAAGCTAAGCCTTTAAGCTTAATGATGCATAATGTACTATACAAATAAAAACTGACATAAATTGCTTCCACGTTCTGCAGGCCTCTGTTGTCAGGCAAATGAAAGATTCAGAAATGGCGATGCAGTGGACGCTGATGTATCAGCTAACCAGTAGGCTCCGTGTTCTCTTCCAATCTACACCATCCAATCGGCTTCTCTTTGAGTACTCAGCAACATCGCAGGACTAATTCATTTTTGCCATTGCACAAAGCAAGAGCTGTGGCGTGGCAGCTGGACCTATACAGAGATTTGGTGCCCACATTTGTTTTTGTAGATAATGCAAGTTTTGACAAGCAGTTGTATATGCACATTTGCTGTGTTTTCCTCTGTTGTATCTACATTCTTTTCTCGGAAACAGTTTCTGAGGTTGTACATAGGTAGCAAATTTGAGCTTCCTTAGCATGAGATGTAAAGAAACCCATGCATAGACTGTATAGTTTTCCAGCCTCTCTGTTGCGTCGATCAATGTGGAACTGGCTCTGGTACGGTGTGCTGTCTAAGCCCCCCAAAAAAACATAAAACATAAAGGTTGTGCCTATGGTATGTGCAGACATTATGACAGGGATATCAGGATTATTCTTCATCTAGTCTCTGAAGAAGAGTATGAAGTACCCCTCCGTTGCAAAATGTGAAATGCATTTTGACCACGCACACTGATTAAAGAAGCTAAGATTTCAAGAGAATATTCCTTATGTTCTTTTCAAATGTCGTTTTAGAATAGGTGTAGTGAATTTTTTAAAATTTTGATAGCTAACACACACACACACACACACACACAGTGTTTCATGCAACTTGGTGCCTAGGCACCCATATCAATACCCGTTGATTTGCTTTGAGATTTGCAACGTTTGATGTGGGTATCTTCATATACCCATAAAAAAGTATATTTGAGATGTCAAATTCTGAAAAAAATTAAATTCAACTTCAATTTAATTAGTTTGAACTATTTTTATGGTATATACTCACTGTAGTCGCATTGAACTCAAAAGTAGTTATATATATATATATAGGAAAAATACCTTTTACACCCGGGTGTAATTACACACACACACAAATAGAATTTGTCACGTGGAAATGATAGAACTAGATTTATCATAAATATTCTCTTTCAATTTATTATATTTTTAATAATTTTTATAAACAGAATCAAAAGAAAGAATAATCAAAGGTGTGTACCGGAGAGTGGAGACTCTGTCAATATCCATGAGTAAAAGTGTGTACTGGAGACCAGGGTTCAGTTTCTTGGTGGTTACCGGCCGGTAACCGGAAAACATGATTGGGTCCAGGATGGCAAAAACCGGCTAAAATTAAAAAAATTCCAAAATTTGAACTCCCCACTGAACCAGAAGAGCAAGAAGTTCTCAAATGGCCAAAGAACAAGATGAAGAGGACATGCATGAGCTAGAAATTGGCGACACACAGAAAGAAGCTGAAGAAAGTGATTTGCTTGTCTCAAATTTTCTGATGAACTTGATATTGGGAAAAGAGAGCAATGATCCAAACAGAAATTCAACATCTAAGGTTGAAAAGAAGCAAGAAGAAACCATGAAGAAGAAAGCTCGGTATCATTTCCTGCAGAAAATAAGGTAGATGACAAACTCATCTTCGAACAAGAAAAACAGAATGTAGAAGGCTCTGAAGAAACACATGAAACGGTCAAAGAATGAAGTCATGATTTCAAGCTGGTGAAGATAGCAAACATGCACTGGTTTGAGCTGCTTAGCGCATGCTCTTTTCTTCCCTTTATTTATAGCTTAACAGCTCCTAGACAATAACTGCAATGCAGTATACTAAGGGATACATGCAGAATACTAAAAGATACAGCAGAAAACTAAGAGGCATGCGCAGCATGCATGCAGGATACTAAATGCTACATGCAAAGGATACTAAGAGCACTCACAATGCAGAAACTATTGATGGTTTCTATGGCATTAAATAAGGTGCCAAATAAGCAAAATACTGATGTGTCATTGGAGTTAAGGAGGAGAGATAAGGAAATGGTTTCTTATATAGACACCATGTCTACACAGGAACCAAGATAGAAAGAGCTGTGATAGGTAGATGATAGGAGAGAGAAGATAGATGATTGGATGAAAATTTTATTTATAGAAACTATCCATTGGGAGTATAGTTTCTATGGGTAGTATCTACATTAATTGACAAGTATAGAAACTATCTCATAGTTTCTGCATTAGGAGTGCCCTAAGAGGCATGCGCAGCATTCATGCAGAATTTAAGGGACTGACTCATGCACATAGGATTAATGCTAACAGCTGGACACTGAAAGGTCATTGGAAACTGATGAAGAGCTCAATTGGAACACTCATGATTCGGATGCACCAATTTTCACCGGTTTATCCGGTTTTCCACCGGTTTTCCCGGTTTCCGACTGGTAACCCGTTCGGTTACCGGTCCCATCCCGCTTCCCCCCCTCCAAATTCCATTTGCCAAATTTTGAGCGGTTTTTAACCGGGGCGGCCGGGATTTGGCCCGGTTCCGGTTTTTCGAACCTTGCTGGAGACCGTGTCAATATCCATGAGTAAAAGAAATGGAGGGACTAACACGGTCAAATGACTTAACTAACCCCAAATGTGTCTATATTCGAACAAGAAAACTGAAATTCAAGCCACCCAGGTGACGCGCTGACCAGTAGTGGAAGATACATTGTTGTGCAGTTTGGCATCTTCTTTTAGGCAACATGGCTCTGAATTTGGGGTGCTCATTTGAACTTCTCTATTGGGCATTTTTCACTGTTTGATTGAAGCTTATTTTTTTTTATTATAGATGATGTGAGATTTTCAACCATAATTATATTTAAAAAATCAAAAAAGAAAAAATAACGTAATCACGGACAATGTAAAAGAACAAAGAGGAAAAAAGGCAAGAAAACCCAAAAATAGCCAAAAAAATCAAAACAAATAAAATTATGAAATCAGAAGCTAAAAACTCAATTGAGCGGGGCCTGTAGCGAAAGTAAAATTACACATCTCTTTAGGTCCTTCGTCTTCTTTCTCAGATGCCTCTCCGAAACATATTGTAGCACATTGAGCCAACCACGGCGCGCCTTGATGTTGGGCGGCGTCGATGTTCTGTGCTTGTCGGGCAACCACTGGATAAGAAGTGCGCCATCTCCTTTTAGGGCCTCAGCCATGGAGGTTGTCGGATGCAGCAGGTGGTGAAGAAGCTTGAGGTCACCAGCAGCCAAAGTTAGGAGAGGAGGATCAGATATCGGGGTGGATATCGAGCTAAATTCTTATTTTATCTAGCTTTTCTCGAAATTGATAAATTTTGATTCAATACGAGCTGAGCCAAAGTAAAGTAATTTTATCCAAAATCTACTCATTCAATGCTTAACTAATTAATACGTGTAATTGAAGGAATTTTAAACTAAGCCAACGAGTCCTGCCGACGAACTTTTTTCAAATCTATTGATTAGTGAAGGTAGAGGAAAGGCAAACGAAGGAAAACAAGAAAGGAAGGGACGAGAGCCTGTGGTTATGTTTGGCATTGAAAACGGTACAGTGGTTGTAAGAAATATGTTATGTTTAGTAAAGGTAATATTGTATGTAAATAGTCAATAAATTACCGCATCTAGTTTTGGTTAACGTTGTCCACTGTAACGACAAAAGATGTCTTATTTTCCCTCTAAAATTAAAAGCTTTATGGTAAATACTAAAAAGTACAACCCTGCCACCTGTTAAAAAGTACAGTATTGATATGGCTCAGATGTCCAACTGTATCAGACGCTGGCCTATACGGACACGGCCCACTCCTCGGTCCATTCAATTTTCCTTAATCGCTGCTCTCGTCTCACATTCGGTCACTCTCTCCTCATTCTCTCCCTTCTCTCATTCTCTTCGACGATACTTGAGCACGGGGGCAACCATGAGCCAAGCCACCACGTCCCCGGTGCTGGTGTCGCTAGATTCGACCGCCGCCGCCGACTTCGTCTTCAACCGTTCTCGGACGCAGTGCTACCAGATCCGACCTTCCCCTCTCCCTCGGAAACCTAGGAGGTCGAGTGCTTCATAAGGATGTGGCGGCCTTCTCTCCGGTGCATCCAAGCCGCGCATGTCACTTTTTGTGCCGCCACGCCGAGGGCCTCGCCGCCATAGGGTAAGTGTTTGTTTTTGTTTGCAACATTCGATATCATGTATGCAACAATAAAGAATAATCAATGCAATATGAATTTTTTTATCAAAATATTTTGTTATATATATAACTAAAAATTGTTACATACATATATAATAAATATTATGACCGAGCCAACCGTCCGAGCGCTAGCAACGCCCTAAAAAGTAATTACTATCGAGTCAGCAGAGCTATGTCGTATGTCGTATGTTTATGGGTTTAAATGCTGGTTTGAGAGTACGAGGAGTAAAATTGGAGTATTGTTTAAACCTTAGCTAATTGCTACTAGAAGCCTAGAACCAGTTACTACTAATCTACTATGAACCACATACGGTGGTACGTACAGCGTGCTATGCTAGAAGACCATGAGCTTAGCCACCATCCCGGCGCTAGCACCGCTAGATCCGGCTGTCACCGTCAACTTCTTTTTCGACCGTTCTCAAGCGCAATGCCACCAGATTCGGCCTTCCCCTCTCCTCCGGCAACCTAGGAGGTCGAGTGCGCCACGAGGATGTGGGCGGCCTTCTCCTCCGGTGCCAGTCCAAGCCGCGCACGTCACCTTTTCGTTGCCGCCACGCCCGAGGGCTTCGCTACTGTCTACCATAGGGTAAATGTTTATTTTTTGCTGCAATATTCTGATTTCATATATGCAACAATAAAGAATAATCGGTGCAACATCAATTTTTTTATCAAAATATTTTGTTATATATATAATTAAAATTGTTATATATAATAATAATAATAATAATAATAATAATAATAATAATAATAAAATAAATATCATGATCGAGCCAACCGTCCGAGCGCTAACAACACCCTAAAAAGTAATTACTATCGAGTCAAGATGGCTAACAACACCCTAAGGCCCGTTCATTTTAGCTTGACCGACTTATTTTTCACTATTCATAAATTTTATCTTTTACGAACTTTTGGTTTTTAACTCTTTTGCGCTTCTTTTTCACCGTATTCGTTCACGTTGTCCGTGATGAGCTAACATATTCTATCTATTTTTATTTTTAAATTTAATTACGCTAAATAAGCCATCTTCGTGCAGTAAAATTCCATCGCATACAGGTATAATTTCATTGAGAGTACGAACCGAAATTGAGGCCTAAATGCTGGATTGAGAGTACGAGGAGTAAATTGGAGTATTGTTTAAACCTTAGCTAATTGCTACTAGAAGCCTAGAACGAGGAGTAAATTGGAGTATTATTTAAACCTTAGCTAATTGCTACTAAGAAGCCTAGAACCAGTTACTACTAATCTACTATGAAGCACGCACGGTGGTACGTACTAACGTACAGCGTGCTATGCCTACTAGAAGACACGTGAACACGGAGGAAAAAAAAGAGGAGAGGCAGCAAGCATGTCGGTGAGCAGCACGCGCAAAACCGATCTCGTCCGTCCGTTCCGGAATACGAGGCTGAGATCGAAGCGGGCGGGCCACCCTCCCCACTTACGCAACTTTGCGTTTTCCCGGCCGCCCCGCCCACTGGACGGACATTTTGCGGAAACCCCCCCGCAGCCGTCCTCTCCTCTCCTCCCAGCCCCGGCCCGTTCCCCTCCCCCTCGTCGGCCCTCTCCTCCCCGCTCCCGACCGTCTCCCTCCCCCCAAATCGACCTAGGGTTAGGGTTCGTCGCCGCCCCTGGCCATCCCGCGCGCGAGCGACCGAGGCGTTCCTCCGCCTCTCCTCTTCGTTTCCACCGTTCGTCAGATCTGCCCTCCCCCCCTCCTCCGGCGGCCGGCGCGGTGAGCTCTTCTCCGCCCCTTCCTTCGTTTCCCCCGTTCGCCAGATCTGGCCTCCTCCCCCTTCTCCGGCGGGCGGCGCGGTGAGCTCCAGCGGGAGATCCCCCGTCGACGGCCTCGTGGGGGGTTTCCTTTGCTGTGAGCGATCTCATCCAAATCTTTCTTTCTGGGATGGATACTCCAATCCGTGCAGCTTGTTGCGTTGTGGAGTGCTGATAGCAGTTTATTTTCCAAAATTTCTGGGGGAACCCCCATGCCCCACGTTAGGTCCGCCCCTGCGCCTCGTGAACCCTGGGCTTGTGGATGGAATCTAGTGATAGCGATAGGCCCAGTGCAACCGATGCCACCGAGTCAGTGCTGGGTTTAGATGGCGAGGAGACATTGTCTGAGAGGGGATCGGTTGGAGCCAGGCAGGGGCCGGGCACATCGATTGGAAGTGGAAAAGAGGCCCCTTCAAGTGGTTCATCTGCAGGGAGTAAGAGGAAGCGTAATAGCTTGCATGCTGATAGAGTGGAACTCAATGGGCCAGAGGTGGCAAGATCCAGTTCAGGTGATTCCACGTGGAGCATGGATAGTTTGGATAATCATCACCCACTTTCATTATCGAGAAAAAAGAATGGCCACTCGGAGCATTCAGTTAGTTCAGGTGGAGTTGCAGTGATCAGGCAGCCTCGTGGTGTCTTGAGATTGAGGAAGCTTGCTCAGAATGCCAGTACCGAGAATGGGACTGGAGGTTGTAAGGTTCTTAGATCCAATGGCGTTGCTAAGGCTACTCAGCACCTGAGGAGGAACAAGAGGAGGAAATCACGTGCGCTTAAGGAGAACAGAGTTGGTGGTGATGACACTGTCAGTTGCTTGAAAACTGAGAATGGTACTTGTGATCAGGACAGTACCACAAAGTTTTGTTCTGAAAATGATTTCTCAGTTGAAAAGCAGTTGCGTCTTTCATGCCAACCATTTAAAGCTGTTAATGTTGACAAGCAAATCTCTGGGCATGCGCAAGAGGAGGTCGATGTTAGCCTGGAAGAAAATGCTGCTAGGATGCTCTGTTCTCTATCAGATAATAGATGTGCTGGCCCACTGGGGAAGAGAATGAAATCACCCGATAGATCATCAAAGGCATCTTTTCTTCAGCATTCCAATCATTTGAAGGATCCATACAACAAAGTCAAGGATGTAGGAGGTCCTGCTAGGTTGCTACGGAAGCGTGATGGTAAAGCACCATTCAGGAAGCGTCGTCCACGTCGTCATTTTTATGAAGTCAGCCCTCGTGATGTGGATCCATTTTGCATTGTAAAAGAGAGGATTAGGGTGTTTTGGCCTCTTGATGAGACTTGGTACTTCGGCCTGGTCAAGGAATATGACCCTGTGACAAGGTTGCATCATGTCAGGTATGATGATAAAGACGAAGAATGGATCAATCTTCAAAATGAGAGGATCAAGCTCCTGCTTTTGCCAGGTGAAGCTTGCAAGAGATCTAATCATAATAATTCAAGGTCAGTATTTAAGCCGGAGTTTGAGGGGGATGAGAGAGAAGAATTGGATGGAAACAGCATAGGAAGTTCTGGGTCGGAGCCCATTATCTCATGGCTGGCTCGATCAAACAAAGCAAGATCTGCTACATCCAGTAACATCAGCAAGCAGGATCATGCTCATTCAAATATTGCTCCTGTTCTATTTGACCAAAAGCAGTGTAAGTTATCAAACTCATTCGATGTGAAGCTGGAGAAGTTGAGCTCCGATGATGATATACCAGGTATTTCACCTGCAAATGGGGGTGCAGAAGTTCTTAAGGATGGGACTACATCCGGGGATAGGAGGTTTCACTTTGTTTATTCTAGGAAGCGGTTTTGCAGGAGAAAAAATGGTTTTCTAAACATTTCAGAACAGGTTTTGAATCCTAATAGCAGAGCAAGTTCTGCAGTGGTTCTTGCTTCAGTTGGCCGGGAGTATAGTACTGAAATTGGTGCTTCAGTGACATATGTCATATTGGTATTGAGCCTGCCACTGAAATCTGTTTATAAGTTTATTTCTGAAGCCTGTACTGTGTGGGTTTCCAATGCTCTTTTTCTCCTTCAGCATGGTACATTGGTTGCCTTATGGCCTGCTGTACATCTGGACATACTTCTTGTTGATAATGATTTAGGTTTGAAACACTTGCTTCTTGATACTTGCTTAAGATCAGCTGTATCTCTTTTCTGCTTACTTGTCGGAAGCTTTAATCAGTATTCTAGGCAGAGTACTCTTAAGGAATCGAAAATGCCATGCACCTCGGTCAGATTTCAGATATCTGGTTTGCATGGTAGTAGCCAAGTAGTGTTTGTGTTGTTCAGCTTCTTTGGGATAGGGAAATCAGAATGGAAGCACCTGCAAGGAAAGATTCAGTATCACTGTTTGAAAAGGGAGTTGTCTAAAGTTAATTGCACATATGCCAACATCAAGCAACTCACCGATGGAACTGATCAACAAGTCTCAACTTCACTGAGTCTCATTTCTAAGGTACCACACCTTCCTTACCTATGTGGATTGTATTGATCTTTCCACATTATGATTTTTTTTGTGTAATTGATTCTGAATATTGCATGCCCAGGAATTTTTTAAAAAGAAACATATAAAGATTACTTACTGCCCATGGTTTTATGCTCATTAACAATGAGAGGTTTCCACTCTAGTTTCTATTATACTAAGCAATGTGGGAATGCTAATCATTTCTTGAAGTCAGAATATCTGCAGAAGAAACCTAGATCTGGTGTCTTATGTTGCAAACAGGGATGTTATTTGGTTTTTGCAGAAATGTTGACTTCTATTGTCTTCCCTCAGCACTGTGAATAAAGTGCACATGAGCTGATTAGAATTTAGCCAGTGCTTGGATGAGAACGATCGGCATTAGTTCTTGACCTTGCACAAGATGTAGATACTGCACAAAAGCACAATACAGCAACTTGAAGATCCAATTGAGTTTAGCTGAGTAGTGCTTCCCTTTATGAGAGGCTCAGTCAATGTCTGACTTGACATGTATTTGGATAAATCCAACCCACAAACTGAAGCTACTCCTAACGTTTTCTAGAATAGCAATACAATGCTTCTTTTTTTAGGTGCTCCTTGAACTTATTTGAGGTAGTAATCATTTGGCTATCATTTCTTTGGAAGTGCTCCTGAAACTTTTGTGAGCTAGTAATCATTATTTTATCTGAGGAAATTGATATGTGATCTTGTTCAGTGATGGAAGGCCAATTTCCTCTTACACTTTATTTCATAGCAAACTTCCTCTTACCGATCTGTTGTATACTTGTGTGTTTCTCTTTGTCCCAGGATAGCTAGGAAGCCATGCTTCAATTGAGTTTTCTAAAAGCATAGCTTTGTAGGATCAGTTTTACTACACTAAATTGAATTAATATAACTCCTTAAACCATATAATTTGCATTAAAACCTTGTGATCACTGGAGTACTTTTTTATTTTTGTATCTACTCCTGAAACAGTATATGTTCCTCATTTCTTGAAGACAAGGATCTGAGTGAATAATTTTTATTCATCTGGTGGGGTTTCCTACTTCAAACCAAAGATTTAATATTGTCACCGGTTTCTTGTACTATTGTCTATTTATATTACCTTAAAGTATGGTCCGCAATGTTATTTATCTTTTTTTAATTCAAAGCCTTCTCTTTGTTCTGGGGGCCTGGGGGGTAAATAATCATTTCTGTTACATCTTGGGCTAAGCGTTTATGTTGTGGATATTTGTGCGTACAAGCTTTTCCCTTAGCAATTTTTTCCCCAGAAACTAGCTATAGTGCTATACACAATTTTAGTTCTGCCTGTCTCACATGATTCCTATTGTGTTTATTATATGCAATGAGAATCATGTATTGGTGCATTATTTAACGGAAACTGTTGTTTACTTGTTCATCTGTGCCCATGAGTAATCTATTATTTAGTCTTCGATCTTCTATTCCATAGTCTTTAACATAATTGAATGCATTAGTTTTAAACATATCGTGCTGAAAATCTAGGCTTATAGCAAATCAGCTGATTACTGACAAAATCTTTTTGTTAAACAGGGTTTATCGTTTAACGTTCGGGACTCACGGTTTCTTCCAGAATCAAATTATTCAGATGTTGACCCTGTCATTTATTGTCCTGATGAGCGATGTGGATTTGCTCAGAATGATCTGGATGCAGCAGCTGCACCGTCACATCTGCTTTGTCACCATTTAAAATTGCTCGTTGAAAGAAATTTGACTTCTAGTGGTTTTCAGGAGTCCATGCCATTTTCTTTAGAAGAGGATCAGCACTCCATGTCACAACATACATCTGATCTGGTTCATCCTGTCACTCCTGCTTCTGGAATTTGTTCTCTTGATCTTAGTTCATCCACTGGTCCCTTGGGTGTCGGTACTGTTGGTTGCGTAAATCATTCTAGCTCTGCTAGCAGGGAGTTCAATACTGCTGAAAGCATTGCAAGTCTTGAATGTAACGACAGCAATATTGGTGATGCCAACATGACATGCAGAAGGGTTCCGGATCAAAATGGGCCTTATGTAGGTGCTGACAAACCTTGCTCCTCCAATCTTAATGTTATTGGCTCTCCACAGAAGTCTGAAGAGAGGTGTCTGTCCATAAATATTGCTCAACATAAGACATCTGGTCCACCAGATGATAAGTTACTTTACAAAGATGAAAAAGCCACACAGCCTGTATCTAACTTGGTCCAGGAATTGAATGACTATTCAATTGGTTGTGCTACACCAACTGCGCCCAGGACGAACTACCATCGGAACCGGTTTACATCCATATCACGCACTTTTGGGGATGGTTCAAAATTATGGCCAGAAGATCTCATGTTGACTGGCTTTGCTGGTGGTTCTAAGAAGCCACGAACTCAGGTGTTATACTCAGTTTCTCCTAGAAGTGATGAACTTGGCTTAAAACATAAAGGCCATTTCCGGAAGATACAATCTCATAGCAATGCTAAGACAAATGATGCCAAGAGACTTCCTGATAATTTTAGAAGTGGCCAGAGCAGCCCGGAGTCTTTGACATGCATAGCAAATGTCCTAGTTACAGTTGGTGATAGAGGATGGAGGGAGTATGATACTCAGATCACAATTGACTCTGATGGGCAGAGTGATCGGAGGATTTGTGTGAAGCTTGCTGAAGGAACCAAGTATGCTCACAAGGTTTGTCAAGTTTTGCAGCCTGGGGCCACAAACCGCTATACACATGCTATGATGTGGAAGGGGGGCCCTGAATGGTACCTAGAATTTCCTGACAGAAGCCAATGGTTGATTTTCAAACAAATGCATGATGAATGCTATAGCCATAACATCAGAGCTGCATCTGTCAAAAACATTCCAATCCCTGGTGTCCGCTTGGTTGAAGCTCATGCTGATAATGATGATGTATCCTTTGTGCGCTCCCAAGATTATCTTGGCCATATTGGAACAGATGTTGAAATGGCTCTTGATGAATCCCGTGTGATATATGACATGGACAGTGATGATGAAGAGTGGATTTCAGGACACAGGGAATCCTTATTAGGCAAGAACAGCACTGGATGCGAGTTGGCCGAGGACTTGTTTGAGAGGGTCATGGACAAATTCGAGAAACTTGCGTATAGCCACAACTGCAATGAGCTCACCCTTGATCAGATGAAGGAACTAGATATTGATGATGTTCCGCTGGACATCATTAAAGTGGTACATGATTATTGGCAGGACAAGAGGCAGAAAAAGGGTATGCCACTCATTCGACACTTTCAGGTGAACATATGCTTTGTCATCCTTTATTTTGCCTTGTTACCAATAGCTTTGTCTCGCTTTCGCTTTCTTGTACATGAGCAGAAGGTTTGCTTGCTCATGTTTATAGTCTATGGAAAACAGAAAGCGGGTAAACATTGGAGACTTTGTTATATAGTTCTGTTATTTATCTTCCTTGGGATGTTTAGTAAATTGCCTTGGCCCCTTCATGGTCCTAGCTACCAACTAAAATTCAGTTAGTTTTTTTATGCTTATGTAGTTTTATGTGCATATTTATTTACTTTAGCTATTCAAATGGTGTAGGCATGTAGCTGTGCGCTTAACATAATTTCCAAAAAAAAATGTTTTGCTTTTGATTTTTGTTCCCAGCTTTGATAGCACTAATTAAGTAAAGCAAAACATCATCCTGTGAGTTGAAATAGTGTTGGTGCTTTTAGGGTTTGTTGTAAATTTGCTATGTTCCCGAGTATTGTTCTGACCTTAGTTCTCATAGTGTAGATCCTCCTGTGGTTAAGTAGCTTCTGTGCAGTGTCACTAGATATAAAGTTTATTTTTTTTAATAGGGTTCTAAATAAGAGTGGCTATAAAGCAAGTGCCTGGTCATGGTTAATCGTAATTTTATCCTTAATTATTTTTAGGACTCTTTATCTTGAATTTAAAGAGGCATGAATAGTGTTGATTCTTCCAGGAAAATTCGACTGTTACATTATTCAGTTATTATGTTTTCATCTTACCAAATGGATCATTGCAGTCCACCAAACAATGTTGAGTGCATACTTACTCTAATTTTAATTTTCTATCATTTTCAGTCTGCTATGTGTCCACCAAACAATGTTGAGTGCATACTTACTCTAATTTTAATTTTCTATCATTTTAGTCTGCTATGTGGAAGATCTACGAGCAGCAGCTACAGGAATGGGAATCAATGGTATACCGAATACAGGGTTCATCAAATGGGTACCAAGAAAAGAGGTTGCCCCCAAAACCTCCATTGTTTGCCTTCTGTTTGAAACCTCGTGGACTCCAATTCCAAATATCATACAAGGGACCGAAGCAACGATCCCATAAGAAGCTTATGTCCTCTGGGTGCCACAGCTTCTCAAGAGAGCAGGATGGCTTTTACCGACCAGGTACTCTTCCGTAATGTATTGTAGTCTTCATTGGTTCATTTTCCCCCTTTTACTGATATGTATTCCTGTTTCTGTCAAATAGCAGGCAGGAAATATGATGAATGTGTTGGGGATGGGAGGACATGTGAATCCTATGACGGTGGTTCTCTTCATTCACCAACAGGGTACTCTCCCAGGTTCTCTGTGAGAACAGACTCCCCTCGCGCATTAGATGCTTCAGAAAGAGGTTCTACACCAAGATTTTTCAGAACTAACAGTGTCAAAAGGAATGTAAGCTTTGCATTCTCTGAGGATCGTCAACAATCACCTTCCTACCGCCATCAGAAAATAAAGCGCGGCACACCTGATCATTGGAACACGGTCATCCATGAATGGCAGAACTCGAAGCACATGTTCCCGGGGGCATCCCAGAGCCTCCGCATTGACATCGAGGGGCTGAAGCTACGGGACGCCACGAGCGCTGCGCAGCATGCGGCAACGATGGCCAAGCTCAAGAGAGAAAGGGCCCACTGCCTGATGCACAAGGCTGATCTTGCTCTCCACAAGGCCACAGTCGCTCTCATGTTCGCTGATGCGATCAGGGCGTCCAACAGGGATTCATCCGGGACGGCAGAAGAGATTTGAGGCGTGAAGAACGCTGACACTTTTTTTGGCATGAGCCGATGCGTATAGGTGCAATTTGTGCAAGCACATCTTTTTGTTGATAGAAGGGAGCTTCTTTGCTCCATTCAATCAAGCCAGTAGATAGCATCTCGCCCTTTTTCTTTTCCCTTTTTTTGTATCATTTGTACATATGTTTTTTAAATTTTATTTCTTTTTTATAACTTCCTGGTCATCGAATTGTTTGTGGGTGGGTGGGTGGGGGGGGGGGGGGTTCGTATGAGCCAAAAATCCAAAAAGTAGGGCAGATGTTCATGCAGTCCGACATGTCTGCACTGCAGAGTTATGTATTGATGTCTTTTCATTGTTGTGAGTTGGTCAAGGGAAGCCGACAGCATAGGGCCTAATACTTTCCTGCCGCTATCCAAAAAAAAAAAAAACAGAAGAATGAATGAAGAGAACAGTACAGAACAGAATGTGCCTCTGAGCCTGACAAGTGCCCCCCTTATATGTCGCTGTTTCTTATTTCTTATAGTAAGAAGTCCATACGTCTAACACTTGAAACTTTGAAACTGGTTGTTGGACCATGAACTTTTTAATCAGGTTCATTCAACTCCTCTCAGTGGTTTCAAAAGATGCTACTGTCACTGTGGCATCATAACCGGGCGGTTTTGCCACATGGGCTAAATAGTTATCGAAAATTTCATCCAATTTCTACGATGTTTATGTCGAAGAAGCAACAATTATACAGAAGAAGCATAAAGAACTCGGCAAAACAAGCTGGACTACGAAATCCATCAATATTTACTTGATCCAACTTCGCCAGCTAGTAGCTAATCAGCCCATGTGGCAAAACTGCCTGGTCATGATACCAGGGTGGCAATATCATTCATGAAACCATCTCAGTGTGTTAAGTGAACCAGATTGAAATGCATGATGTCCAATAAGTTAACTAGTAAGATGCTCATACGATACAACAAAGTCTCAAAAGAGAGTGACATGTATCATCAAACGTGAGCTATACTTATGCGCTTTTATCTGCAGGGTGCTATAGCTGCAACTGCAAAGGGCTTTGATCGAATTATTGGCAGCAATTTACTGGGGGTTGTAATCAAGCCCAGTATTTCATGATGGGGAGTTCCCTCTCCGTCTCGACAGTGATAAATCAATAGCTAGGCGACTCGGGCACGTTCCTGGGGCGCATGGCGGCCTCGCCTCTTGATCATCGCGACTTGTAAGCTTTCCGGCGCAAATCCGCTGCCTCAACCTCCCTGCAGTATGAAGCTCACGCATATATGCGGTTGGCACAGCCCCCTGTGGTCAAGTTTCTTCTTTGCTGCCTGCCGCTCGGTTTCCAGCTCACCTACCCGATCGCATGCTTGCTGGAGCTCCATCTGGAGGTTAGCAACCTAAAGGCCTGTTCTTTTTGGCTGCGGTTTATGGCTTTTGGCTGAAATTTTTGAATTTTAGCTGTTTACGATACAGATTACGGAGAGATCGATACTCACTTACGATTTTAACTGGTACAGATGTTGAGCTTTTAACGTGTACTACGTTTAACTTATAGACCCCGTCTTGAGGAAATACTCCGTTTAAAAGTTAGGTACTGTAGCGGCTGCGAGAAGCCGGACGGCTTCTCACCAACCGAACAGGCCCTAAGTAGTATCCTGCTGCTCGTCAAGAATGTTACAGCTTTGATCCAGGAGAAAACGCACACATCATGAAACGAAACCGATTTTTGAAAAAAAATTCGAATTTGATTTGGATTTGATTTCCTTTGCTTCCCAGCCCTATCCCGCACGAATCTCAACCCATTCCACCCCTAATCCTTGTCGGCACAAGCTTGAACGGAGGAGAGTCGCGCAGGTACTGTTTCTGTCCGAAAATATCGCTGCCGCCACCGCTGATTTTTTGCCGCCGTACGCTTCTCCCGCGCCTTCCAGGCCCTGCCACCACTACCGTCTGGTCAGAGCCCCGTACAACCTCGTTCTCCCCGCCCTGACAGCCCTTGACTCGGCCTGAGCGCGTGTCAGGCCGCCGGCCAAGCTCCGCCGTCGCCTCAACCCTTATCACGACTGCCCTCTCTCACAACTGACCTAAGCTGCACTGACACCTTTTGACCGCCGCTTTTTCGTGCCCAAGACAGCCGCATTCCCACCAGAAACCACGAGCTATTCCGGCCTCTGTAGAAACCACCGTCGCCGTGGTTTCTTTCCCCCTCTCTAGTGCCAAACTGCCTCCCGGCCCTATAAATACCCCTGAGCACTCCAAATCGAAGACAACACACCCCAGAGCTAGCCAGACACCCCCAAGTCTCTGTCGTCTTCCCTATTTCCGGCAATTGCCAAAATCCTCAAATGTGAGCTCTAGGTCGAATTCACCTTTCCGAGCTTCCACTTTCCAATTACTCTCGCCCATAGCCTCCTTTAGCCCCTAGAAGCACTCCCGAACCACCACCATGCCTCCCCGAGCAACCCTCTTCTCCGGCGCCGACAACCATCACTCGGTCGAACCACCTCGCCGTGGCCAGCACAGCTCCGGTCTCCTCAGCCCAAACCACCACTTCCACGAGGCCCCCCTATCCCCATTGATGCCCAAACACCGGCCCGATCGCCCAATGAAGCCCTATTGAACCCACACTGTCCAAAATTTCCGCAAAAGAAAATAGCTCGCCGCCAGTGATCGCCGGATTTTCCATCCCGACCGAACCCCAAAATGGAACCGCTAGCACCCCAGGAACCCATCCATAGTGTTGTGGCTGAACCATGGCCCCGTTAGTGATTACAATTAATCACTATTAATTATTTAATTGGAGTGTGCTTAACTTCTGCATGCATGCAGTTATGGCGCCACTTTCCTATTGACACGGGAAAGGTATCCATTCATATGTTTGGCTGACCAGTGCGTCGTTCAGTGCACATCGAAGAAAACAACATGGTCAATAGCACATGGTCGATATAATATGGTCGACACAACATGGTCATAACATCATAGTCGACCAACGTGGTCAAAATATTGTGGTCGAATATCACGGTCGAAATATCATGGTTGGCCAATGTGATCGAAATATCATGGTGGTCGACAGCACGTGGTCGATATAACATGGTCGACACCATGTGGTCGTAACATCATGGTCGACCAACATAGTCAAAATATCATGACTGACCATCACGGTCGAAATTTCATGGTCAACCCACGTGGTCGAAATATTATGGTCGACCAATGTAGTCGAAATATTGTGGTCGATCAACGTTGTCAAAATATCATGGTTGAAATCAACGTGATCGAAATATTATGGTTGAACCAACATGGTTGAAATATGATGATGGTTGATAGCACGTGGTCGATATTGTTAAGGGTATTAGAGATAAGATATTAGAGATAGAATAGGACTCTTATTTGTTTCCTTATATGACTTGTATTCCTTCCATATACCCTCTTGTACTCTCTATATACATAGCCCTTTGGGTCTCATATCAATACACACAATATTCATAACATGGTATCAGAGCTTAGGTTGAAACCCTAACCTCGATCTATTTCCAATCTACTTCCGCATCTGCTGCCCCCGGGAGGAGCAATCTTTGCTCCCGGGGGTGGCCATCTCTTCCCGGCCGCCGGCGCTGCTGCATGTCGTCATCTCCCGGCCGCCGTCGCCCCTGCAGTTGCCCGTCGCGATTTCTTCTTCGGCCATCGCCTCTGCAGCCGCTCGCCGCCGCCCCTGTAGCCGCCCGTCGTGGCTTCTTCTTCAATCGCCTCCCCTGTAGCCGCCCGTCGCAGCTTCTTCTTCGGCCCCTGCAGCATCGTCAGATTCGGCGCCGCCTGGGGGAGCGCGCCTCGCCTCGCCTTGTCGAAAGCCCGATCTAGCCGCCTCCGGCTCTCCCCCCCGCTGATCTGGCCTCTTCGCCGACGCCGCGCCTCTCCCCGCACCGGATCTGGCCACCGTCGACCCTCATCACCGCTCCTTTTGCAGATCTGGACGGCCTCCCCGAGGTCGCCGCTACCCGGTCACCTCTGGCGCGCTCTTCCTTTTCGTGCACCGGAACCTCGCCCTGAGTTGGAGGTGCAGCTTGCCGTGTCCCCTTCCCGCACTGGATCCCGCCGCCGGGCTCTTCATCGCCACCGGATGCTGCGCGGCGCCGCCTCTCTCTGGCTCTTGTGCTCCACGTCGAGCTCGATCCGGCCGCTGCGCCCCGCTCGGATTCACCGCCGCCTCCGCGCCCGCGCCGCCTATGCTCCCAGCTCTTCTTCGCCGTGCGCCCTCGAGCCCCCGCACCGCCTCTTGCGTCGCGCGCGGACGTGTAGAGCGAGAGGGGGATGGGTGGGAAGAGCTTGTTGGGAGACAGGAGAGAGGGTGAGGGGTTTTGAGGGAGTGGGGGAGAGAGAGGTGAGAGGTTTTGAGGGAGTGGGATTTTCTGCTGCTAATTTCTTTTAGTCCGTCTTTGGTTATTTTTCGTGAGTCTTCCGTTGCGTCCATCCAAATCCGTAGTCTTTAATTTTTAGTTCGCTCAAGCCGTGCGAGTCCACAAATTTATTGTCAGTCATAGAAGTGTAGGAATTTTCTTTTGCATGGCAGCAGCCGCTGCTCTTTTCCTTGAGCCGCTGCAGATCGTAGAAGTCTTTATGATGCCGTCGCTTCTCTTTGAGCCGCCGCCCCGAGTTTTTAAGGCCGTCGCGCTTCTTCTGCACCGCGCCTCCGTTGCGCTTCTTGTGCACTGCGCCGTCGCCGTCTCAGGCTTCGATCTGTGCCGTCATGCTTCTATCTATTCCTCTTCGGCTTAATTTGACAGTTTATTCGACGACTGCACACAACGACGACTTTATCACGACTCGGACGTCGGATATTTCTTGTTTTAGTATTAATCCCTTTTCAAATGCAATGCTATTGCATACGCCTTGCATTTGTGGGGGGTGTTAAGGGTATTAGAGATAAGGTATTAGAGATAGAATAGGACTCTTATTTGTTTCCTTATATGACTTGTATTCCTTCCATATACCCTCTTGTACTCTCTATATATATAGCCCTTTGGGTCTCATATCAATACACACAATATTCATAACAGATATAACATGGTCGACACCACGTGGTTGTAACATCATGGTCGACCAACATGGTCAAAATATCGTGGTCAACCATCACGATCAAAATATCATGATCGACCAATGTTGTCGAAGTATCATAGTGGTCGACAACACGTCGTCGATACAACATGGTCATAACATCTTGGTTGACCAACGTGGTCAAAACATCATGGTCGACCACAGTGGCGGACCCAGGAATTTTAAAATGGGTATTCAAAATTACAAAATATTGTTCAATTGAAAACATAAAGATCCACAATAGCGAAAATTAAAGTACAATTATTTATATTAGAGGTAACATCTCAAATAATATAAAGAAATTCTAAAATAATCAAAAATTAACACGACGATGCTTCATGCCTTGGAAACGAGATGTAATGTCATGCAGACAAACACACAAAAAGGAAGCAACTTCAGCAAGGAGTGAAAAACAGAACTCAAAGACTAATGGTTTTAATCATGATGATTGGAATTAGAGATGAACTGTTTCCCTGGAACTACTAACTTGAGTCAAAGTTCAAATCAGAATAATTCTATAATAGAGTTGTATAATCACAACGAGATGTTTTAATCAAGTTAAAAGACAGTTCTCTTTGTTAGATTTTTGTATTCCCAAGCGGAAGTTCAAAAGTGTTTTTATCGTGAACATACTTTGTTGAACGGTTTCTAACTAAGCAAGTTTAGTAGTATGCTAAACAAAATATGGATCAGACTGCCAGACATCAAAGGGGATCAAATCATCCAAATGTCCAACACTATGAAAAAACTTTAGAATCATTATAGATACCTCATTTCTTTAAGCAAAATACAACTCACATTTTTATTTAGACACATAATTTTGCTTCAAATCAGAGATCGCTAAGGGAGTAGAAAGAGACAGAGGGATTATCGATTAGGAATATGGGGCCATGACGCCATGGGGGTCACTAAGTCGGGGAGGGTGAACCTGTGCGGCTGCACCGCATTGGCAAGCGACGATGGCAAGGAGACTTGCGTTGCGAAACGGCCGCTCCAGTGCTCCTTTAAGACCAGAAGCTCCTGCGCCACCAAATGGAGAGGGACAGAGAGGAGAGACTTAAGTGAGAGAAAAGACTGAGTGAGACCTAGAGTTTCTACCATGTGTCATGTGAATCACGATAATAGCCCAGTGGGTCTAGGTCAGTATTTGGCACCAATTTGGGCTTAGGAGGGAAATAGGTTAAAAGAATCTAGCAATAATTTAGGCTGACTGGGTATGAATAAAACGAATTTGGCCTAACTACTAATATGCATATATATATTATACCTTGTATATAGTAGATTTTTTGGTAAAAATTTTGGGTATTCGACTGAATACCCTTGACTTACTCTAGGACCGCCTCTGGTCGACCATTGCGGTCGAAATATCGTGATCAACCAACGTTGTCGAAATATCATGGTCGAAATCAGCATGCTCGAAATATTATGGTGGTCAATAGCACGTGGTCGATATAACATGGTCGACACCACATTGTCGTAACATCATAGTCAATTAACATGGTCAAAATATCGTGGTCGATCATTATGATCGAGATATCATGATTGATCAACGTGGTTGAAATATCACGGTGGTCGACACCACGTGGTCATAACATCTTAGTCGGCCAACGTGGTCAAAACATCATGGTCAACCATCGTGATCGAAATATCGTGATCGACCAACATTGTTGAAATATTATGGTCGAAACCAGTGTGCTCAAGACCCATGTATGTTGTGGCTGATTTAAACTTTTTGTTAGATATCAGCATACGATCATTGACCGATAGCTACAGTGGGCCGGTCGTAGATACAGTGGGCCGGTCGTAGACACAGTGGACCGGTCTTAGATATAGTGGATTGGTCTAACTACAGTGGACCGGTTGTAGATATAGTGGACCGGTCATAGGATTGACCCGCCGTGGTCAGCCTGTTTGTGCCACTGATTATGCGTATCTCTTTAGGTCTTTTCTTTCCTTATCTCCCGTGTATGTCTTCTTTAAAAAGGTTGTTCCAGAAGAGCTATATATTGTAACAGATTTTAGCCATCAGCATAATCTATTAATTTGATTATTATTATTATTATTTTAAATTTATTTATTCATATTTAACTCTAAAATAAAATCGATGTCAACAGTCACCTCCCTTTTAAGCAGTAGAGTTCTTACCATACGTGGTGATGATCCGCGCCGTCACACTGGTGCTGCATGCGCACGTGTGCTCGAGCTCTCCGGTCCGTCATGGCGGACGTCACGGCCGATCGACCAAGCCCGCCCAAATCAATCATTTAAGATCTCTTGTAAATTACAATTCCCGACCCATCACATCGACCATATCCAACCCAACGCAGTGTGTATCCGACTCGGATTGGATGCAGCAAGCTGCCTTGTGAGGCCGGCTTTGTTTTCTTCTATGGAAAGCCAGCAGTTTTGTTGGTTGCGTAATTTCCGAGGGGCCGGACACGGATTGCTACTGGTCGGCTCGCCTAGTAGTGAAAACCGAGAGGTTGTGTGTGCATCTTCTAGAACGTAACTCGGCCGTGATAGAGGGCAACAAATGTTTTTTTTTAGCCTAAGTAATTTTGCGGCCATTCAAATTGTATGGAGATTGACATGCCATATGGTTCTTGTTCTTAAAAATATGATTTTGGTTTAAGAAAACTCTAGTCTCCTTACAAATAGATAGCACCATAAATAAGGGGCTGTCCACTCAAGCCTCTAGGCATTACTTGCATGTTTTTCAAAAAAAAAAATCTCACTTTTATATGCTAGGATTGCTTCTAGATTTGCACACTCTTCTAACCCTAAAATACCCTTCTTCTCTTCCTTTCTATCCCTCCCATCCACCACCACCTCATGTCCCCACCACCTCCTATCATCCGGTGAGCCCTCCTTCTCGTTGGTCACTAGTAGCAAACCGCCGCTGTAACCTCCTTCCCCTGCCTCTACCACGTTCTTGCCTATCAATCGCCGTTGTAGCCGCCGATGGTGTCAATCGCCTCTAGCCACAACCACCGTCGATGATGTTGTCTCACCATCTCCCATGCGCCATCGCCTCCCCTCCACCCATCAACCCCATATAGCCACTACACATTTGTCGCCGCCGTCGACCACGGTGGCATCGTCGTCATCGATGTACCACATCCTGCCATTGAATCTCCCGCCTCTTATGACAAGCCACTGTCATCCTCATAGCATGCATTTGCGCCTCGTTGTCCTGATCATGGTCGTCCCCACGTAAATGCCGCCCACTGCTAGCCATCGGGCCACCACCCACTATAACTCCATGGTTGGGGGACCCGGTGAACCTAAAACCCTAACCAGAGTTATGGATCTAAAGGTATCCTCTAATGATGAAAAACACGTGATTTGCAAGTAAGGAAAAATAAGGTGACTAATAGACTAGAAAAAAAAACCAAGCAACTTATGTATTAGCAAATCCTATGTCGTGTTAGCTATGCATGATTCCAAATGCATGCCTAGGTATCTTTGGCAATGGAAGCATGCAGCGTAGACACCAGTCGCATCCACCTAAACCATAGATATGGAATGGAACATTGCATGCAGAGGCCAGAGAAGCAGATTTCTCTGCATCCAAATGGAGACGTTACAGGTGCCAGATCAATTACAAAGTTTATGGTTTACGACTTCTAACCCTAATACGAATATTTGTAAATAATTTGAAAGCCGATAAGTAACTTTTAACAGACAGTCTCGATTAGCCGCTTCAAAATAACGATAGAGAAACTATCCTACTTAATTTGTTTGTTCAAAAAACCTATAAGTTATAAGTTGAAAACAACGTGCCAAGCATAAAGGTGCAGTACATATGTACGTGACTAGCTCCAGCCGTTCGGAGCTCGATCGGCTCGTCGCCGATCCCCTCACCGCTTGCGTCACCTCGCCCTCTTCTCCCTTGCATAAAACGCCAAGCCGCGCCCGCTTCCCTCCTCACCTCCAACATCACTCGCTCCGGCTGCTCGACACACTTCGCTCGCTGCAAGCCAAGAACGACACTGACAAATTGGTTGCTGCATCGCACACCATTACGGCATTACCGATGCCTGCGATGGAGGAGAAGGCGCCGGAGCCGCACTTCTTGGTGGTGACGTACCCGGCGCAGGGGCACATCAACCCGGCGCGCCACCTCGCGCTGCGCCTAATGCGCGCGACGGGGGCGCGCGTCACCGTCTCCACCGCGGTGTCCGCGTACCGCAAGATGTTCCCCGACGCGACGGACGAGCGCGAGCACCGCGACGGCGCGGGGGTGTGCTACGTGCCCTTCTCCGACGGCTACGACGACGGGTTCGACATGGCCGTGCACGACCACACGCACTACATGAGCCAGATCAGGCTCGTGGGGTCGCGCACGCTGGGCGCCGTCCTCGCGCGCCTCCGCGACGCTGGCCGCCCCGTCACCCGCGTGGCGTACACGCTCGTGCTGTCGTGGGTCGCCGACGTCGCGCGCTACCACGGCGTGCCCGTCGCGCTCTACTGGATCCAGCCGGCCTCCGTGCTCGCCGCCTACTTCCACTTCTTCCGCGGCACCGACGGCGTCGACAAGGCCGTCGCGGCCGCGGCGAGCGACCCCTGGGCGCCCGTCCGCGTCCCGGGGCTCCCGCTGCTCCGCGTGCGCGACCTCCCGTCGTTCCTCGCCATCACCTCTGACGACGACCCCTACGCCTTCGTGCTCACCGCGTTCCGCGAACTCGTCGATACGCTCGGCCGCGAGGACAGGCCCACCGTTCTCGCCAACACGTTCGACGCCATGGAGGCCGACGCGGTGGCGTCACTGCGGCAGCACGGCCTCAACGTCGTCCCCGTCGGCCCCGTGCTCTCCTTCCTGGACGCCGCGGCCGCCAAGAACGGCTCGGCGCCGCCGCCGTCCAACAACGACCTGTTCAAGCAGGACGGCAAGGGCTACTTCGAGTGGCTGGACGTGCAGCCGGCGGGTTTGGTGGTGTACATCTCCTTCGGGAGCCTGTCGGTGATGAGCAAGAGGCAGATCGCGGAGGTCGCGCGCGGCATGGCGGAGAGCGGCCGGCGGTTCCTGTGGGTGCTAAGGAAGGACAACCGCGGCGAGGACGACCGCAACGTGTGCGACGGCGGGCGCGGCATGGTGGTGGAGTGGTGCGACCAGGTGAGGGTGCTGTCGCACCCAGCCGTGGGGTGCTTCTTGACGCATTGCGGGTGGAATTCGACGCTGGAGAGCGTGGCATGCGGCGTGCCGGTCGTCGGCGTGCCGCAGTGGTCGGACCAAAGCACCAACGCGTGGCTCGTGGAGCAGCTCGGCACCGGCGTCAGGGCCGCGGTGAGCGACAAGGACGGCGTCCTGGAGGCCGGCGAGCTGCGCAGGTGCCTCGACTTCGCCACGTCCGAGATGGTGCGCGCCAAGGCCGCGCTGTGGAGGGAGAAGGCGCGGGCGGCGGCGTCCGAGGGCGGTTCGTCGGAGAGGAACCTCAGGGCGTTCGTCGGCCCGGTCGCCGGCGGCAACTAGCCACCTCGCATTGCCCGGCAAGGAAATGGATTTGATTTACACAGCGCTGCTGTTACTACCACTTGGGAAAGATCAAATATCGTTCGGTTCGTGTTGGATTGTCCGAGGTGTAAATCATTGGTGTCGCTGTTCAGTTAATTGAGATGGTGCTCGGTTCTTCCGATCCATGTAAATGTACATTATTACTTGCAGACGGTAATGCTTATACTACTTAATTTTCTTAGTTCTAACGGAGCATGATTGTGTGAACAGGTGGCATCGATTGTCGAAAATGATTACAATTCTCGCTACATGGGCACAATTTTTTGCGAGTTCGCCAGGGAAAAAAGTAGTACAGCGTAATTTCTGGCGTGAGTTAGGCTGAGCATCAATTGCATGCTGTATGCAACGTGGCATCCACGTGCTGTTTGGCAATTTTTCGGCAAGTTACACTTGCAACAAAATTTCTACTCTCAAAACGAACTATGAGTATTTTTCACCCTGGTTGCCTAGCTGCAGGCTGTAGCCTAACTTGATCGTCTCATCTGAATAATGGAACCCAACAGACTACTTAGGCCAGTCTCAGTGGGGGTTTCATGAAGTTTCATAGGCATTAAATACGCTGACATGGCACTGTATTGATAAAGAGAGAGATGATAAAAGTTTCATGGGAGTAGAGAGAGTTTCATGGGATGAAACTCTTCTGCACTGTTTCCAAAATATGGGTGTGTTGGAAACTGAGACATGAAACCTCCATTGAGACTGGCCTTACTTGCCTTCCGTTGTGAATTAACCAACTGTAAGGGGCTCTTTTATTTTCTTTTTTGGGATAATTTATGACATGCGACTCGAAAGAGTGGCGTGGCTCATAAAAGATTGACTTTTACTATATACCGCTCTAAAGATATTTAGATTTAGGATATACCATTACCTTGATTTTATTGTGAATTAAACCTTTCCCTTTTTGGCCATGAGAAATAATCTTTTTGCCCCTGTATTCCATATTTTCACACTTTCAGGAAATACCACTATTTTCACATTTTGGCAACTGTTGGATGTTACAATGAACCATTGCTTATGTTTATGTAATCTGTTAGCTTCAGAACCTGTTGTCATGGATGGTCACAATAGTTATCTAGTTATATCTAGTTAACGTGCCATGAACTAGTGCTTTTGCAGTGGATGGTTGTCTAATTAATATGACTTGTTGTTTGCAATAGTTATCTTGCAACAGCTCTTATTATCTGTTACTACACTGTCATTGGCAAAATTCTGTTGAGTTTTCCCCTATCATAACAATAACAGTTTAAAAAGACGAATAACAATAAGAATTAAGTATTAAACAACAGATTATCATACCATCATCTAAGTTATTTCATAAAGGGCACCAAAAGTCTAGTGCTATTTCATGCACACAACACAACATCTAACCATTTGCACTTGTCAGTCATCCTAGCAGTACTATCTATAGGTCAAACGGTCATTTTCCATAGCCAAAAGGGGACAAGCTTTAATTCGTAATAAAATCGAGGTAACAGTATATCATGAATCTAAACATATTTAGAGTGTTATGTGGTAAAAATAAATCTTAAGTGATGTCTTAAACCACACTATTCTTTTAAATGATATGTCATGAATTATCTTTACCCCAAAGTTTAATGGCGTTAGCTCATTTGCCCCATGATATCTCACTGACATATGGGCCCTGGACCTGCATGTCAGTGAGACATCATGGGGCAAATGAGCAAACGCCATTAAACTTTGGGGCAAAGGAGTAATTTTTCCGTTCTAACGATGTCAGTAAGCTACTGTATTTTTCTTTCTTGTCCATCTCTGTTATCTGATCTATAGTTCTGTACCGGAGCTATACGCTCCCAATTTAATGAATATCTTCGCCCGTCGCCCGCAAGAATAAGCTTAAGGTGGTGCTCGGTTAGACTATTTTTTTTATAGTTTATAGCTGCATTTTTATTATAGATAGTTAAAATTACACTGTAGCAGATGATGATTTATTTAGCATAATTAAATTTAAAAAAAATTAAAAATAGAAAAACGGGTTAACTCAGTACGTATAATGCAAACGAATACGAAAAAAAGAACTGGTAAAAAACCTCAAAAAATCCGAAAAGTAAGAAAAAGATGAAATTTATAAATAATGAAAAAATAAGCCAGAAGTCTAAGTCTAAACGAGTGAGGCCTAAAAAAACTCGCAATTCTTACCGTGGATGTACTCAGCAGTCAGCAGGGGCGGAACTAGAACAAAAATAACCAGGGTTCACCACTTCATCATATATATAACAACGTATATAATTTTCAATCAATTTTGTGCCTAATAGTAATATGTCCGGTAATTTTTAGCATCAATACTTCAATACGACCAATACCCGTATATGATAATAAAGAAATAATCATCGAAATGCTTACCAAAATAAATAAACCCAATAATAATATTTGTTAGTTGCAGCAAACTAAAGTAACTAAGTACGAAATCTTAGACAAAAAAGTTGTTCGGTATTAGTAACATACATCATCCGATCTCATTGGCCTATAAAAAATAAAATTACTTAAAGTTTTTAACTAAAAAATAGAATGATCAAATATAAGTAAAAGTATTACTTTTTAGTATTTATGTTTTTTCAAATTCATAAAGCGATAAAGTACAATATCATTGGTAATTTTTTTTATAATTCTTATTTCTCCACATAACAAATAAGGCTATCATTCATCGAATCATCATCAAAAAATTGGAAAAGGTCAATTAGATATTTGTATGTTCAACAATTCAAGAATAATATAATAGAAAATATGTTTAGTGCTTTACTTACTTAACTGTGATCAAATTCTACATTTTCATCTAATTTGTAATGAGCCAGGACAATATTGCACAAAACAAAATTGAAAGACTAAGTCTTAAACTTATAATTTGACAAAAACAATCAACAGCCATCACATTGAAACCCCAGCTTACAAATTTAGCCCCCTATTCTTAAAATAAATTGGAATAATTGAGAAAAATTTAAAGCAAAAAAATACATACTCATCGGGTAGGTATACCTTCGACCGACGAGAGCACGAGGCAATAGGGACCATGCGGCACTGTAGCTAGATGGCAAACGAGAGCCATCGGTGGCATCGATTTCTCTCGTTTTCTTGTGAATGCTTGCTGCTTGGCTGGGTGTGGCTGTAGCGGGCGTGATGCGCATCTTCTGCACGACCTTGCGAGATGAACATGCGTAGAGGGCTGTGCGAAGTGACACACTTCAGGATCAATCAAATAGACAACATGAACTGTTGCGGTCCTCCCTCTTGGGCCAGGTGCTGTAGCGACCTCGTGTGCTGAGGGACAATGGAGATTCCTCGTGGATTACTGCTAGCTACTAAAAATTTAGGCTGCTAGTATTCCCTTCATTTGGCTTCAAAGAAGATACCGGGTGCACCGAGTTTGGGCTAGAGGGTTCACGCATAGAATAGAGATATTAATATCTGTAGAAAAATTTTTTGGACCCGGTGTCCTGTGACACCGGGCCCCATCATGTGGCTCCGCCCATGGCAGTCAGTACAATTTTACATTACATGTCTTTTTCCATGAAGATGCGTTCAAGCAATATGTCAATGCTGTGTGTGGCTCATATAGGACAACGTAAAGAAGGGGTTATGTATGGAAAGTTTGAGCATAGCGTGTTGAATGTGTAACCGATATATAAATATATATTATCAATCTCTTGTAATCATAATCGTAAAAAAAAACTGCTCATAGGAACAAAGCCGCTGCGATTTAGCTCTTGAGAACATAGTCATTGCCAAATCTCGTTATCAAATCATTATCTCTTGTGTGTTTGTGCTTGGTGAGATCATGTAGTTATGGCTACCTTCAGTTTCAACAACTAGTATTAGAACCCAGGTATCTTAGATACAGATAGCCTTAAGACCTCATGTGTTTAGGGTGAACACCTAATTTATAAGGGGTACCTCATGGTTGCCGGGGAGTATACCCGAAGAAATTTATTGGAATAGTCTCACGTTGGTTGTGAGAGAAAACAGAACATAATTTATAAGCGGTGAAGGTTTGGTTTATGGGTATAGCGGTCCAATGACCTCAAGCTAGGATGTTGGTTTAACGGGTCTAGAATTAGATAATGGTTTAGTGGTCCGATAGCGTTGCGCAACAATAGATAAGGGTCCAAATGCGTACCTTTCAAGAAGGATCGAGACATATCTAATTAGGATTTGGGTGTTTAGAGTATCTTCAAGAGATGCTCTTTCTCACCTCCTATTTTAAAATATTGGGTATGAAAACTAAAAATAAACTCTAACAGATACTCTAAAACACACCTAATAATTTTGGTACTCTAAAATTGAGGTGGATCACCATCAAATATACCGTGCCTAGATAGTAATTTTAGGGATCCAAGTTTAGAGGAGCTGCTGAAGGAGGGGAAAGATTTAGAGGACAATTTTTTTAGAAAGACTCCCAATATAACATTTTAGAGGATAAAATATTGAGCCTCTCTTGGAGTTGCTCTTACCTTCGTTTAGAAGTGGCTTTTAGCTTCTCGTCGACAGCTGGCGCTTGCTACACCCCGGAGCGCGGCGCTGAGCACTGGCAGCGGGCCGCAAGAAGTTCCTCACGGACCCGGCCTTGCATGCTACCGTTGCGCACAGTACAGACATCACAAAGGTTTAGTTTAGGCGCGTCGTTAATTAGTTAATGATCTCTCGTCATTAGTCCCGTGACCATCTCGGTCGATAATTGGTGATTAATTCCGCATGAATTATGCATCCTAATTAAAGCATCAAACGATTCCCGCAATGATTTACGGGGGAGATCGTTTAATTATTGGACTGATTAAGGAGCATGTTGCTGATCGATTTGGAATAGAATAATTTATTGGAATCTAATGTTGCATGGTAGTAGGTAAACATGAGTTAATCTGAGCTGGTTAGGAAATTGTTGTCGATCGGGGAAAACAATCAAATGAATCGATTAGTGTATAGACTCTTACCTTAGCTCCATGATTAGTGGTGGGTTTAATTACATGCAACTACCTACTACCGAACGTGCACTATGATCCACTACTACAGAGAAATTTTTATCTTCTTTGAGAAACATTACATTTTTCACCCTACACTACACCATGACACGGGTAGCCTTAAATTAGGCAGAAAACAGAAAAAATTAACTTGTCTTAGGGTTAGTTTGGCACTGCGATATTAAGATAGACCTATGCTTTCTTAAATAGAAGTTACATGTTTGGACATTGGATCAATCTAACATGAGATGCACTGTGGTAGAGGTGGTCCTCACCTAAGTCCATTCGGTCTGCTAAAAAGTTGCAAGGCCCAAAATAGGATGTGTGTAATGACATAGGTACCCCTATGGAGAGCACATGAATGTAAAGGTAGGATTGTAAAATACATTTCATAGAAATATATATATACGTCCTGGACATAGAGAAGGGGCAGGCATTGTCTTTCACCTCCGCTCCACTACTCTCCTCATATACTATTTGGTCAGTAGCCACAATAGTTGGCGCCATCCGTGGGGACGACGGAGAGCAAGCCGCGAGATTTGAGAGGTGATGGCACCAAAAAAACTTCATCGACGGCAAGGAAGAAGCGGAGCACGACGGCAGCGCTCGCAAACACCAGTGCCTTGGTCGGCGCACCGCCGGTGTCTACATCAGCAACTGGCGCAGATGGCAATGCTGGTGTTGCGAGCGCCGCGGCGGTTGGCCTCGGTAGCGGCGCCCGAGTCGGCGGAAGCAGTGACGCCGATGCCCACGCTAGCATGGCTAGTGACCCAGCGCCTAGTGCGGGAGCGGCAGGTGGCCCCGGCGCCTAGGCCGGTGCAGCCACTTTGACGGTGGAAAACGCCCTGTTGGCGGCCCTCTGTACGTTGCAGCGCGAGCTGGCGGATCTCCGAGGAGCCGTGCGGGAAATGCAAGAGGCTCAAAGCCAGCAGAAGGCTCAGAGCCAACAAACCCCGTCGGTAGTGGCAACGGAAGCTACACCAGACCGAACGGACAGCCGCGACGCTCCCACTCCGGTCGTGTTGCGCTTTGATGTGTCGATTCGGAGTTCCCCCTCTCCGCTGGCCTACAGCAGTCAGCGTGGCCAGAGGACTTCCAGTTCCCGACCATCGAGCTGTACAAGGGCAACACGGACCCTAGGGAGTTCATTCGCGTGTACAAAACCACCATCGAGGCCGCTGGCGGGGACGACTCCACCAAGGAGAAGGGACTGTCGCTTGCGTTGCAAGAAGTGGCGCTCTCTTGGTTTTTTACCATAGAGCCGAACTCCATCTAAGCATATGAATAAATCCGGGACTGCCTGTATAACAACTTTCAGGGAAACTACGTCGAGCGCGTCGACGCGGATCAACTCTTCGCCATCAAGTAGAAGCCTTTGGAAAAGCTCTAAGAGTACTTTAAGCGTTTTGCTAAGGTTCGCTGCCAGGTTAAGGATGTCAATGAGACCACCACCATCAACGCAGCCATCCAAGGCCTTCGCCCGGAGCCGCTAACCGAATACGACGTGCGCAAGCCGATAAAGATGGTGGCCAAGCTCTTCGATAAGATGGAGAAGTATGCGAGGGCAGAAGAGGACGCACAACGGCGCAGAGGCGGCAACTCCGACACCAACTAGGTGGAGGACTCACCGAAGGACACCTTCAAGCGCAAGCAAGACTCCTCGAAGGACACTTCCGAGTGCAAGCAAGACTTCTCGAAGGACACCTCCAAACGCAAACAGGATTTGTCGAACAACAAGTCAAACTGCAAGCAGCATAGGTCTCAGAGGGCCTGCTATGTCTTCAACATTGAAGACGGCCCCCGCTAGCCGAGGGTAGAGTCGCAGAGGTCGAGGACGCGGGCAGGGCCGGGACCGAGATGATGGAACCCGTGGCGAAGGAGACCGACAGCAGTACGGCTTGTGGTGCGAAGTGCATGGCCGCGGCGACCATCTCACGCGGACATGCCCCGCCATTGCAACACTTCACCAAAGCGTCGCCAGGGACAGAGCCCTGGAAGCGGGGACACCAGTGGTGGCCCACGTGCAGCAACCCCAAGAGGGCCCTTGCGAATACAGGCCCCGGAGGGAGCCCAGCGCCGCGTCATAAATGTCATATCCGGGAGTTCCTCCTTAGAATTTTCGTCCGCGCGGCAGCAGAAAACCTACGCACGTCGGTTGCATCACGTGGCGGCATACCCAACATAAGCGCCGTCGATCTGGGCACAACACGACATCACCTTCATCATTGCCGACGCAGAGGGCGTCAACTTTCCTCACCAGAACATGGGTTAATCTCAGCATTAGACATCAGCTGGTTAGAATATTGTTGTCGATCGGGGAAAACAATCAAATGAATCGATTAGTGTATAGACTCTTACCTTAGCTCCATGATTAGTGGTGGGTTTAATTACATGCAACTACCTACTACCGAACGTGCACTATGATCCACTACTACAGAGAAAATTTTATCTTCTTTGAGAAACATTACATTTTTCACAGTACACTACACCATGACACGGGTAGCCTTAAATTAGGCAGAAAACAGAAAAAATTAACTTGTCTTAGGGTTAGTTTGGCACTGCGATATTAAGATAGACCTATGCTTTCTTAAATAGAAGTTACATGTTTGGACATTGGATCAATCTAACATGAGATGCACATATCTCAAAGCTAATCAAAGAGAACAAATGACTTAAAGAGTTTAAGAAAAACAGACAGCTTACGAATAGCAAACCCGAAAGAGAAAAGCACTTCATCTAAGTCTCACGCACGAAGTCTCATGTACGCATATGCATGTGCTTGGTATATATGTGCTTGGGACAACAGTATATATGTCTCACATAACACTCTCGAGACAAAGCCGGATTAGCATTGTTTCATACCGCATTTACAGAACTAGCCGTATGCCAACTATATTAGCAAAAATAGCACTTTTACCGTCCGGTGGGCGCGCGGTAGCGCCGGCGACGCAACACGTGGCGGGGCCACCGGCGGCAGGCAGCCTGCCTGCCTACCGCTCGGTTGGGGGATAGCAGGCAAGCCTATCGTCTGGTGAAGGGGCGGTAGGTGATTAAGCCGGTTTAATTACCTGCCCTAATTTTTTGCATTTAGTGTTTTTTTGAATTTTTAAAAATATTAAATGAGTTCAAAAAATTATGAATATTTATGTATATCCTTCCAACACAACGTACCTGACAGTGTAATTTTTGGATAATTTTACCCATTGTGAATATTGCTAAAACTTCATACAATTTTGATAATTTTACGAGTTTTTACGTATAGCAACGAGTTCCAAAAATTACAAAATTTTATGTGAAGCCTCTCGACACAGTCATAGTTATTGTGTATTTTTTGAAAATTTTATGTGGTCTAAATTAACACATTTATTTGGGTTAATTTAATCATGAATTTACGAATATTTCACATTTTTTACAATTTTATACATTAATACTTGTACAATAAAAGTAATTATAGTATTACAAAAAATACATCACACTGGATGTGATATGGTTCACCCATCTGAGCCACTGATACCTCCTCATCGAATTACATTCACCTAGGGGAAACCAAATTCAGGGTTACATCCACCCGACGAATTTTCATCCCACCCACAAAGGTTTTTGAAATAGATACTAACTCGAGTAAGTTCTCATACCCGTCCTTGACCATGGGCACGACTGTTTGAACAGTTTATAGTCTGCAGAAACTATACACTTTACCTATAAAGATAATCAACTTGTTATGTTTTATATATTTTCTTGAACATGTGAATCAAGATGGTCATCACAGGGCCTTTACAATGTATCCTCCAGTGTAAGTTACACCCGCTAAGGTTTCACATGACGATGGTTACGTCCACCACACGCAATGATGAGGACATCACTTCTCCGGATACACACAACACTCCTCCACTTGACATTCAAGGACCAATCACTAGAGCTCGCGCCCGACAATTGAATTTACAGGTGAGCTCGTTCCTAAGTACTTCTTTTTGTTCATATGAGAATCGATTGCTACCTAATGATTTAATTATGATTAGGAACCATGGAGAGGACCTAGAAGTACTTGGAGAAGGACTACGAGGCGCACAAGTCCAGCAAGGGCGATCAAATCATGTTGGAGGCCCAACTCAAACCGACTTCGAATCCAATTCGGAGTCCAGGACCAGGCCGCACTAAAACAGACGCCCAGATCACATCCGGACTCCGTTTTGGACGTTCTACATATGTATGGAAAGCTGAGAAGACTACCTTTCCAATGGCTCTGGTCCCATGTCAAAATTCCCTCTGAGTCAACGAGAATCGTCAAAACAAGTGGACGTTCAGAATCTGTCAGGGTGCTGCGCCACCGTCTTTTGGGCCTTTCGGCTTTGTATCGTGTTGGAGCCCATTAGGGGCGCGTCCAGGGGTTTTGCACGCCCCTCAATCCTTTATATTCAGCCGCCACCCCCACCATTAGGGTTTGGGTTTTGCTTAGATTAATTCTGTCTTGAACAGTTTCGCCGTTCATCGGTTTGTGAGACCCCAACTTTCGAGTGCTAAATCAATCCATCTGCAATTCAGTTGTGTTCTTCCTTGTTCTTGCTTGTGTTCTTGATTCACAGGCGAGGATTAGCCTTCTTGGCGAGGTCAACGGGCTGCGCCGCGGTTGATAACCCGAGGAGACGTGGTGCTGCGATTGCGGGGTTGAACGTGTCGTTCGGAGCCGGATCGATTTGTGTCGCGCCTCCACCAAATCGAATTTACCCGAACCTGTTGGAAGATCGGGACCTGTTCCTATCAAGTGGTAATCGAGCTTCAGGTGTTCCTTCAGTTCGCGTTACCCCTCCTTTGTTGTTTCGGTTTCGTCCTAGAGTCCATGAAAAAGCCCTACAAAAAATTGTAGTCATAGGTTGTTTCTGGCCTAGATCTCGTTTAGCCTTTGCACAATTTAATTTCAGAGTCCGTAGTGTTGAGTTTGTGTCCTTAGTCGAGTTGTGTTGCTGGTTTAGATCGTGTTTTATTTCGGGTTGTCTTGCTTCCGCTTCATCCCATACAAACCCTAGTCGTCATCCATCGCGTATTCCACCCTCTGTTTTTGTTTTCCCACCCATATCCCACCCTCTGTTTGAGTCATCCTTCGCATCTCGTGATCACACAGTATCATCCCCCACCATTCCCCGAGCTTCCGCCACCAATTTCCACCAATTCCCTCCACCCGATTTCGTTTCGGTCTCCACAGAAACCTTAACTTGGAGTCCCATCTTCAAACGGCCATAACTTTTGCATACGGACTCGAAATCAGCGATTTTTGAAATTGGGTGAAATTAAATTTTGCATCCAAACCGACGACTTAGTCGGGTTTCGGCTAATTATTTTGCCCAAATTCGGCACAGAAAGTGCGATGCTCGAGATCCAAAATTGAATTACGAATTTGTAGCATATTCATTATTTTCTGTAGAGCCACACCTTACATTGGATTGAGGTGAAACTTTGTGTGGTTCCTATTTCGTGCTTTGCTTTGTGAAAAAATAACAGAAAAAACAAAAAGAAAAATTTCGGCACTGGTTTTGCACGAGCAAAGACACTGAGTTACGTGCCTAAAAAAGGAAAAAAGAAAAGAAAGAAAAGAAAAAAAAGAAAAAAAGAGCACGATTTAGGTGACGAAATCTATTTGTTTTGTGCTTATGTTGAATTAAGTTTCTCATTCCTGGCCATCTTTGTTCTTTGTCTTCGCTTACTTTACTGGTCGTGATTCGTTGTTCATCATATCCTAACAACGATATAGGACACATTTGGACCAAAGAACTAGTACCGATGCTTTGGACATTTATTCAGCATTACTATCTGTTATTGATTTGTGTTCCATCGACATATTTGGCCTTCCAAGCTCCACATATCTACTACGGATAGCACGGTTTTGACCCTTGCAATCGTACCCACGCTCGACACGGTTTCACGAACCAGCCACCGGTTGTACCACCTGCTGCTTTGGTAAGAACACTTGTAAGAGCTTGGTAAGTCACTTCCTTTTGCGAGTTTGCCACTGCCATTACTTTGTAGTTGATAGGGATACTCCTTTTGTTTTCCCTGTGTTTCCACTAACCATGGCAGGAGACGAAGAGAACAAGACACTGGTCGATTTCAACGAGTGTGTTAGTCGCGGCCAGCTACAAGCTGCGCTCGACAAACAAAATGCTTCACTCAGCGCAAGATTGGACACCATCGTCGCCGCCATTGCCAAGTTGAACACCACGGAAGGCATTGAGCGGGTGGAGCGGCGGTTGGCTGACCTCACTGGTCGGATGGACACATTGGAGGCACGTCTGCCACCTGTCAATGACGGCCATCGTCATGATGATGACACAGTGTATGATGCAGATGGCAACATTGACCGGCGGGCGACACAAGATGCACGACTACGTCGGCGTCTTCAGCAAAACCGACAAGGTATGGGAGGTGATAACTAGAACCGACATGGTATGGAAGGTAATAACGGAACCGTCATGGTAACGACGACCCTTTTGCTAAAGTTAAGTTTACCATTCCATCTTTTCTGGTCTTTATGATGCTGAAATATATCTTGATTGGGAGATGACGGTAGAGCAAAAATTTAATTCTCACTTGGTTCTGAACAACATAGAGTTAGACAAGCTACTAGTGAGTTTAAGGGCTTTGCTATTATCCGTGGAATGAACTAAGTAACATGCGCTTACAACTTTGATACATGGGAGCGATTAAAAGAAGATATGCGTAATCGTTTTGTTCCTCCCACATATAAACTTGAATTGAGAAAAAATTGCAGCGCTTAGAACAAGGTGATCGTTCTGCTCGTGACTATTATCTGAGCTTCAAAAGGGTATGATGCGTTGTGGGGTTGTTGAGGACACGGAGGATAAGATTTGTCGTTTCTACGGGGTTCTGGCGTGAAATTCAGGATATTGTTGATTATAAAGAATTTACTCATCACAACCAGTTGTTACACCTTGCTATGCTTGCAGAAAAGAATTGCGAGGGCGCAAGGAATCAGCGAAGGCACGCACTGAGCGACCCTTCTACACACCGCGAACGACTACATCGGCGGGACTGCCCAAGTCTTCTTGAATTTTCGTTCTCCTCCACCACACGTGAACAAGATTGCAGCAGCGCCACCAAGCCACCTTCAAAAATTCTTTGCGAGTTCCAGCCAAGAGTTCTTCTTCCGTGGCTTCAACGGGCGCTCCTCCGACATTGGTGCCATCGCTGCCATGGGCTTGGTCATGTGCAAAAGAATTGCCTAGCCAGCGGGCATACATCGCCACGAAGATGGAGGCTACATCAGCACCGGATGTCGAGGAGGAGGATGATGTTGCTTGCGCCTCGGGCGACAATGGCGGTGGTGATAACGACTTGGTCCTTGGTGGGCGTCCACAGCGACGCTTACGGAGCATCATTGTGCAGCGAGTCCTTAGCACACAGTACAACAACCCGATAAGCTTCAACGCCATAATTTGTTTCAGACTTTCTTCGCAATCAAGAACCGGCGTGCACGTGTCATCATTGATGGAGGAAGTTGTAACAACTTGGTGAGTTCGATTTGGTCAAGAAGCTTGGCTTGACCACGCGACCACATCCACATCCATACCATATTCGGTGGTTAAATGATTCGGAAAAGCTAAGGTAACGCAAACATGCCGAGTCCATTTTTCCATTGGTGCTTATCTTGATCATGTTGATTGTGATGTGGTTCCCATGCAAGCATGCTCTCTTTTATTGGGTCGACCTTGGGAATTTGATAATGATGCTTTACACCATGGTAGTAGTAACAAATACACTTTTATGCATAAGGAAAGAAAGTTACTTTCGCCTTTGACCCAGTGAGATTATAGAGGCCGATAGGAGAGAATTGCTGCTGCTAATGATGCAAAGGAACATGATAAATCTGAAAAACAGCAAGTAATCCATTTAAAAATTTTGTTATGCTTGCCACAAAATCAGACCTTGCTGAAATTGATGATGTTAATGATACATGCTATGTTTTTGTGTGCAAAGATGTTTTATTTTCTCTTGATAATATGCCTTGCACTTTGCTGCTCCTGTCACTAACCTTTGCGGGAGTTTAGAGATGTTTTCCGATGAGATACCTCCGGGACTTCCACCCATTCGAGGGATTGAACACCAGATTGACTTGATCCACAGGCGAGTTTGCCAAACCGTGCGGCGTCTGGGACCAATCCGAAGAGACTAAGGAGATTCAGCGACAAGTCCAAGACCTTTTGGACCGTGGGTATGTACGTGAGAGTCTTAGTCCTTGTGTTGTTCTGTTCTTTTGGTTCCCAAAAGATGGTTCTTGGCGTATGTGTGTAGATTGTAGAGCCATTAACAACATTACTATAAGGTATCGTCATCCTATTCCTAGGCTAGACGACATGCTTGATGAGTTGTGTGGTGCTATAATTTTCACAAAGATTGACTTGCGTAGTGGATACCACCAAATAAGAATGAAACTTGGCGATGAATGGAAAAACTGCTTTTAAAACTAAGTTCGGCTTGTATGAGTGGTTAGTCATTCCTTTTGGTTTAACTAATGCACCTAGCACTTTCATGAGATTAATGCACGAGGTTTTACGTCCTTTCATTGGCAAATTTGTGGTTGTTTACTTTGATGATATCTTGATTTATAGCAAGTCCATGGATGAACATTTGAATCACTTACGTGCTGTTTTTAATGCTTTGAAAGATGCGCGTTTGTTTGGTAACCTTGACAAGTGCACCTTTTGCACGGATCGAATCTCTTTTCTTGGCTATGTTGTGACTCCACAGGGAATTGAGGTTGATAGAGCCAAGGTGGAGGCGATATGGAGTTGGCCCACGCCCACGACGGTCTCCCAAGTGCGGAGTTTTCTTGGCCTTGCAGGATTTTATCGCCGCTTTGTCAAGGAATTCAGCACCATTGCGACGCCATTGATTGAGTTGACAAAGAAGGGCGTCGTGTTCCATTGGGGGCCATCACAAGAGGAGTCCTTTAATCTTTTGAAGGACAAGCTTACACACGCACCATTGCTCCAACTTCCGGATTTTGGTAAGACTTTTGAGCTGGAATGTGATGCTAGTGGAATTGGTATTGGTGGTGTTTTGATGCAAGAAGGCAAACCTGTTGCCTACTTTAGTGAAAAATTGAATGATCCTGCTCTTAATTATTCCACGTATGATAAAGAATTGTATGCTCTTGTTCGTTCTTTAGAGACGTGGCAACACTATTTATGGTCTAAAGAATTTGTCATTCATTCCGATCATGAATCACTTAAGCATATTCGTAGTCAAACCAATTTGAATCGTAGACATGCTAAGTGGGTTGAATTTATTGAATCTTTTCCTTATGTCATTAAACACAAGAAAGGGAAGGATAATGTGATTGCTGATGCTTTGTCTCGACGCTATACCATGTTGTCTCAACTTGATTGCCGCATTTTTGGTCTTGAAACTATTAAAGGACAATATGTTAATGATGGTGATTTTAAAGATGTGATGGAAAATTGTAAAGAGCGACGTACATGGAACAAATATGTGATACATGATGGGTTTTGTTTAGAGCTAACCGCCTATGCATTCCAGTTGGTTCCGTTCGTCTTTTGTTGTTGCAGGAGGCACATGGAGGAGGATTGATGGGACATTTTGGTGCCAAGAAGACAGAGGAGGTGCTGGCCACACATTTCTTTTGGCCAAGGATGAGACGAGATGTAGAGCGGTTCGTGGCTCGGTGCGCCACATGTCAAAAAGCTAAGTCGCGGTTGAACCCACATGGTTTGTATATGCCTCTTCCCGTTCCTTCTATTCCTTGGGCTGATATATCTATGGACTTTGTTTTGGGATTGCCAAGGACTAAGAGGGGGAGGGATAGTATTTTGTGGTGGTTGATCGTTTTTCTAAGATGTCACATTTTATTCCTTGTCATAAAAGCGACGATGCTGTTCATATTGCTGACCTTTTCTTTCAAGAAATCGTTCGCTTGCATGGTATGCCTTCTACTATTGTTTCAGATCGCGATGCAAAATTCTTGAGTCACTTTTGCGCACTTTGTGGAATAAATTGGGGACAAAGCTGCTGTTTTCTACAACTTGTCATCCCTAAACGATGGACAAGCAGAGGTAGTGAATCGCACATTGTCCACCATGTTGAGAGCGATCTTGAAGCGCAATTTGAAGATGTGGGAAGAGTGTTTGCCGCATGTGGAGTTTGCATATAACAGTGGAACACTCCACCACCAAGGTAAGTCCTTCCGGTAGTGTATGGATTTAACCCCGTGCTCCTATTGATCTTTTGCCTTTACCTACCACCGAGAGAACACATAATGATGCTAAAAGCGTGCTGAATTTATTCTTAAATTGCATGAAACCACTAAGGCAAATATTGAAAAGATGAATGAAAAGTATAGAATTGCTGGTAGTGAAGGTAGAAGGGAAGTTAAACTTGTACCGGGTGATTTGGTTTGGTTACACTTAAGAAAAGATAGATTTCCTGAGTTAAGAAAATCAAAATTGATGCCTAGAGCTGCTGGTCCTTTTAAGATAATTGAGAAGATAAATGATAATGCATATAAACTTGAGTTGCCTCCCGAGTTTGCGGTTAGTCCCACCTTTAACATTTCAGATTTGAAGCCATACTTGGGAGAAGAAGATGAGGCTGAGTTGAGGACAACTCCGCTTCAAGAGGGGAGGATGATGAGGACATCACTTCTCGGATACACACAACACTCCTCCACTTGACATTCAGGACCAATCACTAGAGCTCGCGCCCGACAATTGAATTTACAGGTGAGCTCGTTCCTAAGTACTTCTTTTTGTTCATATGAGAATCGATTGCTACCTAATGATTTAATTATGATTAGAAACCATGGAGATTTCGTAAGATTTTCCTGAGTTACATGCTTCTCTGAGTTCCAAACTGGCCCTAAAGGTGATGAGGTCTCGTAAGATTTTCCTTCATCCTTCACTATATCAGTACTACTTACCTTGACAGTTTGACAGCTACACTCGTGTTGTAAAAGGGTGAAACGTGAGTGAAACGCTGTTTCAAGGGTACTTGTTCAACTTCAGTTGATAATGTACGATCGATATACTGTCCTTCAAAAGATGGCAGGTTGGGTTGGAATGAAACTAGACCTGTATTATATATATGCATGTAACGTGCCGGTTCCTTAAATCTCTTTTCAGAGTGAGACCATGAACTCAAGTCCAAAGAATTCCCTCTGCGACAGCGACAAGCAAAACTGATCTCGCACAAAGAGGAGCTCTCTGGACTTCACAATTATACCACCTTAATTGGGAACAGATTTCCCTCTTGCTCTCTCTATTTCCCTTCTCTCTTTACCGTCAATTTTGCAAAAATCAACTGACCAAACAGTTCTTGGTCATCCAGGCATGCGGCGTGCAGATGATATAGCATCACTTTGTTCTTTTCTTGTACACATTTTTCTCAGAGGTAACATGAGTGAGAAACATTCATGTTTACGTGGACGATCCCACCTGCCTTCTCTTGCAAATGATTGGAGCAATCAGCATCCATACTGCAAGTGCGAGCATTGGTCAGTGAACACAGCGCACATACAGTTTCAACTTTCAATGCAGCAAAGATACAATACAAATTTGGTTCTGTGAACAAATGCTCTGACAACGTGTTGCTCAGCTCACTGGGGTTCAGGGATTAGTTCACTTACTGTACACGATTGCTGCTAGCCATGCGTTAGCAACACGTACCCATGTACTCGCCCAACCAACATCTATTGTCCACCTGAGGCAATGATCATAATGTTTTTCAAATTTAGACAACATAATATTAGTCCATATATGCACTTGTGCCGGATCGATTTGTGTCGCGCCTCCACCAAATCGAATTTACCCAGAACCTGTTGGAAGATCGGGACCCCGTTCCTATCACGCAAACCCCCTCTTGCGCCCACACAGCGGCTTACACCAATGATATGACCCATCTCCACAACGGCTTAAAACCAACGACACGACTCGTGGGTCACTCCAATGTAGGGCTGGCAAAAAAGCTCGGGCTCGGCTCGGGCTCGTGAAGACTTGGCTCGGCTCGTGAATGAAACGAGCCGAACCGAGCCAGCAAAAAAGCTCGGGATCTAAACGAGCCGAGCCCGAGCCAGCTTGGCTCGGCCCAACTGCCCGATGGCCCAATGGGCAATGGCCCGACGGCCGACGCCCCCCGAGGCCTCGACCACCCGATGCCTCCTGGCTCCTGCCCTCCCGGCCTCCCCCACTCGGCTCTCTCCTCTCTCAGTCTCTCTCTCCCTCCCGGTCTCTCCAGTCTCCACTCACGCGCGGACGCGCCCGGCGCCCCCTCCCTCTCCCTATTTCCTTCATTCCTTGCCCCGGCCGACGCCGCCACCCTCTCGCGCCCGCGTCTCGGCGCCTCTGCCCCGGCGCTCGGCGCCTCCCCTCGGTGCTGCTCCCCCCTTCACGCCAACTCCCCGCCGCGCCGCATAGCTCCACGGCCGGATCTGTGGCCTAGGCCCAGATCTGGCGCCTAGTTCTTCCATCCCGCCCGATCTAGGGTTGGCTTGATGGGGTTTGGTTGCTATTTGCTTTGATTTGTACGTTTGTGATTTGCTAACTTTTTGTGAGGTTTTGCCTAGGGTTAGGTTTTTGGGAGGCGGGTGACCGTGGTGTCTCCACTGGTGAACCGTCGCCGTCGCTGGGAGTACCGTGGCTCGGCGAATCCCGCCGCCGCCCTCACCGTAACCCTCTTCTCTCCTTCTTTTACCTCTGGTGAGTGGTGACATGCTTATGGTTCCTGTGCTCTACCGTGGTGAATGCTTATGGTTTCTAGTCTATGTTGGATGAAATGGGATAATGGTAATACACGAATGGTGAGATGGTGTGGGTTTACCTGCACTGGTACTTGTGAGGAATGTTAGGGTTTGGGGCTGGTTGCGGTCGCTGGCTTGCGGTTGCTGGCTTGCGGTTGCTGGCTTGCGGTGGGGTGGTTGCCATGCCTTCGTCTTCTTGCCGTTGCCCGTCGGTTCCCCTCGGTGGTTGTTGGCTCGCGAGCCCGCTCGAGCTGGCTCGAGCCGCATCACGAGCCGAACCGAGCCCACAAAAAAGCTTGATACCCTAACCAAGCCGAGCCGAACCGAGCCTCCATTCCACCAAGCTTTCACGAGCCGAGCCGAGCCCGGCTCGGCTCGGCTCGTTGCCACCCCTACTCCAATGGTACAATCTTACTGGTGGATATAAATTATTTAGTTAAATCGTATCCATTATAGACTTGTGGTTGTACTGTTTTACATTGGGAGGTCATCATAGAATTAAGTCGTTAAAGTTATCTGGGTGGTGCATACCACCATTTCTCATACTACATCCACACCAACCGTGATACCGTCTGTCTAGATATGGTAACAGTAGGTTTTAGAGTTTTGAGAAACACAAAACGAAGTTAGCTCAAATATACCAGTCATTTTCCTCCAATAACTGCCCAAAATAAGTTCTATGATTAAAAGATAATGATTAAGGCAAGTTAATACCATAATACTTAAGCAAAACTAGCATGGCGCTTAAGTGAGATATATTGCTAGTAAAGTTACCATTAATTATCTAGAATGATAAGGATCATGTGATTCATGTGTATAAATGATGATATAATATTATTACAATATCAAGTAGGCATATATCTAACCTTAAGTGTAACATACATTTGCATAACAAGTAGGTTTAATATGATCAAAGTATTGACTCGTCGAGCTCACAGGCTGGTTGGTCTTGGAACTCTTGAGTTTGCTCGAACTGGGGCTTTTCTGCGTCCTCGTACTCTACTCGGATGATCGCATCGGAAAACGAACAAATAGACGAGCAAAACAAATAAATACAAATAAAAAATCCAATTTTACTCTAAATTGAACGAAGCCACTACCATTAGATAGATCTTGAATTTAAAAAAATTAGAAACAAATTTTATAAATTTTGGAACTAAAACAAATGAGAACGAGTCCTTCAAAATTTAAACCATGATTTAATCCAAGAAAAAACAAAGAAGAGAGGTTACCCTCACTGACATGGGGGCCCACAAATTTTATTTAAATTTACAAGTTAATTTTTTACTGAAAATCTTTACTAAGGCTGAAAGTTGGATCCTACTAGATTTTAAATTAATTTGATTCACTTCTTAAAAGAAAAAGCTCTACGACTGGTAGGTAGGACCTTTTTATTGTGCAAACAGTAGAACGGGCCTACTTGTCAGTTGCTTAAACCTTAAACTAATCAGTTAAAATATTTTTAAGAGCCGACGAGGCCCACATATCAGTGGGATGAGCTCTAATTAAATAGGGATGGCCCACATATCAACGACAGATTTACGAAACTACTGATATGTCATTAATGCTTAACTAAGTATGGCTTAAATCCTAATGGCTTCGCTACAGTGCTTCTTCCTCGCTGGAAAGGGAGACCATGGTGGCCAGATGCATGCCCAAAAATAGAACCATTGACTCAACATGCACCTCTAGGCGAGGTATCGTGACCCAATTTTGAGGGTAGGGGCGGGCAGTGAGCTTGTGTGGCGGTGCTAGGCTAAGCGTGGCATAGTGGCGCTATAGGGTATTAGAGCCCAATTTGTCGCTACGGGAGTATCACTGTATGGTGAGAAACGTACCAGAGGTGATCCCGAAATGCGTTGGGCTAGTGAGTGGCGCAGTGTCGGACAAACGCATGTGGTGCGTGGCTAGGGCATGTTTGGCGTGGTATGGAGAGGCACAGCGCGTTCCAGGTTGGGCCAGGGGCTAACTGGGCCGGACTAAGGCCTGACAGGCCGAGAGGAGGCGGGTGGGCTTGCTTGGGCCAGCCCAAGGAAGGTTTTGAAATTTGAAAATTTTCAAATTTTAAGTGAGTTTTGAGAGAGGCTTTTTGAATTCAAACTTACTTTTAAAATTTCATTTCAAGAAATTTTGAAATCCCAAAAATGGGGTGTTACACCCATTTACTTTGAGGAATTAGCTAAGGCACGTACATTACTTTTGGCCGTGCGCCGCGCGCGCGTCCAAGTCCGCCACACGCCCACGCCAACGCCAAGGCTGGAGCGTGAGTGCCTCCGCTCCGCCGTCGTCCGTCCCCCGTCTGTAATTGGCCCCACCACCGCGCGCACCCGAACGAACGTCCGCACACACGATGTATCGGCGCGACGGCACGCGCACGCACTCTCCGGCGGTCTCCACATCACGCAACTTCTTTGGTTCACGGACGCGCCAAGCCATTGCCGAGGCCCGTTCACGTCGCGTCGCGCCACGCCTGGGCCCGGCGCGCGCAAACGCCGAACGCTCGACGGGCGCCGCCAATTCACGTTCTCGGCTTTCCCGCACGACACGACACGACAGCCGTGGGCCGAGCTACCAGCGGCACCGTGCCGCTCCGCCGAGGCCGCCCTTCCTCTCCTCTCCATTCGAATCATGACATATGGTCATGCAAAGAGGTGGTTGGTTTATTCTACCCTATGTCATGGGATTGAAAAGGTCTAATATGGGGATCTAGCCTATTCTAAAAAGCTATTTTTCAGCTTTTCTACAGTAACTAGCTTTTAAACGGAGTATTTTTTAGATAGGGTCTACTAGTTAATTGTAGTATATACTTTACTGACTTCATTTATATCGGCAAAAACCGTATGTGAGTTTCTGTTACTCTGTAATCTCTCGTACAAACAGCTCAAAAGTCACAAGCCGCAGCCAAAAAGAACAGGCCCTAGATCCCATTTGAAACTTAGGAATTTTTGCTAATTCTTACTAAAATTGAACTATACTCGTTTCAGCTTTAGCTTCTAGCTTCTATCTTTTAATTCACTATTCCTTAATTTCATCTTTTTCTAGCCTTTTGTCTTTTCTTTTTCCCGTATTCCTTCGTATTATCCGTGATGGACTAACTTGGTTTTTTATTTTTAATTTTTTTAAAATTTAATTACGTTAAATAAGTCACCATCAGCTAGAATAAAAAAATAAACCAGATACGTCAAACTAAGCGCCCTATATATTCATGTGAAATTCTCTGAGTTCCAAACTGGCCCTAAAGGTGATGAGGTCTCGTAAGATTTTCCTTCATCCTTCACTATATCAGTACTACTTACCTTGGCAGTTTGACAGCTACACTCGTGTTGTAAAAGGGTGAAACGTGAGTGAAACGCTGTTTCAAGGGTACTTGTTCAACTTCAGTTGATAATGTAGGATCGATATACTGTCCTTCAAAAGATGGCAGGTTGGGTTCGAATGAAACTAGACCTGTATTATATATATGCATGTAACGTGCCGGTTCCTTAAATCTCTTTTCAGAGTGAGACCATGAACTCAAGTCCAAAGAATTCCCTCTGCGACAGCGACAAGCAAAACTGATCTCGCACAAAGAGGAGCTCTCTGGACTTCACAATTACACCACCTTAATTGGGAACAGATTTCCCTCTTGCTCTCTCTATTTCCCTTCTCTCTTTACCGTCAATTTTGCAAAAATCAACTGACCAAACAGTTCTTGGTCATCCAGGCATGCGGCGTGCAGATGATATAGCATCACTTTGTTCTTTTCTTGTACACATTTTTCTCAGAGGTAACATGAGTGAGAAACATTCATGTTTACGTGGACGATCCCACCTGCCTTCTCTTGCAAATGACTGGAGCAATCAGCATCCATACTGCAAGTGCGAGCATAGGTCAGTGAACACAGCGCACATACAGTTTCAACTTTCAATGCAGCAAAGATACAATACAAATTTGGTTCTGTGAACAAATGCTCTGACAACGTGTGCTCAGCTCACTGGGGTTCAGGGATTTGTTCACTTACTGTACACGATTGCTGCTAGCCATGCGTTAGCAACACGTACCCATGTACTCGCCCAGCCAACATCTATTGTCCACCTGAGGCAATGATCATAATGTTTTTCAAATTTAGACAACATAATATTAGTCCATATATGTACTTGTGTAGTTTATCACTGCATAAATATCTTCCTGAAATTAAAGAGAGTGGAGTTTGTCTGAACTTACTTTTCCATGGTTTGATGCGCATTCCAACCAACAAAGATCATGGCAAAGTACATGGCGCCCATGGCAAACACGAAATGGAAGAAACCAAACCCGTAGGGGGTATCGTCTTCTGACTCAACTTCAGTCTTCTTGAACTGCAAATGCTTAGAGGCAGTTCAATTTGAATCGTGTGCTTCACCCATCTGGTGATCAATTCAATACAGCTGACAACATACCTGGAAGCATTTAGAATCTATTCCCGTGGAGAAAGTCGCCATGACGATGACAATAACAGCGAAAACAAAACTCTGCAGAAGTCGACATTTCGTTTTCCAGTTAGAACTAGGAAAATGGCCCGCGCACATGCACGGACATCATCTTTAGTGCATTAAAAATGTTTGCAAATAAAGTTTTAATTTCATATTATTCGATTTGAATGAAATGCGTGGGTGAGTGGAATGACTTGTGATAAGTTCAAATGGTTTTAGTTGATATTTCAAGATTTTGTTTAATATATCCATCACAAACTTCTTCATACCAGCCAAATCAAATATGAATATACAAATTTACGTACAGTAAACCGGAGTCCTATAACGTGAAAAGACTGAATTAGATAGTGACAAAGAAGCACCTCTAAGATAAAAGGATGTGTGCCATTCGCGTGTGTAGATTTGCTAAATTTTTGTACATGCATTCTAAAAAATGACATCGATGAAAATTGGATTTGTTAACAAAAGCTTCTTTATATAGATTAGGGTTCATAGAATTAAAGGTCGGATGTTTTTCTTTTTTTGTGAGAATTTATATCTATTTCTCTTCTCTCTTAGCAACTCGAAAACATCCGTCATTGGTTTTTAGTAATGAAGAGAAGCCAGTTCATCATTCTAGTACGCAGTAAGTTGATGCCATTTTTTTTTTCCTTCGGTAAATTTTCTGAGCTATCACTGAAGATAAGAAGCATCACTGAAGAGGGCTCTAAGAATGTGTTTACCGTGATGTTGAGCCAATGTGCACTTGTTGCAGCTTCTGCTTTCTTGTTGCAAATCTCTGTGTGTGGCTCACTATTTGTGGGGTAAATTTACAGCACAAAAAAATGAGGAAGGAACTTGTATCATGAAATGGGCTAGTTTGATATGCAATCACATCGATCAGAATTCAGATTTGAATCTTTACCTTCTAATTGCTGACCAGCACAGGAACACAACGTACACTCCCATCAGCCCTGGTGCCAGATAGCCTGCCTTTACCTGATCTTGAGAACAGTGAAATTTGATTATAAATCTTGGTCAACATCTCAATTGATAACAACATTTTATTGGAGAGTGTGTTTACCTTGGAGTTCAATGAGATGCAGGACATGAGCTGTACAAGCACCAGTGTGATGGTGATGAACAGAATGTTCAGCTTGCAGGTCGGCCTCGGCGCGTACCAGACGTACATCAGAACAATCCCTACGATAGATCCAACATACGCTACGATGGAGATCACAAGCACCTGCATGTGGCTGCAAATTCAACCATATACATACTGCCACTGTTAGATTACGGCGTCAGATGGTAACCATACACAACAACTTGGTCTGGACAAGCCTACCATCTCTCGAGGTTTATCTCTGACCGGCAACAGTCGTTGAGCCATGTGATGAAGCTGGTCACACTGATTAGTTGAATAATAAGAAATGCCCTGTTTAATTCCAAGACAAGTAAAGACGTATCCTTGAAACCTAAACTGAAGAACAAGAAATGCCTGAAAAAGGCAGGCATGCGTGTGACGTACCCTGCTCCAAAATGCGCGACCTTCCCTGGAGAAAAAATTCAGACAAACACGCCATCATCATCAATGGCATGCAAGAGGGAGTTTTAAGAGCAAAGAGGTGACCAGAGGGAGGCAGACAGATCTAGCGGCGGAACTGACCGTAGAGCTGGATGAAGGGCGACGACACGAAAAAGGAGATCACCGTGAAGCCCATCCACAGGACGATCTTGGCCGGCCACCACTCGGAGTGCCACGAGTTCCGGCAGTCCTGCACCTTCCTTGTGTTCACGGTCGACAGGAACATGACGAAGAAGAAGAGCTGATAAAAAACGTCTTGTCAAGGACAACATGCAACCGTACCTACTGCTCCAAAACATGAACATTTCTGAATTCTGAATCATTTCCAAGGATACGAAGCAGCCGAGGCTGATCCGCAGAACGCCCTCCGCTCCGAGGCAGTACCGCGCGCCCTGGCAACCCTTGAGGCGCTGGAGCTCGGAGAGGGCGGAGTTGCCGTAGTCGCGGATGGTCCAGGCGAGGAGGTTGGTGACGAGGAAGATGAGCGCGTAGACGTAGCGCGCCATCATGGGGTTGGGGCAGAGGCACAGGTGCGCGCAGCACGAGTCCTCCATGAACCGGATGTACCTCTCCCTTGACCCGCTCCTCTGGCCGCCGCCGCCTTCCCTCTCCCCCGGCGTCACGCCGTCGCCGCCGTGGACCGCCATGCCCTCTTCGCTGTCCATGCTGCTGCAAAGTGTCATCCCAAGAACAGCACTGCCGCTTCCTGCACACGCACAATCCCACACAAGATTCACATCACACGCGAGTTGCGGCACGAGATCGTTCGTTCGTTGCGTACGCGTCGATCGCCTGTCATCCTCGCCGCCTCGGCGCGCGTGATCGAAAACGATGTGTTCCTTTGCACCAAAGCCATCATCCCGGAAGAGTGTTGTTCTTGTCTTGCTTTATGGGCAAGACTACTGCCGCTGCTTGCTTCGACCAGCGAGCGCTCCAGTTTGACTCGCTTTGACCAACAAATTTGTCATAACTGACTAACCGTGACAGTCGTAGTAACCGTCACCCCTAAGTTTGCAAGGCAAGAAAAACATTTAATTTTTCTTTTACTTGTCCCGTTTCGGCTTGATTCCCCAGCTTCCAATAGTTAAGATTGTGTTCAACTGCTCAAGAATCATTGATATTTTCTTTCTAATTACCATCCAGATTTATGATAATTGGATTAGAGATTCAACGGCCAGGAATTCTTCCTGCCCCCTACAAAAAAAAAATCTTCCCTCGCCAAAAAAAAGGAGCCGTTAGATCTCTAATCCAACGGCCTAAAATTTAGATAATTGTTAGAAAGAAAACTTCTGGGTAATATCTAGACACATCCTTCTTCCAAAGCTTACATGTTGTGGTGTCTAATTTCACTGTCTTGACAGGGATGGGGGATAATATAAAGAGGTGAAAGGCAACTAAAAGGAAAGGTAACCCAGAGAAGAGGAATTGTACTAGTAACGAGCTTGGCTTTAAAGGAAGAATAGGATTAAAGATGGACATAAAGAAAGCTCCATGGACTGGAGACTGGAGGAGGATGCACAATTGCACATGGCTTTTTTGTGCCTATCATGTGGAGCTTTGCAGGTTTGTAGAAAAAGAGCAAAGCTGCAAAGCAAAGCATACAATGATGGTGGAGTGGAAGGAGGAAAAATAAAGGAAGCTAGGTGAAATTCCTTGGGGAATATATACCAGTTGTTAAGAGTATTTAGGTCTTTTCCTGTTTTCTACGGTTTGTGTCCATTGTACTATATAAGCCACATAGGCTATTGCAATAGATTTGTGCTTTAAGGTTTCTTACATGTTATCAGAGTCTATGTTTTGAACTTAGCCTTAGCTCCGGCCGTCACCGGTCACCACCGGCCACCACTGCCCCCAGGAGGAGTGTGTTCCACTCCCGGGGGAGGCCACCTCCTTCCACTCCAAGCACGCGCCACTGCCTACCGCCTTCGCGCCAGATCCGGACGCATCCAGCCTCCTTGCACCAGATCCGACCAGCTCTGGCCTTGGCCGCGCTTCGCGCCACCACTTCAACGCCGGGCAGCCACTTGTTCAATAGCTCCTCTGGTGGATCTTCGCTAGTCACTGGATCCCGTCACCCATGCGGCTCCACCTCGCTCTCTTTGGGCCGCCGCCAGGCCCTCTTGGCCTGCTCTTTCGCTGTCGGTAGCACGCCGCCCAGATCTGGACACCTCCATGCCAGATCCATGCGGATCTAAGTTGCCTCGTCTCCTAGCAGCTGCCAGCTCCTTCTAGCCTCCCAGCGTTGTCCCAGCTGTCGGATCCTGTCGTCGCCAGATCCCTCCGCTGCTCGAGCCTCTCCACCTGCGCCAGGCTGACCCCTAGCCCGGATCCATGCTGCCTGCACCAGATCCGGACTCGCCTCACCTGGATCCGGGCACCACCACACCGGATCTGTCCGTCCTGCCTAAAGCCGACGTCGCCGTCCTCTTCTTGAACCGCCACCACCGTCGCTCGCTTCTTCTGGCCACCGATCGTCTACCTTCCCCTCACGCTGCCGCTGAGGAGAGGAATGGGAGGCGTGGATGGTAGAGGCGGCGAAGTTGAGGTAGAAGACGAGGGCAACGTGCGTCGTCACTGGGTTAGTGCCGTCAGTGTAGAAGTGGGGATCCACCGACGCCATGGCTGCTTCAGCCAAGGAGATGGAGATGGCTCGGATAGGAATGGGAATGGCACGAATGGGTGGCCTCTCGGTGTTTTTATGATGGCATTCGGAATCCTATTGAGAATGGGATCATCAAGAACATGTTGGACCTCGAACCTGCTGTTGCTTAGTACCTTGATTCTTTTGTTTAATCTTTTGTTGCGTCCATTCAAATCAGTAGTATTTATCTTTGAGTTTGTCAAAGTTGTGCGAGTCCACAAAATCGTTGTCAATCACCCGATTGCTTTGCTAGCTACAGTTCATCCTCTCAGATGCGTGTGGTCATCTCCTTCCTTTCGCATAGCCATAGATCATAGAAATCTTCATAATGCTGCCGCTTCTCTTTGAGCAGCTGCCCCGAGCTTCTAAGGCCGCTGTACTTTTCTGCACTGTGCCTCCATTGTGCTTCTTGTGCATAGCGCCGTCGCCGTCTTGGGCTTCGATCTGTGCTGCTATATTTCTATCTTCCTCTTCAGCTTGATTTGATAGCTCTCTACTTGTGTCACCTTCCACATCCTCTTCATTGTGTTACCACGGTTGACTTTGTTTCCGCTTACGTCTACCTTATCGGCTCATACACTTTGTGCTTTATGGGCTACTGCACGATTTTGGATGGGAGGCGATCTTTCCGATACAATTTTCCAAGACTTACATGCTTTGATGATATCTTCAAGACACGAATATTGGAATTTTTCTATTTTATTGTCAATTCTTTTCAAATGTAGTGCTATTGCGTACGCCTTACATTTGAGAGGGGTGTTAAGGGTATTTAGGTTTTTTTCCTATTTTCTAAGGTTTGTGTCTATTGTACTTATCGATGTTTTAATATCGATCTTACGTATGATTTATGTGGATTCGGGAAAACTCTTAGAAGACCCAGTGTATGCGCATGCGGAGTAGAGACACGGGAAACTTTATCCTAGTTCAGGCCTTCTTCTAAGAGAATAACAACCCTACGTCTAGTGTGATTGCTAATTGCTAGAAAGTGGATTACAACAGAGAATTACACGAATGGCTAGTGCTATCTTGTGTGAATGATTCACCAATCCTCCTCTTCTCCCTTTGACATTAACCTTTAAATAGCTGGTGAAGCGACGGCAGTGGTCCCGCACCAGAAGATGCCTTGACGCTTCAGATGATAACCGCCTGACAGAAGTTACTATCAGATAGACATAAGAGACCGTTCACCGTGTAGCGGTTGTTGTCAGAGAGAGATCATATGCGGTTAGTGGACTAACGCACGTTCTAACTACCTTGTTAGACGAACCGACAGTGTAGTTCATTGCCGTAGACAAGTCAGTTGGAGATAGATTTGTCGTAGGAAGACTTACAATTATATGGTTGTAAAAGGACTTATGACCATAGGATAGTCGCAGTAAAACTTACGACCATATGGGTAGTCCCAGTAAGGCTTACAACTATGAGGTCGTAGAAGAATTTACGACTATATGGTTGTAGAAGTGCTTACGACCATCCTACCATATTTATCTCTTATCGATAAGGGGTATATTTAAAGAATATAATGACGTAATAATTTGAGAATTATTCTATCCTTATCAGTACTATATAAGCCCTATGGACTATTACATTAGATTTATGCTTCAAGATTTCATATACCAGTAACTGACTAACTGTGCCCACTTAAAGTGATAATTTGTGTTGATGTGCATGCTTGGTGTAACTTTGCGCTTGCTACTGGTGGTGGTACCTCCGTGCCGCCTCTGAAAATATTAGTGCCGATTAACCTGGTTGGAATAGTTTGGTGCAGAGGATCTGATAAAGTTTTCCAGATATCCTTTGCCTAATATCTCTGTTCTTTTTCAGCTTTTTAATTTTATTTTTAATTTTTTATAGTAACTAATTTTTAAATAAAGTATCTTTTCAAGATAGGATCACTAGTTAATTGTAGTACATACTGTACCGACTTCATTTATATCGGCAAAAACCACACGTGAGTTTCAGTTACTCTATAATCTCTCGTACAAATAGCCCAAAAACCATAAACCGCAGCCAAAAATCATAAGGCTCAGCAAAAAAAAAACAGATCCATTGTCGGTCCTAATTTAAGCTAGATATTTCTGAATTCTGCGTAACAGAGGGTCTTCTCTCTAGCCAATCCCATCTCTCTCTTTTTCTTTTTTTTTACTTTCTCTTGTTCTCTGTATTGACAGACTGACAGAATTTCATACAGCCAGTCCGCGATATCAACATAGAAATACAGAAGAGAGGCCAAGCATGTACAGTAATAAAACATCATGCATCTTGACGCTCCTTGTGAGCAATAGCTCATCGCACAGACACGATTGAACTTAATAATACCATGTTGCAAAAACTAGCTAGCTCAAATGAACAAGCAATTAATCAAGAAAGAAGTAGGAAAGAACATGTTTGTGTCTCAATTAGAAGCAGCAGCAGCAGCAGCAGCAACGCACCTTACATCCAGGTCGATGCATCTACCGGTCCAGAATCCGATCCCCTGTCGTGGCAGCTGTTGGAAGAAGGAATCAAAGAAAGATTGTCAAGCAGGATGAGAGATCGCGTGAAGTTCAAGATATTTCTAATGAGTAATTGCTATTTGGTTAAGTTAAATTTAAATTTTGTAAAACTTTAAAAAAGTTTTAATTTCAGATTGTGATGTCTGATTGTCATTGGGCAAGTGGTTAGAACTCTTGCCTTATTTTTGTAAAATATAGTTAAGTGTAATCTGAACTTGATAAGTCTTATATCATTTGAGTAAAGATTTTAAATACCATTAAAAAATTTAAACGAGCATTCACTCATGACCACGAAAAGCAAAAACCAAATGCTCTTGCGTATGCCGCAGCAATCGACCCCAACAGCGAAACTGATCAATGGAGAGAATTAATTACAAAGGGAAAACCATCTCATGCATACTCATTTACATTCGGATCAACAGAGAATAGAAATTACATTCATACTAATACACATTTTCTTCTATACAATGGAGAGAATTAATTACAAAGGGAAAACCATCTCATGCATACTCATTTACATTCGGATCAACAGAGAATAGAAATTACATTCATACTAATACACATTTTCTTCTATACATCAATATTAAGAGAAATGCGAAGTTACATTCATATCATCTCATACATTAGGATTCACCGTCGAACCAACACTGCACCGCTATTTCTTTGTGAGTAAATTAGTACTTAAGATGCCGAAAAAGATCGAACAAAAGAACAAATAAAACTAAACGAACCAAAGAAAAAAAGAGAGATTGCCGTCAAAGCCCTAGAGGTTAAGTTTGGGCAGGTCTGACCGTTCACGGAGATACCTGACCGTCCGGGGGTCAATCAGCACCTCTCACAATCATAGGGTCATCACTCGGCATAAACAAACCTGAGTTATTCTTAAAAGACATAGAAACCTATTCATCAGTCATGGGTGGTATTACCTTTAGGTATTTAATCTCAATGGCAGTAAAACTGAATTTAGAAATGAAATTGATGGATGTGGTAACTACATACCTTTATGGAAACTTGTATTTAGACATTTATATGAAGGTGCCTAAAGATATCTATGTCCCAAACTAAGACAAAGCAAATAGAAACATTTATAGTGTAAAACTCAGGAAATCACTGTACGGACATAAGCAATCAAACAAAATGTATAATCGGTTAAGCGACTTTCTATACAAGAAAGGCTACACGAACAATGAGGATTGTCCCTGTGTATTTATACGACGATCCCAGAATGCATTTTGTATAATCTCAGTATATGTAGATGATCTGAATATCATCGAAATCTTGGAAGATATAAAGGAGGCGAATTTTTACCTGGAGTTAGAATTCGAAATGAAAGATTTGGGTAAAACCAAATATTGCCTAGACTTGCGGCTTGAGCATGTCCCTGAAGGAATATATCAGTACATCACTCCGCATACACTCAAAAGATGTTAGAAAGGTTTGGCTGTGAAAAGGCGTACCCATTGAAAGTACCGATGATAAGGAGATCTTTACAGCAAGATAAAGATCCATACAGACCTAGAGAAGAGGGGGAAGAAGTCCTAGGACCGGAATTCCTATACTTAAGTGCAATATGAGCACTTATGTATTTAGCAAACTAAACTAGACTGGATATCGCATTTGCCATAAACCTATTAGCAAGTTATAGTGTAGAACCTACCAAAAGGCATTGATAGGGAATAAATGACATCTTCCGATACCTTTAAGGAAACAAAAACCTTGAACTATTCTACAGAAAGAACCAAGATCTGAATATGACTAGCTATACAGATGTAGAGTACTTGTTAGACCCGCATATGTATTCCTGTGTGGTGAAACTGCAATTTTATGGAAATCGTCAAAGCAAATTCTTGTATTGAATTCAATAAACCATTCGGAAATCATAGTATTGTACGAAGCCGCACGAAAATGTGCTTGGCTTCGACGAATGATTCACCACATCCAGCAATCATGTGGATTGAATATCATGCAAACTCTCACAATTATCTATGAAGATAATGCAACTTGTGTTGCACAAGTGCAACTGGTTACGTGAAGAGTCATCTTATAAAGCATATCAACCCTGAAGTTCTTCTGTGCTCATGTATTACAAAAGATAGATGAAATTAAGATACTGCATAGTAAGTCATGTGAAAATTTGCAGATTTGTTCACTAAGTGACTTCCAGCATCTAACTTTGAAAGGTGTATACATGGAATTGGAATAATGAGACTTAAAGAAGTGCAGAACTCAAGGAGATTCTTCTCGACCTCACTATTAAGAGCAAGTTTAATAGTATAGATAGCTGCTACCTCCAATACATTTCCATGTCATCAAAAGATAATGATGCAGCTAACTCATACAATAAGCTGGCTATAAGTTGTCTCCACAAGAGCTCTCAATCATTTAATACATACATGGGTATTGATAATTTAATACATGCATGGGTAACAGTTAGTTCTATTGGTACATGCATGGATAACGCCTCTTTTCCTGTGCTATAGCCTGACTCTTGCATGGGAGCCACAGCTCTCTCTCCTTTTCTCCTCCACATAGGACTATCTTTGACATGGATTCCCTTGTAGCTAGCACAACACTTTATTAAACTTGCTCTAAGACTTGATCACGAAGATCAAGACAAAGAATAAATCCTGTGGATTAAATGAAATTAGGTGGATTGTACTTTTTTTCCCTTGATGAGTTTTCTGAAAGTTTCTCGGTTAGGGTTTTTAATGAGGCAATTCGTACAACACAACATAACATGTATCATATACTCTTTCTCTAAATTTTTTCCACTATATTTTTATAGAGTTTTGATGAGACATGAACGTGTCGGATGAGTGCCCAAGGGGGAGTGTAGGAAACCTGGACTTGGGTCTGTAAGCCTAGCTCATTGGTGGACACTCTCCACTTAATCTATAAATAGGGGTCCCAATCACTATAAAGTATATTTGTAGAAGAGAAAGCAATAAAGAAGGGTTTTCATGTTTCTCTCTGTGTTTAATCTTGTATTTTCTTATATTATTGTATAATTGATTTATTTCTCTTGTCAAAAAAACGCTTAGACTAGATTCGCCGTGACAGTGATACTTCCTCAATACTTTAGTATATCGTATAGTGGACCAGATTTTAGAACTGACAGCGTCAACCAACTGTCAGGGCAGGTACTTTCGATCACTTGTAGCTACGTGGTGGTCACCTGAGGATGCGTCAGGGCAAGAGACCCACCCAGCTAGGGACCCACGGCCACGGGACTTCTGGCCTCCGGGCACGGCTGAATCCTGAATGGTTGATGCGTCAGGAGGTGGAGGCAGATTGGCAGGGCAGGGTGAGCACTGAGCACTAGACTTATAGATGCATGTATGTGTGGTCAGTGGCAGGCTCCTATCTGTCCACAACTGCAGCAGATCTTTCCTTCCTCATGTATGTATGTATGCTGGGCAGTTTGTGTCCAGAAATTGCCGAAACAGTGAAGTGTGTTTGGTTCGTAGATGGATGTTGTATCGTATATCCTGACTGAGTGGATGCAGGCTGAGTGGAATCGTATTTCAGAAAAACAAGGTGTTTGGTGAGGTCGCATGAGCGGATGCAAAAAAACTGAGATGCTGTTTGGTTGCCTGTATGAGCGGATGCAGTCTACCAAATCTGAGAGGCTGGGGACCGCATAAGATACATCGCATCAACCCATCCAGATGGCGGTGAATCTCATTTTGAGCGTATCCACCCATCCGTGATGAGGACGTATTTTTGCATCTCGCTCATGCGCTACATCCACTCATACAAGCAACCAAACAGCTCTTTCTCGATTATACGGATCCACCCACCAGACGAAGGAGATTCGAGCAACCAAACACATATGTTGTTTGGTTGCTGATGTGCTCATGCAACTGCATGAGCGTGGCAGCCGAGGAGGAAGTCAAGAGGAAGCTCCTTAGCCACGCTTTCTCCTCGGCTGGCTCCAGCTTGATTTGTTACATCTACTCGTACAGGCTCTCTCCTCCATGCAGGCAATCAAACACCATCTTCCTGCATGCGCGGATGCGAGCCACTCGCATGCAGGCAACCAAACAGCCCCAGAAGTGGTGCATACATATTCAGAGTTTCAAAGGGCGCGCACACACAAAATCAGAGGGGGGTTTTTTTATATTTTTTTATCGCTGTGGCTATGCTGTACAGCACTGTTTTGCACAACAATGTGTATGTGGATACTGTATTAACCCCACTCACGATAAGTAATTAAACTCTCTTGGGCCAATTGTCCTCGATTAATCAAAACAAAGATCAACCTAGCGTCTGTGTGTTTGGCTCCCTAAAGATCAGATAGGCTCTTCCACACTCCAAACATCGCACTATCTTTGTTGACCAGTTTCCATCACTACATATCCTTTCTTCCAGCCACATACTACCACTCTATGGCTTAGGGACGTTCTTTTAGACTAAGACTTATGATTTTTAATTATAGTTTATTAATCTAATAAATAATAATTGTTTAAAGTAGATAAAACCAACAGCCGGTCAAAAATCAAAAAAGAATAGAGCCTTAACTTTTCTGGAGCACAAGCTAGACAGAGGGCCTCTTCTTTTCCATCGAAGCTGGCGGCTTTTAGCTTTTGCTACAGTACCTAACTTTCAAACGGAGTATTTTCTCAAGACGGAGTCTACAAGTTAAACGATCTATACGTTAAAAGCCCAACATCTGTACCAGTCAAAATCGCAAGTGAGTATCTGTCTCTCCGTAATCTGTACCGTAAACAGCCAAAATTCAAAAATTTCAACCAAAAACCGTAAGCCGCAGCCGAAAAGAACAGACCGAGATATTTATGTCATGAATTGGACCATTGCATGCCGATGCTTGTCGGCAAAGGACGGGAGCTTGTCAAGTTGACCCCTGCAGAAAGCTTCAGCCAGGAGAAGCAGAGGCCACTTAGCTAGTGCATCCATATGTTCTGTGAGCAAGCAAGCAACAAGCATCACTTGCAAGGAAGAAGAATCATTACAGCAGACATGATCGATCGGCTAGCTAGCTCTTACGTGAACGTTTGGACCACATACATTGCCCCCGCGCGTCTACGCAACACGCTAAAAGTGAGGTGCGAAGGAAAGGGAGGGAGAGAGGGTACTATCTGATGTGACCATCGCATCACTACAGTGATATGCTGTAAGGGAAGTTAGTAAATCTGCACCTGCACACGCCTAAATTTACCCAGGACAGCGATGAATCCACGATCTCAGGGGCTGGAAGTGTGGGCACGTGTTTTCGCACTGAGATGCTGTTGCTTGTGTATATCTCAAGAGAGAAGTAGAGAACCCCTCCATTGCTGAATCTAGGTGAACCCGTACTCCTCTCCTACTGGGGTGGCTTTGTATGAGTTGAACTAATTAACTTCGTCAAATCTTTGGCACTTAACTGTATACTAGTAGTATGCCCGTGCTAACGCTACGGTAAAATATAAAACAAGTTAAAATTTGTAAAAAATAAAACGAACAATCAGATTCATTAATGTGATCGGTTCACTACTAAAAGCTCATGACTTATGGTGAAAACATCAGAATGGTCAAAAAAGCATCAGAATGACAGAGGCTTATTTAGCATAATTAAATTTAAAAAATTTAAAAATAAAAATATGTTAGCCCATTACGTATAATACAAACAAATACGGAAAAAAGAACCGCAAAAACTCAACAAAAGCCAAAAGTTCAAAAGACAAAACTTATGAATAGTGAAAATAAGCCGTAAGCCGTAAGCCGGCCGAGTTGATCGTGGTCACACGTCTCATATATTGTATCTGGCGATACATACCTCCTACAACAAAAGTCGCTACAAGGATAGGGTTTTGAGTACAACAACCGATCATCCGTGCCCATTGTATATAAGCGGACGGCAAAGAATGGCTCGTGGACAACTTCTAGGCTCTAGCCATTTCTCCGCAGAGAGGAAGCCTTGTGCCAAGGAGAAGCGTAACTCTCACTGTTTCTTGTATTCACTGCATGCAAAAAAGTATCCGAGATAATCGAAATCAATTGGGGATACATTTTCCGCAATCAAATGGCAATCGTATGTTTCGGTTAAATCTTGAGTGGTAAAAATTTTGAACATTATATCTCAAGCAAAGTGTTTACCTGAATGAGAGCCCACAATGCCCAAAGAAAGGTGCGATGCTAATCAGAGGTGTTTGTTTCAACATAAAGGGCTTCCAAATCTTGCACTTGACCTTTCAGTTGGGAAAAAATCATTAGGTACAATGATTCCATTATGGTGAAACTACATGAAGCAAAAATGTTCTATGTTCTTCTACCCTCAAGGAAGACACTTATTTTCTCAAGGTGGCACTTTTAATGTCTTCCTACCTTGTATAAATGCTGAGCATCCTGAAGTCCTCTTTTAGGAAAATGATACAAGCAATTCATTATTAACTAAGAGAGCTATAAATGTCAAGTGCATGTAGCACACAAGTAGGTGTTAGCAACTATCACTTCTACTGCGATAAGTCTTGAAATGGCAGATGCATAAAAAAAAGATTGTGAAGTGTTATGAAATAATGCAATATTCCAATTTACAAATTGAATTGACATTACTACTTATTTGCTAAGATCCCCTATGTGTACCCTTGGACACTATGTAGCAACTCCTCATTAAATTATTACGATAATATTTGATGGTATGCATCGTGATAAGTAAAATAATTGAGAAAATAAATAGTTAATAACATATATTGTCAAAGTATGCCAAAATATAAACGATGAGAGCACATGTAATGTACAGATCATGTCGCATTAACACCAAGATCAAGATTCACAATGGGCCGCACGCACCCTTTCTTTCTAAGTTGGTTAGTTGAATCAAATTGGCGATAACCCTTGCTTGAAGACCTCTTAAATTCCATCAAGATTCTCCTTCCACTTCAACCTTTGAAATGTTCACAAGTATAGAGGCAACATGTTCAAAAATATCTTCCTCTGCAATATAAATGGCAAAAGTAAGTCAATTCATCGTTAATTGGATGATGACTTCTCATCCAAGCCAAACAATCACGTATGGGATTGCAAAGTTAAAATGGATCAGTTCACAAATAGATAAATCTAGATATCTTCTTGCCAATGAAATGATAGCCAATAACAAGTAGAAAACATCGAAGACCAGTCCCGATAATAGTACATTCACACTCGCATTATTTCTAGGTTGTGATGTTGGGTGAGACAATTTCAGGAGTTTCAACCTCTAGATTCTAGAAAGTACACAATTGCAGAATTTGACAACTGAACAACAATAAGATAAAGCAGGAGAAATAACTAAGAAGTACCAAATAAAAGAAAAGGAACACAAAGAAATGAAAATAAGGAACATAAGAATAGAAGAAATTCACCTTCGGACTCATTGGATGACCTACGAATGACCGCACAAGCTTGGCAACATACAACCCTTGCACCTTTTCATCCCCAACCTTTCAAATAGCAGAAAGCTATATTCATAGTCTCTACATGATATAGTTACAAAGCGAAAAAAATTAGAAGCGATTTTATATTCCACATGTTTTCCTGTACATTAGCCTTGCCAGGATTTACTGATCTGAAAACCAGAAATCACTCAAATCAATAAAAGATCATGATTTACCAAAACCAATGTAACAACATGTAACATCCTGAAAATTTGAATTTAACAATTTAAAGCTTTTGAATTATTTTTGCCAGGTATTTTATTTGAATTTGGAGTTTATGGGATTTTCTGAAAAATTTGGTGAAGGTTCCAAAGGTTAAAAGGAACAAGAAGAAAACAAACATGTTTAAACAAATGAGAATTAAACTTTAAAATAGGAATCTGAAAAGATGATCCAGAAAAGGAAGGGAAAAAAAATTGACTTAAATATAAAATGTCATCCTTTAGAAATAATGGCCTAAATAGCAATAGTAGCAAGTGAATAAAATACCAACATATATAGATATATATATAAATAGACATACTCAAATTTTGCACCCACAAATTTAATGCCAAAAATATAAATATAAAAGCTAGGTTGGCGAGAGGAGAAATAAATAAAGCCAAAATTCTATATGGATATATAAATACACACACACACAATTACATATGTAAATGCATCAAGAAAGTAAAAAGAAAAAGAGATAAAAAAAAAAAAGAAAGTGGAGCCGGGCCGGCCGTCACCCCGGCCCAGCCACTCCCCGTGCGTGCGGCGACCCCAGCCCAGCTCTCCCGACTGAGCGCCCTCTCCCTGCCGGTGGCCCCGCATGCTCCCGCGCCTCCTCTCCCTGCCAGCGGGCCCTTCCCACGCTCGCCTCTCCTCTCTCTCCCCGCGCGGAGCGCCTGCTCTCCTTTCTTTTCTCCTCCTCTCGCTTTTTCGACCGAGGAGCTCCTGCCGCCTCCTTGCGTCGGGCCGCGCCGCTCCGCCGCCCTCCGCTCTGCAGCGCCAAAGATTCCTCCGCCCGTGGCATCCATGCACGCCTCCTCGCCCTCCTTCACCACGCCGCCGCCACGCCATCGCACTCGCCGGCCCCGCCGCACAAGACGCGCGCCCTCCCTCCGTCGCGTCCTCACTTGCCCCGCGTCGTGTCCGCTGAAGCTTCCCATCCCGCGACTATAAGAGCCGTGGCTCCTCCCGTTGCCCCACGCCACTCCCTTCCTCCTTTACCCCCTTCTTCCTTTGCCGCCGTGAGCCGCCATTGTCACTCCTCGCCGATTCCGCCGCTCCGCCATCCACTCCACGAACCAACAGCATTACAGCGTGTCTACACCTCTTCTCTGCCCCCTCTTCAAGTTAATTGAGAATTGGTTCGCCAGAGCTCGCGCAATGGCCATCTTCCCCATCGCCGGCCGAAACCGCCGCCGACCGCGCCATTCCCTCCTCGGTCGATTTCGCCCGATTCTGGCGGTGGGAGCGACTCCTCGGTGCCGGATCTTCTCCGACCATCGCCGAGCCTCTCCCCCTCTCCAAGCCGCCAAGACCGCGCCTCCTCGCCGCCCCGGCTCACGCCGCCAAGCCACCTCGAGTCTCTCCACTCCGCCGACCGTTGGGTAAGCTTCATGGTGTCTCCCTTCGCCACGCGCCGCCGCCCCTTCCTCTCCTTCCGGCTGCCGCGCCTCTTTTCTACCTCGCCACGGCCGCCTCGGTGCCGCTGCCTTCCTAGCGCCACTCGAGCCGCGCCGCCTCATCCACCGGCCTCAACAGCTCTCGACTCCATTTTGCCGGCCGACCTCGCCGCTCGGCCGCCGCCCGCCGCCGCAACGCCGCCTTCCGCCGCGCCAACCTCCTCTGTTCGGGCCAACCTCAACGCACCCTCATTTAATTTGCTCCTCTCATTGTCGCAAGCGAGCGGTTGCCGATTGGTCACCCGCGTCGGCTGCGAACTCATTCTCCAGAGAGGTCGCGCGTTCGATTCTCTCCCAGCGCATTTCTTTCCCCCTTTTTCCTTTTTGCTTTTAATATTCATTTCGGTTTAGGAAAATTTATGGGAAAAGTAGGAAATGATTCAGAGAAGCTATAAAAATTAATTAGAAGGTAAATAAACTGTTTGAGATTTTAAATTGGAATTAATCCGTGGGAGTCAATAAATTTTATTGGGATATAACTAATGTTATTTAAGATTTAATATTTGATTAATTACCACATATGAGCAATTAAGTGCCCTTGTTATTTAGTCCAAAGCTAATTAGTGATTGTTAAGACATTAATAAAGAAAAACAACTTAGGATATAAAAGAGGTTATGTAAGATTTAAATCTGGATTAGTTCTTATATGGGTAATTAATATGTTTGAATACATGTCTAAAAGACTAATCCTTGGTTAGGGCATTAGTAAAGGATATGTATGCTTAATGTCCAAGGTTAATAAGAATCTCATATAAAAATACATTCAAGTTAGAGTTAAGAAAAATAAATTGGATGTTATATTAAAAACTATAACAACAAGGCTTTAAATAAAAAGAATACCCTTGATAGTAATTAAAAAGGAGTTAGTAGGAATATAATTTAGGTAAATGCTCACATGGAATGATAACCTATCAAATAGAAGTCTACTACACATGTAAATCATGAACCCTTGCACACTAAAGGATGATGTAGAAACTAACCATTTGCAAAGTTAGGCCATAAAATATTGTCTTTAACCCTAGCAACTAGGATAATCTTTTACTGTTAAATAATGAGAAACCTAAACCAAGTAACAACTAAAGGGTAGAGACATTCTAAGTAAATGCATATGTAAGCACCTATATGAGTATATAAATAAGAGGTCATAATAATATACATGTGTTACAACAAAACACCCCTAGGTTATCAAATGATTAAAAGTAACCTACCTAGTGTAGCTATGTAAATAATAGTCATCACTAGTGTGTCATCAATAAATAAATATCAACCGTAGATTTAATCGAATATTGATATTAAAGTGTAACCTGGTATGGCGTGCTCGGTCCTAGATAAATAAATAACAAAAGTAATAATGGTAACAAAATGTACGTAAGATATCTATGATGCCTAACCCAAAGGGCATCTTTAGTTAAATTCATGTTGGCATGTCTATTAAAATCCCTAGGTCATTTGTAATTAACATAATCTCACCATTCGGCATATTAAAAGGTAATGTTAGCACAACCTAAAATTATACATCTCGAATTACTAAAAGTATAAACTATAAGATTAATTTGAATATAAACAAGCTCATTAGTTCAGACAGAGGATTAATTAATGGTTAATGATGTCATAAGTATTGAAATTGGATTACTAATTAGAAGGCCCTAATGTCAGGACTCATATGAGTGGATCCCAATTCAACTTAAAATTAGCGTAGCTATGAATGAAGATACATAAAATATGAAAAGGGATTATTAGAGATTTAAATTCTAATTAATTACCCTATAAGAATAGATATTGAGCCCTTGCTATTTATCTTAATCTAATTAATAGTGAAAGCCTATATCGTAGAGTGGTCTAAAACTTAATAAAGATATCCAAATGTTATAATACCTTCGACTAAAAGGTTTATAGAATAAGTACAGATCTCATCCATCACCCAGCTTTGCATTCACCATAACCTAAGTGCAAGGAATATCTACCCACTAGGCTCATACATAGATGCCTAGGTCTACCCTAACTCATGGAACTTCCTTGATAAATAACAAAATAATAAAAGAGAATATTTATAAAAGATCAAGTCATCGCCTCCACCATCGGCCTTGCCTCAAACCACACGAATCACCCATTAACTCAAAGTAAAACTAAATTAAGTTTATTCGGATTTGTTTGGATCTTTTGAGTTATTTGCTTTTATTTGGATTCAGCTGTTTATCGCGTAATTAGAAATTGGAATTCGTGAAGACCCATTTGATCAAGTGAGGTCAGGCTCAAAGTGAAGATAAACGCCAACTCAAGAAAAAGCATCGTGTGAGCCCAAGACCGCGGTAAACCGCGCCAGGCGAGTCAATACTTTGATCATGTTGAACCTACATTTTCTGCAAATTACTTTTGTTTAAATTATCAAATTGCATGCTGTTATGTCATATGCAAATACATGATAATTTAAGATTCTAGTTATATCCCATTGTGTACTTGGTTAATATTACCCCCCCTTTGGAATATTTGAACAGGTGAACATTGTCGCCCTAGCACAAATTATAATAGTAACCTTTCGGAAATAAGTCCGTAATTATATGCCATGCGTAGTATTGTTTAGGTACTCATGGGCGCGAAAGCGCCCAAGCATCACTTTTTAATCATGAGAAAAGTTGGTTGGGCAGTCATGGTGATAATGACTGGTGTATGTTGGATATGGTTATTTTGTATTCCCAAAAACTCTCAATTTGCTTTAAATATCTGAGCGGATGGTTTGGGGGCTGGTATGTGGTGCGAAGGAATGCACAAAATTGTGGAGGGTGGTAGAACCGCCGATAATACTAAGGACTGAATCTCGCCATGTCAACCCGTGTAAGCAAAGACAACCACAAGTCTCAGAAATACAACTTGGCCCAGAGATTTATCGAAATCCCTGACTCATCTCACCGGTAGTGGATTGATGGGGTTATGCTATGGCAAGGGCCAAGGACACTGGTAGGGTGAAGTTTCTCGGTGCACTAGCGCAGAGGGGAGTGGAGCCCGTGCGCTAGTAGTAGTGAGAAACATCCCACAAGACAGATGGGGCCCATCGCAAATGGGAGGTTACCCATAAGGTGAGATGGGAGAAAGGACTAGATACTTTGAAAAGTCACCGTGATGATCTGCTCAACCACATGTCTAAGGAAACGTGGGGCAACGAGTTGATTGTCTCTTGTGGTGAAAGTGTACAAACTCGCAGAGTCAAAACTATTCGAATAGCCGTGCCCACGGTCATGGGCGAACATGGGAACTTAATCGGATATAGTTCATTTTAAAAATATTGGAACCGAATGGGAAACTTGAAGGGCGAAGGACCGCCTGGTTTGGAATTGTCCCGGTGTCGCCCCAGTGGTAAGTTAAGCGGCTATAACGTGAAGAAATTGCTATATGGTGCAGATGCCATGTAACGGTGGATGGAATCAATCGATACTAATAATGCATTTCCTTGTACATTATGATTTGTTCCAAAATTGCTAAGTCATAGGACTTTTAATTAATTGTATTCAAAGCACTCTCACGCAAAATAAAATAGCCCGAGCCTCTCCTTTGTTAAGCCATGCATACTATTTATTTGCATTCAGGTATTGGCTCGCGAGCACGGGTCTGAGTGCTCATGCTCGCTTTGCGACAAAATTCGAGAATCAAGAAATCAAATCACCTCGCCAAAGAACAAGATTGGACAAGCTGGCCGAGAAGATGAAGATGTCAAGGGCTAGGTCGCGAACCTCCAGCTTGGTCGCTGTGGGCATGTCCGAAGGTCCCACCTGTGTGCTTCGTTCTTCCGCTGCTGCAATTTAATGATTTCGCCTAATCGCCCATGAGTAAGTCTACTATTAAACTTTACGCTCCGCATGATATGTATTTTGATATTCATTATCAGAATCGTGAGCACTATCTACCGATCCGAGGAATAGTGCAAGAATCACAGAGGAATCCGGATTGAAAAATCTGGGCTCCTATAGCGATGGTATCAGAGCATATCGACTGCAGGTCGTGACCTATTTAGCCTGGCCGTTAGTTTCATGACTAGAAATATTTCTTTAAAATACTATTTCGAAAAATATAAGTTATACTGCTCATTCTTATCTCTCTTAATTGATTCTCTCTCATCTAAATGCTGGCTTAGCCGTTTTTACTTCTAGAGCTTTCTTATCCCGAGTTCAGAACAATAATTCAAAGTGAGTGCTAATATCAGGCAAATTACCCCAAATGCTTCCCTCCTCCGTCTATCAATTCAAAAGGAAAATTTTGATCCTCTTATCGTACCTTACTCCAAAAATTTAAGGTTAGGAATGTTGAAGATATTCATGAAGATTAGATGGTTTCGTTTAAATGAACTATGCATGAACCACGTGCTTCCTATATGTGCTTTCCGAGTAGACGTTGTAATCGTCGCAAGGTTTTCGTTGAACCACGTGCCACTGCCTTCTTGCCTCTGCGCCTAATTTTGCGATCCACAGAAAAGCTTGCTTTTAAAATTTGTGTGGTCTGTATCACCCAGCTTCCGGGTATTTTCCTTTAAAGTTAGAATGGGTTTAGAATGCCTCATCTCCGCGATTCAATCCTCACCTCATGCTATTCCTCTCACCTTGTTTACTACAAACCCAGTCAAGTCTCAAGCAAAGTGATGGATCGCCAAGATCAAGACTCGAGACTCGCTTGCTAACACTCTCTCCTTACCATCTAGAGGACCCATAGATCAAATCGCCGCCCACTAAGCACAATAACAAGGAGCGCGTCGACGATGCGAAGAGAAAAGACATTGCGCATATCCATGCTCCGTGAACTACTCCAACTACGAGGAAGACCACCAGCCTGGTGAGTGCCATGTGAGCAATATCACATGTATTCCTTGCGAAGGACAAGGCCATTGCCCCAAAGATTACCCTCAAAATTAATGTCGCTAAGTACTCAAGTACAATGGAGGAGTCTCCACATCGCCACAAAACCCATCATGTCTGGAGCTAGTAGAGGTGAATAATGACTAGTGACATTATTTTTAAGGGGGGTAGTACGAAGAGACAGAACTGCCAAAGGACTACTACAATGTACATCCTTGGAACTGCAACAACCTGGACTTAAGACTAATCGAACCAGTACAAGAAGACTTGCAAGACCGGGAGCCTTACAGTGATAAGGACAAAAGGCCACTATATAGATATTCCCATCGTCACCTCTGCATTCCTAAGGCCCTCTACCCCTAGGACACAGACCATTGCTACCCACCTATCAATATGAAATTCTGCAACTATATGTCCAATAGACGATGCAACCACTCCATTCTACGATGATGTGAAGACAACAATGTCAAAGAGCAAGCATCCGAAATCCACGACCTATCCGGAAAAACAAAGTTTCTCTCTTTCCTTTGACTTCTTCAAGTTCTAACGACCCTATTGTGCAGATTTTCATCTATCCATGAAGCTAAAGAGCTATACGTCAAGTAATATCCAAACCCATTACTAGCCAATATAACCTCACCTCCATTCTTTCGTTTATCGAATCTCTGGTCGAGATTCATTTAAGGGTAGGTTTGTAACATCTGAAAATTTGAATTTAACAATTTAAAGCTTTTGAATTATTTTTGCAGTATTTTATTTGAATTTGGAGTTTATGGGATTTTCTGAAAATTTGGTGAAGGTTCCAAAGGTTAAAAGGAACAAGAAGAAAACAAACATGTTTAAACAAATGAGAATTAAACTTTAAAATAGGAATCTGAAAAGATGATCCAGAAAAGGAAGGGAAAAAAAATTGACTTAAATATAAAATGTCATCCTTTAGAAATAATGGCCTAAATAGCAATAGTAGCAAGTGAATAAAATACCAACATATATAGATATATATATAAATAGACATACTCAAATTTTGCACCCACAAATTTAATGCCAAAAATATAAATATAAAAGCTAGGTTGGCGAGAGGAGAAATAAATAAAGCCAAAATTCTATATGGATATATAAATACACACACACACAATTACATATGTAAATGCATCAAGAAAGTAAAAAGAAAAAGAGATAAAAAAAAAAAAGAAAGCTGGCCATTGTCACCCCGCCCAGCCACTCCGTGCGTCGGCGCGACCCCACCAGCTCTCCGACCGAGCGCCTCTCCTGCCGGTGGCCCCGCATGCTCCCGCGCCTCCTCTCCTGCCCCAGCGGCCCTTCCCACGCCGCCTCTCCTCTCTCTCCCGCGAGCGCCTCCTCTCCTTTCTTTTCTCCTCCCCTCGCTTTTCGACCGAGGAGCTCCGCCGCCTCTCCTTGCGTCGGGCGGCGCTGCTCCGCCGCCCTCCGCTCTGCGCCCCAGCATTCCTCCGCCCGTGGCATCCATGCACGCCTCGCCTCCTTCACCCACGCCGCCGCCACGCCATCGCACTGCCCTGCCCCGCCGCACGCCAAGACGCGCGCCTCCTCCTCCCGCGCGTCTCACTTGCCCCCGTCGTGTCCGCTGAAGCTTCCCATCCTCGCGACTATAAGAGCCGTGGCTCCTCCTGTTGCCCACGCCACTCCCTTCCTCCTTTACCCCTTCTTCCTTTGCCGCCGTGAGCCGCCATTGTCACTCCTCGCCGATTCCGCCGCTCCGGCCATCCACTCCACGAACCAACAAGATTACAGCGTGTCTACACCTCTTCTCTGCCTCTTCAAGTTAATTGAGAATTGGTTCGCGAGCTCGCGCAATGGCCATCTTCCCCATCGCCGGCCGAACCGCCGCCGATGCGCCATTCCTCCTCGGTCGATTTCGCTCCGATTCTCGGCGGTGGAGCGACTCTCTCGTGCCGGATCTTCTCCGACCATCGCGGAGCCTCTCCCTCTCCAAGCCGCCAAAGACCGCGCGCCTCCTCGCCGCCCGGGCTCACGCCGCCAAGCCACCTCGAGTCTCTCCACTCCCGCCGACCGTTGGGTAAGCTTCATGGTGTCTCCCTCCGCTCACGCGCTGCGCCCCCTTTCCTCTCCTTCCGGCTGCCCGCGCCTCTTTTCTACCTCGCCGCCGGCCGCTCTTGCCGCTGCCCTTCCTAGCGCCACCTCGAGCCGCGCCGCCTCATCCACCGCCTCAACAGCTCCTGGACTCCATTTTGCCGGCCGACCTCGCCGCTCGGCCGCCGTCCGCCGCCGGCAACGCCGCCTTCCGCGGCGCCAACCTCCTCTGTTTGGGCCAACCTCAACGCACCCTCATTTAATTTGCTCCTCTCATTGTCGCAAGCGGCGGCCGCTCGATTGGTCACCCGCATTCACGCGAACTCATTCTCCAGAGAGGTCGCGCTCGATTCTCTCTCCAGCGCATTTCTTTCCCCTTTTTCCTTTTTGCTTTTAATATTCATTTCGGTTTAGGAAAATTTATGGGAAAAGTAGGAAATGATTCAGAGAAGCTATAAAAATTAATTAGAAGGTAAATAAACTGTTTGAGATTTTAAATTGGAATTAATCCGTGGGAGTCAATAAATTTTATTGGGATATAACTAATGTTATTTAAGATTTAATATTTGATTAATTACCACATATGAGCAATTAAGTGCCCTTGTTATTTAGTCCAAAGCTAATTAGTGATTGTTAAGACATTAATAAAGAAAAACAACTTAGGATATAAAAGAGGTTATGTAAGATTTAAATCTGGATTAGTTCTTATATGGGTAATTAATATGTTTGAATACATGTCTAAAAGACTAATCCTTGGTTAGGGCATTAGTAAAGGATATGTATGCTTAATGTCCAAGGTTAATAAGAATCTCATATAAAAATACATTCAAGTTAGAGTTAAGAAAATAAATTGGATGTTATATTAAAAACTATAACAACAAGGCTTTAAATAAAAAGAATACCCTTGATAGTAATTAAAAAGGAGTTAGTAGGAATATAATTTAGGTAAATGCTCACATGGAATGATAACCTATCAAATAGAAGTCTACTACACATGTAAATCATGAACCCTTGCACACTAAAGGATGATGTAGAAACTAACCATTTGCAAAGTTAGGCCATAAAATATTGTCTTTAACCCTAGCAACTAGGATAATCTTTTATTGTTAAATAATGAGAAACCTAAACCAAGTAACAACTAAAGGGTAGAGACATTCTAAGTAAATGCATATGTAAGCACCTATATGAGTATATAAATAAGAGGTCATAATAATATACATGTGTTACAACAAAACACCCTAGGTTATCAAATGATTAAAAGTAACCTACCTAGTGTAGCTATGTAAATAATAGTCATCACTAGTGTGTCATCAATAAATAAATATCAACCGTAGATTTAATCGAATATTGATATTAAAGTGTAACCTGGTATGGCGTGCTCGGTCCTAGATAAATAAATAACAAAAGTAATAATGGTAACAAAATGTACGTAAGATATCTATGATGCCTAACCCAAAGGGCATCTTTAGTTAAATTCATGTTGGCATGTCTATTAAAATCCCTAGGTCATTTGTAATTAACATAATCTCACCATTCGGCATATTAAAAGGTAATGTTAGCACAACCTAAAATTATACATCTCGAATTACTAAAAGTATAAACTATAAGATTAATTTGAATATAAACAAGCTCATTAGTTCAGACAGAGGATTAATTAATGGTTAATGATGTCATAAGTATTGAAATTGGATTACTAATTAGAAGGCCCTAATGTCAGGACTCATATGAGTGGATCCCAATTCAACTTAAAATTAGCGTAGCTATGAATGAAGATACATAAAATATGAAAAGGGGATTATTAGAGATTTAAATTCTAATTAATTACCCTATAAGAATAGATATTGAGCCCTTGCTATTTATCTTAATCTAATTAATAGTGAAAGCCTATATCAGAGAGTGGTCTAAAAACTTAATAAAGATATCCAAATGTTATAATACCTTCACTAAAAGGTTTATAGAATAAGTCAGATCTCATCCATCACCCAGCTTTGCATTCACCATAACCTAAGTCAAGGAATATCTACCCACTAGGCTCATACATAGATGCCTAGGTCTACCCTAACTCATGGAACTTCCTTGATAAATAACAAAATAATAAAAAGAGAATATTTATAAAAGATCAAGTCATCGCCCCACCATCGGCCTTGCCTCAAACCACACGAATCACCCATTAACTCAAAGTAAAACTAAATTAAGTTTATTCGATTTGTTTGGATCTTTTGAGTTATTTGCTTTTATTTGGATTCACTGTTTATCGCGTAATTAGAAATTGGAATTGTGAAGACCCATTTGATCAAGTGAGGTCGCTCAAAGTGAAGATAAACGCCAACTCAAGAAAAAGCATCGTGTGAGCTCAAGACCATGAAACTGCGCCAAAGTAGTCAATACTTTGATCATGTTGAACCTACGCTTTCGCAAATTACTTTTGTTTAAATTATCAAATTGCATGCTGTTATGTCATATGCAAATACATGATAATTTAAGATTCTAGTTATATCCCATTGTGTACTTGGTTAATATTACCCCCCCTTTGGAATATTTGAACAGGTGAACATTGTCGCCCTAGCACAAATTATAATAGTAACCTTTCGGAAATAAGTCCGTAATTATATGCCATGCGTAGTATTGTTTAGGTACTCATGGGCGCGAAAGCGCCCAAGCATCACTTTTAATCATGAGAAAAGTTGGTTGGGCGATCATGGTGATAATGATCGTGTATGTTGGATATGGTTATTTTGTATTCCCAAAACTCTCAATTTGCTTTAATATCCGAGCGGATGGTTTGGGGTGGTATGTGGTGCGAAGGAATGCACAAAATTGTGGAGGGTGGTAGAACCGCCGATAATACTAAGGACTGAATCTCGTCATGTCAACCCGTGTAAAACAAGACAACCACAAGTCTCAGAAATACAACTTGGCCCATGAGATTTATCGAATCCGGACTCATCTCACCGGTAGTGGATTGATGGGGTTATGCTATGGCAAGGGGCCGAAGGGACACTGTAGGGTGAAGTTTCTCTGTCATTTAGCGCAGAGGGGAGTGGAGCCCAGACGCTAGTAGTAGTGAGAAACATCCACAAGAGATGGGGCCCATCGCAAATGGGAGGTTACCCATAAGGTGAGATGGGAGAAAGGACTAGATACTTTGAAAAGTCACCGTGATGATCCGCTCAACCACATGTCTAAGGAAACGTGTGGGGCAACGAGTTGATTGTCTCTTGTGGTGAAAGTGTACAAACTCGCAGAGTCAAAACTATTCGAATAGCCGTGCCTACGGTCATGGGCGCATATGGGAACTTAACTGGATATAGTTCGTTTAAAAATATTGGAAATCGAATGGGAAACTTGAAGGCGAAGGACCGCCTGGTTTGGAATTGTCCCGGTGTCGTCCCGATGGTAAGTTAAGCGGCTATAACGTGAAGAAATTGCTATATGGTGCGGATGCCATGTAACGGTGGATGGAATCAATCGATACTAATAATGCATTTCCTTGTACATTATGATTTGTTCCAAAATTGCTAAGTCATAGGACTTTTTAATTAATTGTATTCAAAGCACTCTCACGCAAAATAAAATAGCCCGAGCCTCTCCTTTGTTAAGCCATGCATACTATTTATTTGCATTCAGGTATTGGCTCGCGAGCACGGGGTCTGAGTGCTCATGCTCGCTTTTGCGACAAAATTCAGAATCAAGAAATCAAATCACCTCGCCTCAGCAACAAGATTGGACAAGCTGGCCGAGAAGATGAAGATGTCAAGGGCTAGGTCGCGAACCTCCGTTGGTGCTCGTGGGCATGTCTGAAGGTCCCACCAGTGTGCTTCGCTTCTTCCGTCGCTGCAATTTATGATTTCGCCTAATCGCCCATGAGTAAGTCTACTATTAAACTTTACGCTCCGCATGATATGTATTTTGATATTCATTATCAGAATCGTGAGCACTATCTACGATCCAGTGAATAGTGCGAGAATCACAGAGAATCGGATTGAAAAATGGCTCCTACACAACAATATCATCTTTTGAGAAAACTCAAATCTTAAGGTTTTGATGAAAGAGAGTTTTATTGCACTCTTAGGGATGGTCAAAGGTATGACCAAAACTTAATTATCCAAAACAATGACGCTTGTAACTTCATCGATGTCGACGCAGAGCGAGTCATCACCAAAAAATTGAATTAACTAAATAGACGGCAAATTTGCACTCGATTACGACTCATTAGGAATAACATGGATCCTAAAATTGATAATAACTTCATGAATTGCCTAATTTAAAGACTTGACAGCAGAAGGATTGACTTTAACCAAAAGGATCGAAACATCAACGTGACTCAACACCACCGATGCCGATTCATATGAAATAATTTATTCAAGGTGATGCAACTTTATTGGATATTTAGTCGCGGACCTAAAACCTTTATAACTCTCTTTCTTTTGAGAAAATCGTGCTCCTAGCCTCCTAGATAAATAATAGGATGATCAGAACTTTTAACACTCTTTCTCCAAACAAAAGATTTGAACAAAGATCCATCAAAGAACAAAAACATGAGTACACTAAAGATAAAAAGAAAGTAATTCTAACGCCATGAATAGATCAAATTGCCACAAAGGAGTGATAAGAATTGGCATACATAGCAAACACTCGACTTTTTTTAAAAAGCAGCAACTTTGCAGCTAATATTAGAGACAGGGAGACGAGAGGCGGGGCAAACTGAGGAGGGCGCGATGCCGACTCAACACAGGTGAGATTGACGAGGAGCATGACGAGGCTGTGGTGAGGCCCGCCGCCACCGCCGCGCTTGGTCATCACGCCCATGGCGGCCGACGCCGCCGAGCGCAACGAGGCGTGGCGAGCGCGTCGTCTGGCCGAGGTTGACGAAGCGAGTCCGCAGCCGCCGCCGCGCCACCCTCATGGAGGCGGCGGTAAGCGGCTTGGTTATTGGATCAGAAATGATGTAAAAGAAGAAGACTATATATGACTTGGTTATCGGATCGCTGATGTGTAGGAACAAACAAATAACTCTACCAACAATAATGAATTGAAATCTGAAACCATCAAATTATCTCTTAAATCACAGCATGCAATATTCAGTGAGAAGTATCGAGGATGTCACCTTTGTGGCAGAACAGCAGCTTCACCGATATGAAACCGTAACTCAGTGGTTCCATTTGGCTGCAGAGAAAATATAAACAGAAAAGTGAATTTGTTATTTTTATTCAATCACTGAGTTTTACATACCCCTAGTGCCTACTTCCAACACCTCACCATATCCAACACAACAAAGAACAAATGTAAAATCAACTACATAACTCATGCCATGATCACCAAGAATTTTCTTGGGATTTACTCAGTCATCTACAAAAAGATCAGTTTAAACTCAAATGGTCCTTGTTTTTCATATCATGGAAACATCAAAACATTTCCAGTGTTACACTAATTAATTTTTCATCGATGAATGAGTCCTCAGTACGTGAAACTGTTGCTGTCCCTAAACTAATAATGGAAATGGATGGACCAAAAAATATATGGAATTTGGCTAAAATGATCCAATCCAAGGTCAAGCACAACCACTGTCAATATAATGCTACAAAAATAACTAAATCAGCACATACACTATTCCCTTCAGTAATTCCCAAACTTTAATTCACACCACTGAATCTTAAACCCCCTAATACCCATTTAAATTCACATTGCTAATTCACTATGCTTGCTGTGCAACATTATCACATATGAATTATAATCGTTAGAATCCCAAATTTGCCATCAACACATAGAATATTCGACAAATTCAAAAGCCTGCATAATATATCCTTAAACCCTAAACTTGGTGTCCAGTACTTTTGTACACATTATAATACATCAGATTTAATCAAATAAGCTGAAAAAAATCCCATCTTGCTTGATAGAAACTTGCCAATCTTACTCATATACAATGAGACTGGGGTATCTAAATTCTAAGCCTCCAAACATGACCATCACGAGCTTAGAAATGTTACCAAATTCGTTTCAACTACAGAACTACCACAGTATGGAAAGACGAACTTCTTCCATCGGCACTTGAAGCTCCACAATGCCTTACCGAGCAATTGGACCGGGAGATGGTGCAGGGCATTCTCCTCCACATTGACTTCCTTCTTCTTCGCCTCCTCCTACGTATGTTCCTCTGCGGTAGAATTGTAGAAATAATCCAGGGTAAGCAAAAGAGAATAAACGGCAGACATAACAACAACAAAGAATGACGAGTTTTAACGCAACTAAATAGGGCAGAGGCGATATTAACTGACAAAGACGATGAAGTGCAGCAATGCAAAAAAAGATTCCAGCTTTTCAATCACGTAATCCATTATCGATGCGAGCAGCAGAATAAGCGAATCGGAAACAAGATAATTCATATACGAAAAAACAGCAGATATGGTTGAAAATCAAGATTTAGGTGGGGCGCATGCTCGTGCAGCAAAGGCGCATGAGAAGATGATTCAACCGCGTCAAAGCGGGTGAGTAAGCACAATGCACAATGGAACACTCATCGAACGCGAGGCGATGGCGACCACACGTGAATCGTGACCGAACTAAAACGCATGGAATGAGCCGAGGCGGGGCGGGGCGCCCAATTTGTGGGCAAGGATTCCTAATAGTAAGTAGCGTAGGGGCGGAGGCGGCGGCGGCCGGGTAGGGTGTGGAGGAGCCAGCGGCCGGTAGGGGTGGAGGCGGCGGCGGCGGCGTGCGACGGCGGATCGGAAGCAGGCGAGGCGCCGAGGTTGAGGCGAGCGGCGTAGGGCGCGGCGAGCGGATTAGATCTGGGCGAGCGGGCGAGGAGAAGGCCGCGGCCGGGGGGCGGAGGAGGCGGCGGCGGCAGCAGGCGGAGGAGGAGGCCGCGGCGGGTGCGACAGCGATTCGGGCGAGGCGGAGCGGCGAGGCGCAGGGGCTGAGGCGAAGCGGGCGCAGGCGCGCGAGCGGATTAGATATAGGCTAGCGGGCGAGGAGAAAGCGGCCGGGTGGGGCGGAGGAGGCGGTGGCCGTGGCCGAGTGGAGGAGGAGGCGGCGGTGGGTGCGACAGCGGATCTGGCGAGGCGGAGCCGCGAGGCGCCGAGGGTCGAGGCGAGCGGCGCAGGCGCGCGAGCGGGCGGAGGAGAAGGCCGCGGCCGGCGAGAGCGAGGGGTGGGAGGAGGAGGAGGCGGCGCGCGGTGGTGTGGGGGAGGAAGAGGCGCGCGGGGGGGAGGAGGAGGCGGTGGCGCAGGGGTGGGGGGTGGGGAGGCGGCGAGCGGGGGAGGCGGCGGTCGAGGAGGAGCGAGGGCGGAGCGGGAGATGGGACGCGGCGCCGGGAGTGGGGTGGGGGAAGCGGAAATTTCGCGAGGTGGGGGGAGCAGAGAGAGGATGGGAGGAGGAGGCTCACACGTAGCGCGGGGTGGATTCTGGTTCAATGATGTGCATGATCCAAATGATTTTAGCCTTAGGATCTTCAATGAGTAAGAGAAAAAGGCTTGAGGAGCGATCCAGGCCATTCATTTATATAAAGTTGGATTACTTTGGTACACAAATCTGGGTGGACTTAGATTAGGCATGACTGTGGGGGTGGTTGAGCGGGGTGGATTTAGTAAAGAAAATTTTGGTGTATTATAGAGTAGGGTAGAGGGTAGATAAGGTGGTGATCATTTGGGCTTATTTTTTGTGGCTTATGGCTGAAAAGAACTATAGCTGGTTGAAAAAACACTGTAGCTGACAGAGACTTATTTAGTATAATTAAATTTAAAAAAATTTAAAAATATAAAAAAAAATATGTTAGCCCATTACGTATAATACAAACAAATACGGGGAAAAAAAGAACCGGCAAAAAAGCTCAACAAAAAAGCTAAAAGTTCAGAAAAAGACGAAATTTATTAATAGTGAAAAATAAGTCAGAAGCTAAAAGCTGAAGCCAAAACGATCACAGCCTAAAACCACAGTTCAACTTCTAAATATGCCAATTGAATGCCTTAAAAAAGAAAATTGAAACATAGATAAGCAGCCTCGTAATAGAAGCCTGTTTCGAACAAATGAAGGGCCTGCTCTTTTTGGCTGCGGCTTGTGGTTTTTGGGCTGTTTGTACGAGAAATTACAGAGTAACAGAAAATCACGTGCGGATTTCGCCGATATAAATGAAGTCAGTAAAGTATGCACTACAATTAACTAGTAGACCCTATCTTGAAAAAATACTTCGTTTAAAAACTAGTTACTGTAGGAAAACTGAAAAACAACTTTTAGAAGCTGAAAAGAACAGGGCCGAATTTTCATACTGTTGTTGAGAACTCAACCTCTCCGACTGGTAGAGTTAGCTAGTGGATTTTAAAGCAAACCCAATAACATAGTATTGTATGCGCTGGGCGGATTATTAAGATCTGAGTGTTTAAATCGAATGGCTTGGAGGGGTGGTAGCAGATGAACCACCAATTGGAGTGGTGAACAATCATCTTTAATTTCTTCTTTTAAGTAGTAGAGATAAGAGTGTGTGTGTAAAGATTAAAGATAAAACAAAACAAACCATCTAAAATTCACGCGCAAACCAAAAGAAGAAGAAGAATGTACTCAAATCTTCCTCCAATATTCGCGGGCTATTACAGAGGAAGAGGCCCAGCCAGATACACACCAGGTCCGAAAGAACTGAGCTGTAGAACATGGGCCACAGACAAGTTTGCTTAAGATAATTAATCTCACTTGTCAAGCTCGGCCTAATTTATGGGCCACTACGATTTATACGGCCCATACGGCAAATCCATCGAGGCACCCACCGGCACCGACACTTGTTCTTAAGACCTACCTTTTTCCTCTCTTTTTTTTAAAAAAATCTTTTTTAAAAAGCTTTTGATGCACCAACACTGGTCGAGAAAATGATGAGCTCCACGATCAGATCAGAAGTTAATATCTCAGGATTTAGATTGAACCTGTTTTTTTCAAAGAACGCAGAAGAGCTGCATTCAAATTCGTTAAGAATGAAGTTTGCAAACAACAGTGTTGTGGCTACAGCCAAACAGAGATATGGTAGTGGAGAGTGATGAAGATGAGTGTAATGGCCAGGGTCCTCCCCATGGCCTGTACTCATATATATATATATATATATATATATATATATATATATATATATATATATATATATATATATATATATATATATATATATATATATATATATATATATATATATATATATATATATATATATATATATATATATATATATATATATATATATACACACACACACACACATGAGGAGTGCTTTTACAGCTTATACCTTACATCTGGTTATCCTTCAAAGGGGCGATTATGTCATTACACATGATCTATTCTCAGCCTTATAATCTTCTACCAGCCTGCTGAGTTTAGGTAAGGGCCATCCCTACGACAAACAGTTTTAATCAGGTATTGCATTGCTCTTGCTAATAGTATCGTTCTAGGTAGCACTGCCTTGCCACTTCTAAAATATCACATCCTACACCCACACGATGTGCTCACAGGTACACTCCCGTGTTACCTACACAACAAAAAGAAAGAAACAACAACTTATTCTTTATTTCGGCTACAAGTACATATTCATATTGTTATGGAATGCGTGAAGTCGAATTTCAAATATTTGACTATTCATATCTTTTCAAAATTTCAAATTGAATATATAAACATCATATATATAGATCTATCTCGAAAAGTATTTTTATAATATTATGATTTTATTAGATTTTATAAATATATTATAATATAAATTAATAATTAAAATTGTGTTTTTGTGACCGTATCAATGTTCAAAATACATATATTTGTGATCGGAGAAAGTGGTAGCTCGTTAGTACCCCTTTAGCAATTAGCATTCACTCCTTCCACAGAGCTCACCAGCTCAAAAGGTGCTAGGTAATATCATGAGCAATGCAAAATAGATGGATTTGTGCACGGTAGGAACAGTTCCTGCCGCAGAAATGTACGCACGAACGTGTAAGATTTTCATGTCAGCGACTCGTTGATGGTATTTTCATGTGCACACCGTCGTGGAACACCGTACACTTGTCACTCCCGGTTGGGGATGTTTGGAAACGGGTCCGTTCGGTTGGGCTGAAAAATAGTGACGTATGATTGAAATTATACTGTAGCTAGTTGAAATTACAATGTAGCTGAAGGTGGTTTATTTGACGTAATTAAATTTAAAAATAAAAATATATATTATTTCATCATAGACAACACAAACGAATATAGGGAAAAAGGGAGAAAAAACTAAAAAAGTTAAAAGTTAACAAAATAAAATTTATAAATAATAAAAAAATAAATTAGAAATCAGAAACTTAAGTCGAAAAGAGCCGACGGTAGTCTACAAAGAAAAAAAAAATCTCAGAACATTCGACTTTCTATTCTCTCGTGTAAAATGAAAGCGCGGCGCCATGAACAGATGGATAGGGGCAATACAATAAATTCATTACTTTTCGCCATGTGCCTTGTCCCCCGTTGTTTAATACTCTAATTGTGTGCTACGGCAACACACGCGTACGCTGTCACTGTGGTATAGGCCTGGTGTTTATGGCACAGGATCGGACAGCACGTGATGAACAGTATACTGCATCCCAAAATGAATGTATGGTGTAGTGGAGAGGGTGTAGGCGACAATCTCGGCGAAGAGATGCAAGAATGGACAAGGGGACCGTGCTCATGGGAGAATCGAGAAGAGGTAGAAGAAGAATCAAGAATGACCAGTGGATCGATCACCATTGACAATTTGACACTTCTAAGGGCGTCTCTAACAGCTGGCTATTTAGTTAGCTAGATCTGATATAGCAAGGAAAAAGTAAGAGAGAGAGTAGTCACTAGCGACGAGCAAATAGCTGATCTATTTCACGTAGTCCAAGAACATGAGAGAGGAGCATATGGGTCCAACAGTATAAAATAGTCTTTGCTTTTGTCTCTCACCTCCACGTCAGCTGACTATATAGCTAGTACTAGCTATTACCATTGCGGACGCCCTGACGGTACTAAGTCTTCTTAATTTCCGTTTCGGTTTCAGTTTCTGATTTCTGACTTATTTTTTATTATATCTAAATTTTATTTTTTAGTTTTTTATCTTTTTAGCTTTTTTGGTTTTTTTGCCTATATTCGTTTGCATTATTCGGATGGGCTAATCTATTTTTTATTTTTAAATTTAATTACACTAAATAAGTCACTACTAGTTACAGTGTAATTTTAGTCCGTTACAGCAAAATTTTATCTATAAATCATTTTTTTTAACTTAAATGAGCGGCACCTAAAATGATGGAGTCGCTTTGTTTTCTTTCGGGCGTTCATGGCCAAGCTAGTGCTTCTTGGAAGAACTCCGCTATCTATTGCATTCACGTTCTAACATGCTGCTATTTGGAACGCATGAATTCGTACAAAAACAGTGCAATTCCTACTTGGAAATCTGGGATTTTCTCGTGTCCAAATAGAGCCTCATAAATCATGATATAATCCAAAGAAGAGCCATGTGAGCAGGGAGTACTGCGGTGAAAAGCATAGCAATGGCAGCTCCAACAACCGGTCATCCATATCCAACCAACAGTGTAGTGAAGAGAGTCATCATGCGCTCAGCAACCGAACACATAGGTCTACAACTGGCTTTAGCTTTTAGTTTCTTTCTGTGACTATTATTTTTAACTAAAATTACGTTGTAGTATTTGTTCGTTTGTTCTAAATCATTTAATTAAAAAATAAAAACATCGTTATATTTTTATAGATAATATAAAGAAAAAAGAAAAACTAAAAGAACCTAAAAACTAAAATAAGAAATTGACATGTTCTACGTAACCTTAGAGCATGTACAATACAAGATGCTTATATATGAGTGTTTAAAGAGAGAAAATATAACCACATCATCAAGCATCCATGCAAAAAGTTATTTCCTCCAATGCAAGCATCTCTTCCATAGGTGCTTAGATGCTATATTATCTATTAATAGATATAGTTATACACATAAGCATCTACTAAGCACCGGTGCTTATTTAAGCATCGATGCTTTAAAAAAAGCACCTTATCTATCTTATATGGCAAGAAAAATTAATTTTTTATTACTAAACATCTCTCTAAACGCCTGCATTGGACATGCTCCATCTAAAAACTGAAAGATAGAGACAAAAACCACTTATAGCATCCCCTGAACTTGTCCAGATTCGACGTCACCACTACTCGATCGAGAGGAAGAGAGGCATGGCAGGCATTATCACCCATCTCCTGAGCCGTCCGATGAAAACGAACAAGCGTAAGACCATCCTTACACGAGAATTCATGGTTTCTCGCTCTCATTCCTACCTCCCCAGGCATGCCATGTCAATCAAAGTTTCTCGCTCTCATCCCTACCTCTCCGCTCATTTCGATTTCAATTTCAGTCTTTAGTTTACTATTTCTTAATTTTATATTTTTCTAACTTTTGAATTTTTTGTCTTTTCTTTTTTTTCTCATGTTTCTTTGTATTGTTTGTAATTGAATATCTATTTTTTCTCATTTTTAAAATATTTTAAATTTAATTATATCAAAAAAACTATCAGCTGCTACAATATAAAATAAGCCAGTTACAGTAAAAAAAAACCAAATGCCATAAAAAAAAGCCAAACTGAGCACCCCTCCGTTAATTCTTCTACCCATAAAATGAGAGAGATTATGTGAAAGCAACAGGCATGCTAAACCAGTAAAAGTTGCATAGCGTTCGGATCCAAACACTTTTTTTTGTTTTTAGTTTTTTTTTCTTTTAACTTTTTTAGTAATCATTATCTATCAGGGACGAAGCCAAGGGGAGGCTTAGTAAGGCTCGAGCCTCACCTCCCCGCGGTGCACCCCCCCCGCGCGCCTCCCGGCGAGGCGGCCACGACGGCGACAATCACACAGCTCAACCCCGCGACGGCTTTAAGCCCAACAAGCAACAAAAACTAAAACTTCAAGTGGCGGCCGGCCAAAGAAAGTATCTTAGGGGCGTTTGGTTGCTGGTTCTTGCCACCAGTGCTCTCCGGATGCAAGTTTCATTGTTTGGTTGCCCACCAGCTCCCGGATACAAGTTTGATTGTTTGGTTGCCCGCGACGAGGTCCGAATCTAGCTCTCCGATGCAAAGGCAGCTCAGAGACGACTCGAGATACGGATTTCATTTGCGTTTCGACGAGCCGAGCTCGCATGGAGGCGGCCAGAGCTTAGCCAGCTCACATGGGGCAGCCGAGCTCCACTCACCAATGAACCAAACGTGCCCTTATTGGTCCACCAAACCAAAACATCCACTTCCCAGCGGCGGCAGATCCGAGATCCAGAGACACAGACATTCACAAACACAACACAAAGCCGATTTGGCGATCGCGGCGCGCGCGCGACCGGCGGAGGAGTCGAGCCGAGGCGGCGAGGGTCGGCGCCGCCGGCGGTGCTGGATGGCGACTCCGCGCGAGGCGAGGCGCGACTCCGAGCGAGGCGAGGTGGCGGAGGAGCCGAGCCGCCGAGGAGAGGAGCAAGGCGGCGGCGGCCGGCGGCGACGTCTTCTCGGCTCTACCGCGCCGAGGAGTTGAGAGAGGAGGAGAGGGACTGAGCCCGAGCCGGAGGGAGTTGAGTCGCGGGGCCGAGCGGAATAAAGAACCGCCGCGGTGGGTGAATTGAAGAAAGGGGGAGCCGGGAGCTCGCCGACAGGCGATCGCATTGCTCAAGTGGCCGACGAGTGTCCACCGTCCACGATGATTCATTGTGTGGTGTGCAATCGTGAACTGAACAGAGAATTGTGTATTCTGTATTTGAGGAATAAGGCGTGACACTTTAAGGGTAATTTTTCGTACCTTTTTTTATCAATTTAGTAATTTAGAGTTTAGATCTTAGACTAATAATTTATTTATAGATTTTGCTATAATGGAGAAACAAACTTTGTGCAACTATTTCGCAAATAATTCAAGTGGTTCTCATCCAACCGATGAGAGTACAACTCAACCGAAGAAGCTTCGACTAGAATTTAATCCAAATGAAATAATTGCCAATCCGGCGTTGCGCATACACTGAGTGGCTCAATGACTTGATGGTGTGCTACACTGAGCGAGAGATCTTTAAAACTATTAATGATGATAAAATCGTAAACCATTTCCAAGGCATGAAGACGCGTAGAATGCATTTACCCCGTGATTCAAATTTGTCTCGTGGTACAAATTAGCTTATTTGTGGTATGTTTCATAATTCATATGAACTAAAATTTCATTATTATCCATAATTTTCTATTATATAACTAATTTTCATATGTTTCATACACAGGTGATTTATTTCTACTTCGTACTCATAGCAGAATAATTATATATTATCGGGTATGCGCTTTCTATTGTCGAGGTAAGTACTTTGTATTTCTCTGTTTTTCGTTGTTTGTCTCCAAAACTCCAACTGTATAATTTCTGTATGAATTTGAAATTATATAAGAGTATAAGACTATATTTGTGTCAACTTAATTTAATCCGACAAACACTTCAGCCCCCCCCCCCCTCAATTTTAATCCTGGCTTCGCCACTGTTATCTATAGACTAATAAATCATAACAAAAACTATGGCCAGCATCCCAAAAGCGAGCTAGATCAGATTATGGGTCCAGATTATGATCTCATCCCTTTTTCCCTGAAAAGAATCAAAGACTGACCTGACCGGCCAGTGTGTAGTGGCACCAGTACTCACCAATCACCACACCTAATAAGCTACTTCCAGGAGTAATTTATTTTAGTTTTAACGAAAGTGAGTGTAGGACACATCTCCCGATTTTTTTTCCATTTGATCCTTTGTGGCATTTTTTAGCAGATATAGCACCCGGAGTAATGTTTCCGTGCTTTTGGCCCCTCCCAACCACGGAACCACCGGCGGACGACGCGTGGCAATTCCGTGGCCAGGTGGGCGCGGACAAACAGTCGGTGGCCACGGGCCTTTGCCCTCCCTTGTGCGTGTGCGAACTGCCTGGCCACCAAATCCTGCGGTCGAGGGCGCATTCCGGCCGCTGCCACACTACCGACCACTTCATAACTTTCGACTGTCCCGACCACTTTATAACTTCCGTCCGTCCTAGCCACTATATAGTTTTCGATCGCTCTGACCACTCTTTAGACTTCAACCGCCCGACACGTTATAGACTTCGACCTCCGACCACTCTGTAGTTTTGACCATCAACCACATTTAGCTATCAACCACTCTTTAACCATCGACCAGCTACTATAACATCAACCACCGAATAGTACTGTAGCATTGACCATCGACCAAATACTGTAGCATCGACCAAATACTGTAGCATCGACCACTAACCACTTTATAGCTATCCTTGACATGCATGCCAAGGCTAGGCAGATTTCCAGGCTCGCTGGCGCAGATCCTCGCCCCCCGTCCACGGAAATACCACGTGTCACCCACTTGTTGATCCACGGTTAAAAAGAGGCCAATCTCGCAAAAAAAAAAGGCACCGAGTAACATATTTGCCAAAAAAAAAAGCACAGAGGCTAGAACAGTAAAGAATTCACATCTCTGAGCCTCCCAAAAGCAAAAGGTTTAACGACGTGGTAATCACAAGCTTTTGGCCATAAAGATATCAAACAAGCCATGGTTAAGCAGTGACTATCAATATCTTTAAAATATTTAAATTGGATACATGAAAAAATTATATACGTAGATTTGTTCTAAAAATATTTTTATAATATTATAATTGTATTAAAATTTGTAAATATATTACAATATAAATTAATAGTCAAAGTTTTATTTTAGAGACCGATGGTCGAAGTTGTGTTTTAAAAATCGTATCAACATTCAAAATAATATGTATTTATAACCGAAAGAAGTATTGGGATTGGAATCTCAAGCTGTCCATCTCTGCTCCTTTTGAGACCGGCAGATATTCAACATACTACCAATCAATGAAGCTAATCAAGGATTAAAAAGCAATACTAACAAAGACTTGACTACTGTTTGTACATGCCTTCACCAACAACTTCATGAGTCACATTGTGGTGTTTTTGCCAAACACCCTTTTTGCAAATAGCTTCACCCATGAAGCTCCTTTTTGTGCTCTCACAAAGGAATAGGGAGAGGTGAAGCTGAAAAAAGTAGCTTTTCATAGCTCTCTCCCTCAGGCCTATATTCCAAGGAAGCGAATGCCCTTTAGTTCACAAAAATTTACACGTATTTGCCACTCTCTCCCTCAGGCGTACGCACCGCTCAGTTCACAAAAATCCCGTTCACTTTTTTCTTTCGCGTACGCACCGCTCTCTCCCGTTCACGTATTTTAATTTTTTTATTTTTTTATTTTAATTTTTTAATTCATACTCATTCAAATATATTATTTTTTAATTCATATGACCATATACAAATATACAACTCCAAATGTTAGAACAAGTCAGGTAGACAGGGGCATCTTGGACAATTGACCTCTCTCAGCCATGCATGAAGTCATTGGTGAAGCTGTTTTGCCAAACAGCTTTCTAAAATCACTTTAGCTTCACCGTGAAGCCGCTCGTGAAGTCGAATCTAAAAAAAACAGCTTCACTAGTGAAGCTGAGCTGTGCCAAACGGGGCCTTCATTATAATGCTAGCTACAAGTTTCTTGTGAACCTCACAGGCCAAGCCTCGGAGAAAAATTATACAGTATCTAGGTTCTTTTCTCATTGGAAGAACCTCATCTTCTTGCACGACGCGTGTCCTGCCACAATCTCAAAGCAAACCTCTACTCCCCTCGAACCTTTCTCCTGAGCTCAGTCCCCTTCATGGCCAAGGGCCGCGCCATGCTGCTCCTCCACCTCGCAGGACTCCTCCTCGGGCCTTGCCGACGCCGTCGTCGAGCTGCCCTTCCCCTCCGACAATGGCCTGCAGAGCTGCCCTTCCTCTCCGTGCACGGTTGGCGCGCTCCGGTCGATATTCCCGACCATGCTTGCACCGCTCGAGACGAGGCCGGATCTGCCCGTCCACGACGGCTTCCTTGCGTGCTCGCCGTGCTCCGGCCGGTGTTCACGGCGCTCGAGCCGAGGCTGGATCTGCTCGTACATGACGGCTTCCTGGCGTAGGCCAAGGACGTCACCAACGAGCTCGGTGTGCCGCGGCTCGTCTCTTTCGGCGCCAGCGACTTCGCCTCCAACGTCTCCCTAGCGGTCATGCTGCACAAGCCGCGCGAGCACGTAAGCTCGCCGTCCGACCGTTCCTGGTCCATGTCGCGCAGCTTCTAGCACTGGACTGAGTAGATCAGAGAGATTTGCCTTAGAGATTGTTGCAGAACACCGTGTAGCACATGGGAACGAGGTCCTTCCGATGAGAAAAGGACCGAGGTCCTGCATAATTTTTCTCCGCAAGCCTCTGCTCATGTGCTGCAGTAAACATCATGATAACCACCACCAGCAGCAGCTGAACTAAATCCCCTGATGAACACTGTCGCTTCTGGAAGAGTTCTCCAAGATCAGAAATGTTCCTGGGAAAAAAGAAAATCATATTCCTGGCCGGATTCTTCAGAAGCAAGCAAGCACATGGCAAGAAAGCCAGGATATCAGCACCTCCTTGACTATGCCTTATCAGACAAAAGACACTGGAAATCCTAAAGAAAGTTGCACCGTCCCCACATACTTCTGTAGCTTTCGTAGATTCTCCTAAATGTACTTGAAAAGTTATTGTGCAAATTTACTAATGTAGTCCCAACATTATGCTACCAAACTACAATTCTAACTCAGATGGAATTGGATAGTTATGGCCTAATGGGTAGTATGATTTAGATGGTGCATTGAGGAACCAAACACAGCATGGGATATCCAACTAAAAACAAGTTCCTAGCATTGCACTGGGAGCTGCTCAGAGCAACCAAACGAAACCAAGTGGAGTGTAGGACTACTGGAGGCAGCCAGTTGATTTTGAAGAATAATTCTATAATCTTTCTTGGAAGAAAGTTGAATAACACACAGTACCTATCACAATCAGCTGAATTAGACAAAAACTATGTTTGAAACAGAAGCCTATGAGAAGTCATTCAAATTTCAGGACCAAAGCAGGTGTTTCCTTGACTTCAGGTTAATGAAATGTAGAAACTAGGTATTAGGTAAAACTAAAATTGACAAGCAAAACCAGAATATGTTTCTGATCTTACTACCCTGCGAACACCAACATGCGATGAGCCACTAGCAGCAAGTCACATCAGAACATCGCAAAAGGGAGGAGAGAACAACCAAGTGGATTACAACACTACATATAGAGTACTGCATAATGAGAATGAATAGAATCCACACACAAAAAAAAGAAGGGGAAACAAGAAGAATTTTCAAGAATGCAGACTAAATAATATAAGTATCGAATAACCAGAGAACTGTGATACAAAAGGAAGAAATAGCACTCAAATTTTCTTGTTCTAAACTATATGTCTGACTGAATTTAACTGAACTGAAGTCATGCTTCTCTCTATACATCCCACATATATATCCCTGCACCTACAATCCTCTCCCAAATCCTCCTCTGTCCCTCTCAAACTCTCTTATTATTTACAACCCAATTTAGCCATCAATCCATAGCCGAAATTCTCCAAAGCCCCACCCATCCACCTCCAATCCCTTTCGACACCACAGCTTTCGACGACACCGACAAAATATAATCGAGAAAATTTTGTGCACCTTACGACTCCCTTCACACCAGTAGCCATGAATCAAGAACACTAGTAGCTAAGCATGACAATGACCACGTACATTGGTGAATCCGCTGTCCATTGCCGGAGGCGAGGGGCCAGAGCAAAACACGTATTTTCCTTCAAACATCCTTCCTTTTGAGAATCTATCAATGCAGAGGAGGCGGTGGCGGTGATCCATATTGAACCCAGGTGATGGGTGGCAACGGGCCGGGGTAATACGGCGGTGGCGGTGGCAATGCTGGTGTTGGCCCGCAGGGTGGCGGTGACGGTGGCGGCGGGGGCAGCTGGGGGCATGGGGGATGTGAATGTGGGGCAGGCGGGGGTGATGGCGGGTGGTAGGGTTGAGCAGGCGGCGGTGGTGGGTGGTAGACCGGCGCAGGTGGCGGCGGCGATGGCGGAGGTGGCGATGGCGGCGGTGGAGATGGCGGCGGTGGTGAAGGGGAAGGAGGTGATGGCGGCGGCGGAGAAGGCGGAGGTGGAGTAGGCGGCGGTGGTGATGGTGGTGGTGGTGAAGGCGGAGGTGGGGATGGAGGCGGTGGCGGCGGCAGGGACGGGACGAACGGCTTGCACTGGAAAGCGGCACAGTTGACGGGCGGGCGAGCGTAGAACGCGGCGCACTGCTGCGGCATCCGCTGGGAGGGCCGGTTCGGCAGGCAGTTCTTCCGGTCGCCGTCCCGCGGCACGACGCGCTCGCAGGCCGGCGGCTCCCCGGTGAAGAAGTTGTACGCGAAGGTGAAGTTCTTGAGGCGCGGCAGCTCGCACACCGCCTGCGGAATCGCCCCGGAGAGCAGGTTGTGCGCGACGTCCAGCTGCTCCACCTTCCTCATCACGGCAATCTCCGGCGGCAGCGCGCCGGCGAGCTCGTTGAAGCTCACATCGAACACCGTCAGTTCCCGTAGCCGGCCGATCTCCGGTGGCAGGCAGGAGTTGAGCCCGGTGTTGATGAGCAAGATCTCGTTAAGCGAGCCGGACATGTTGGCGATGCTCGCCGGGAGGCAGCCGCCGAAGCTGTTGTGCGCCAGGACGATGACGGAGACCGGCGAGTTGCCGAAGTTGTCCGGGAGCTGGAAGCGGAAGCGGTTGTGATTGAGGAAGATGGCGTCGAGCGGTTTGTCGAAGAGCCGGCTCGGCACGCCGCCCTCGAAGTCGTTGAAGCGGAGGTCGAGGAACCTGAGCGCCGGCATGTCAAGCACGACGGCGGGGAAGGGCCCCACGAAGCGGTTGTTGCTGAGATCGAGCTCGTGGAGGAGGCGGAGGCGGCGGAGCGTGGACGGGAGGACGCCGCAGAAGCGGTTGGAGTTGAGGTGCAGCAGCGCGAGGTCCGCGAGGAGGCCGAGCTCCGGCGGGAGGTACCCCGCAATGTCGCCGTGGTTGAGGTCGACGCCGGCAACGGCGAGCACGCGCCGGTCCCGCGGCAGCGGTGCGCAGAAGACGCCGGTGTAGTCGCACACCCCGGGCCCACCCAGTCGGCCGTGAGGTTCTTGGGGTCGGAGAAGATGGCGCGCTGCTTCCACGTCTGCAGCGCGACGTACGCGTCCCGGAGGCTCGGGTTTGGGAACCGCCACGCCGGGTCCACCGCCACCGCCGCCGGCCGCCCCTCGCCGCCGCCGTCAGCAGATAAATCCAAGCCCGCCGCCCCGCCACCGCCGGCGACGGCGGAGACAACGAGCAGTACAAAGACGACTCCTTTCATCTCATCTCCGGCGCAATGGCGAGATTTTTGGGGAGGTCTCTTGGCGCAGAGGAGACTCACGAGGAGAGGAGAGGGAGTGAAGTGTGGAGTGTGGAGAGAGTCTCGAAAGAGGAGACAGGCAGCCAGCTATATAAACACTCGCACGCAGAGACACAGCTCAACGGAGGCCTGCGTTTTAAATTGGGCTGCGTTCTTTCCCACTATATCTTATAATTTTTTATTTACAATTTTAAATTATAACTGTTTAGAATAGAGAGATATTTAGATATGATTTTAGACTATATAGATAAAGTCAAGAAAGTGTTTACTATGATCAACTTATAGATCTTGTCTTAAAAAGATATTTTGTTTGAAAGCTAGTTACCGTAGAAATTTAAGATATAAGTTCAAAAGAACCTATTAGAGTGGTGGGACCCAGGTGTGTGTTTTTCCTGTGTGCGTGTGGACGCGTACGTGTAGCGGGGGGTGAGGACGGTGGGGTAGGCGTGGCAGAGGCGGAAGCGGCGGAAGATTTATGGGGCCAGGCGGGACTAGGGGCCCCCCGCGTTCGTCCCCGGATTTGCGTCCGATTATTAGTGACAAGCGCGTGGCGTGTACGGGTCAGTGTGAAGGAGAAGGGCATCAGGTTTGAACGGTACCTCTGACCCGTACCGTATCCGCGTGTCCAGTTCAAACTCCGAACTGGTTAGAGATCAGAGAGAGAGACACCATCATGAGAGGGAGTGTGTGGGAAAACGTAGCGAAAGGAAACTAGGATATTCCCTGGTGAACAGACTTTGTGCAAAGATGGAAAATGGAGTTGTTGACAATAATATAATGTGTGGGATTTCAATGTATTACCAAGAAAACGAATTTTCAATTTATGGAATCTCAACAGTGGTGTAAACAAATTACGTCGAAACATATGCCAGGTCTCGATTCTATTTACTTATTTATTGGTAGCGTTCTGTTTATTGGCGACGCATGTTGAGAAAAAATGTAGTACACGAGCCCGCGAAATTTATTGCAAATCATTTTGTGACAAGTGTAGCCTCCAATAGATCAGTATATATACATATACAGGTATGCATATATGCATAAAACTCTTTACACAGCAGGATAAATACACAGCTATAGTATATATCTAACACAAAGGATGGTAGTATCAAAAATGAAGTAATAATTGATGACTAAATATGAAGAAATGAAAGGAAGATTGTTCCTTTTTGGGTGTGATCAATATGGCTTGAGCTTTTGGCTTCAGCTTATTTTTGCACTATTCATAAATTTCGTCTTTTCTGAACTTTTGGTTTTTTGAGTTTTTACGGTTCTTTTTTCCTCGTATTTGTTTACATTATACGTGATGGGCTAATATGTTTTTCTATTTTTAAATTTTTTTAAATTTAATTATGGTAAATAAGCCTCTGTCAGCTACAGTGCTTTTTTCAGCCAGCTACAGTGTTTTCAGCCATAAGCCACGGGCTTTTCAGCCATTTTGATCACAACCTTTATCGGTTTCCCAAGCACTTTCATGTCGACGCACCACCTTTTCTTTTCCTAACAGTCCTTTTTGCAGTATGGGGAGTCCCAGAAGCAATTTCACTGGTCTTCTGATTACGATCATTCACAGGCTGCTCGTTCAGAGCCTGACCGGTCTCTGTGGATGCACTTGTTCTGGGAGGAGTTCTTGTTTTCTGTGATCTGCTTGCACTAATCTGCCTCCTCGTGCGTAATATCTCACCCTTTGCTAACGCCAGTTCCTCTTCAAGATGTCTACACCTCATTTCAGAACTCTCCCTCTCTGTCTGAAGCCTCGTGATAAGATTCTGAGCATCCTCGGTGCTTTCTTGAGCTTCAATTGTGATTTTCTTTTGTTCAGCAACCGCTTTGGATAGCATTTCTTTCTCTGCTTCAAGAGTGTCATTCTTAGAATGAATGCTCTCTAGCTCCTTAGACAATGACAATGCACTCCTATTCATCATGTCTAGTGATTTTGTTGCCTCATCCAGGTCCGCTTCGAGAGCTTTTCGTGCTTCAGAATCTACCTGCAATTGTTTCGCTAAAGCATCAAGCTCCCTATTCAAAGTGGTCACAATTTTCCTTTCCTCAACAAGCTCCTCTGTGGTGGATTCTATCTTCTTGTACACATCCAGCAACTCTTTCTTCAGGTTGTCACGAGCTTCAACAACAGATGCAAGCTCATTAGAGGTGGCTTCAAGTTCTTCCTGTCCCTTTTGAAACATCTCCTTAACTGAGACAAGTTCATCGGACAGAGCTTTAGATATTGATTCTACCTCTCCCAGTTTATTAGTCAGACCTTCTTGCATTTCATTGAACTCATCTTGAAGTTTCGAAATCTGCAATACCAGGCCCTGATTCGTTCTATTTGCTTCATCAAGTTCTTCGGAAAGTTTGGAAACCTCATTTCTGGAATCCCTTAGTGCCTCTTCAGTGGATTGAAGTGAATCTCTTAAACTTTTCACAGCCGCAACTTCATTCTCTAGCATTGCTTTGGTAGCATCCAATTCCTTGTTCAACTCGGCAATCATTTCATGGTCTTTGCTAGTGTCACTTAATGCAACAGAGAGTTTTTCTTCAAGCTGTTTGATCAGATCATCTTTCTCTGATAGTAACTTGGAATCGTGACTCGCTCTTGTCTCAAGAGAAGCCTTGAAGTCTGTATACTTTTTTATTAACTCATTTATTTCTTCCTCAGCTTCATTCTTTGCAGAGTTCAATGTTTGAAGTTTCTCGTTCAGAGAATCAATTGAAGATATCTTAGAAGCAAGATCATTTCTAGTTCTATGATCTTCTTCCTCCAGCTCTTGTATTTTAGCATTTGCAAGTTCTAGGCTCTCTTTAGTTTGATCAGAGAAAGAGCATAGGTTCTGGTAGTCTACCTCCTTTGAAGAAAGTGATGAGCTGAGTTCCCTGATGCGTTTCTCCTTATTATTGATATCTTGGCTGAGCAGACTTGATTTTTCTTGCAAATCATTGATCTCATCCAACTTTTCTTTCAATTTGGCTTCAAGCACATCTTTGTCATCCCCAGCTTGTGCAACACTACTCTCTAGTCGCCGTATTTCATCCTGAAGCTCCTCAGCCAGTGTCTTCTCCCTTCTGAATTCTTCGCTAAGCGATGTTACAGTCTTTTTTGTTGAAGCCAACTGATCTAAAAGAGAAGCTTCCTGCTCCTGAAACTTCAAAGATTGCTTCTTTTGTGCTGCTTGTTGCTCCAGTAACCTTTTCTCGTAGTTTTGCCTCATCAAAGAGATCGCGGCCTCATTTTCGGCCAATTTGCTCTCCATCTGAACAAAGTAGCATATTAGATATGTCAGCTAAATATGTTATCTTCACAGATAAATTTTAACAAATATAAACTTCAAGATATTAAAGGTACTTAAAATACGTTAGTAGCCTCTTGTATTTGTATCCAAGTTATCTTATTAAGTGAGCCAACTTAATATATGTTTGTTTTCCTGAGAACATCATGGTGGGGAAAAAGAGTATTTAACCCTCATAAGGTTCTCAGTGAGGCTCCTGTAAAAAAAGGTTTTCAATGATGCCTGTAACTTATAAACTTTTTACTATCATTGAAAAGTTACCATGAGGTACCGGTACCTCACCACCAAATTATATATAAGTTCTTGAAACCTGGTACTAGGTACCAAGAACTTATATGTAATTTGGTAGCAAGGTGCTGATACCTCCTTTTACCTTCTAAGGATGATAAAAAAACTATCTACTTTATAACCTAACGGAAATTAACTTTAGTTAGTTTAGGCTATGTAAGTTGTTATACACCCTAATTTGATATTACTTTTTTCTAAGAGAGCACAAACACACGCACCCAAAAAAACTCCTTTGTGCGTACTGTGTATGCATACGCACATGACTATTTGCCTATTTGGTGTAAATTTCTCCTTTTTCTTCTCTCTTGAACAAGACTACTGTTGTAGAGGTGGCCCTAACCCCCGTGACAGGGTCTTGCAACTGGTTTAATATGTAATATGCCTAATAGTATAGAGAAATGCACCAATATGCATTCAGAAAATGCATGAGCAACCTTCTTGAACTTCTTAAGAACATTGTTCATTCTAATTTAGCACCTCGACTGAATGGTTTTCGTAATTTTATGCCGAAAGGTAGTGTGTATAGGATATTACTGCCTATTTCTCTCTTAATCAAGACTATATAAAGATACTATAGGGCACTTCGAAAGAGCCAAAAATAGGATGGTGGCTGTTCCAAAAAAGACATTGAAGTACATCAACTGGTTACGGATACACCAAAGATAATCAAGCCCATACAAATAATGCAAATGGCTTATAACATTCCTTAAAAAAATGTTAGCCATTTATAACATAAAATAGTTTTAAAATAAAGCAGATGGTAAATGCATGAATTAGCACTAATATTGAGACAATATCATAAGTGGAGGGGTTTGCAGAATTTGGCATGTAGTGAGGATTGAGGTAAACGATGATTATCATTTAGGCTATATGAAATTACGAATCAATATATCCTAACAAATAAACAGCAGTAACAGGCACTAATTACAGGTTTGCAGATGATTTACAGATGAGATGACCGATTGCAGGGCTTTCTTTTCCTGTCGAGAAGTACCGTACAATCCAGCAAGAACACCCGAGGAAACAACTGCAATTGAATTCAAAAGGCCAGCAAGTGGATTCCCTGGAGATTGTTCTTGCACCACTGGCAAGGATAATTCAGGTTGAGGAGCTTCAGATAGAGGAGTTTCAGGCTGAGATTCATCAGGTTTTGAGGCATCCTTTGTCTCTACAGAGAAAAGCAACATCAGCTATTTATCCAAGTTTGTTAAGCCACCACAGAGGCGTAAACAAAGTAACTATATTGAGTATGCGTATGAAATATTTCCAACCACCACAGAGGCATAAACTAAGTAACTATATTGAGTATGTGTATGAAACATTTCCAAGCTAGAAGTAGTATGCAAACACTAACATAGTAACTCTGCCATGATGGCAATGAGGCAGCACCAACATAAGGAATTCAAAACAATGTCATCTTGAAGTAAAAGGCCATTAGTGATGCCCAGGCCACAGTCCAGTTTACCAAAAAAACAGATTCAGATAGTAAATCCAACCCATTTCAGTGGTTCAGAGAGGTCAGGACTCAGGACAGCTGGACAACTTTACAGGTACACCAGAAAATATTTATGCAAAAAACAAAAACAAAGGAACACATAATAGTAAATGTCAATAGGGTTTGCTAAAATAGTCATAAATCCCATCTTTAATATGACCTACTTATATGAGGGGGAAATTCTGACCATCAAACGTAGCCTCATTAGGTCTACAGATGACAGTTTACGTCCAATCTTGAAAGTTTTGTAGCAATTCTGAGCTTGATGATCTATCCTCGGGGCATCGATCCCCTTTCTTCTAATAAACCCTTGGGGTAACGACATGCAATAAACTGCAGGAAAATGAGAAAAGTAACATCTGATCATATGCCATAATCAAACTCAAAATTCACTGGGATAAGTCATGAATAATGAGTGCATCACTCCAATTTCAATGTTGTTCCATCAGAATGTTGGATTTTTCAAAAAGGCAATCTCATGCACAGACCACATGTCTCTTGCAGCTTATGAATTTCTCAAAACATTCATTACCCAAAATTTATAGAAAATCTGTCAAATGGAGGTGCACACATTCACAGCATGACATCTGAATACTAAGAAGGTCCAAAACATGGAGCAATGACTATAAATCATACACTGCACTCAAATACAGGATTTATGCCATCTCCAAACTGACCAACGCTACATGTATGAACATTTTTGAAAAAAACCTACACAGAAGCCTTTGATTGGTGGGCACATGGGGGCACGTGAGGAGTTATCTATGGTCATGATCATCATCTTTTTTTTAAAAAAAGTATGTCACTATGTTAGTATGTAAAGCATTTACATTTCCAAAGCCCTTTGCCTTTTTTATTATTACCAATGTGCTCCCTAACTCTGTAGGTCTATGCAATAATTTACAAACTAACGAGCATTGGGGAATTTAGCATGTAAAACGTAACATAAAGTCGTATCTATAATTTGCATTGTTGCAGAAATATTCGTGACTGTGGATACTGCTCCACCTCCTAATTCCATTCCATTCGTGCAAACCCTGCTAAGAAAATAATCGGGCATGCACCAAGCAAAGAAAGTTGCTTACAGCCGTTCGATATCCTGCATGCTAATAACTCTTCTAGTGGTTATTTGAACATAAAGTTCCAAATTCTCATTATTTTTGTTGCTCTGTCATACATCGACAAGTGCGCACCAGAGCCAAGTCCAAACAGCTCATGCATCAATACAATGCTACGCTACACACAATAGTAGTAATGTCCCTTACAGAACTCACGTATCACCCGAGACTCTTAGATATTAGTTATTACATAAAATTTTATAAGCCCAACCTCAATCCTTAGAATCGCATATAAATTCCTTAGAATTGCATACAAATTTCACATATTACTCCACAGTGTTGGACAGATTAGGATCGAAGGCTCGAAGCTAAGACAAACACAACACAGAGCACGGAAGTTATACGAATCCTCGCAAGGAGAACGGCACTAACCCGTCACGAGATCCCCGCTGCTGGGCGCGGCCGCCGCCGCGGCGGTGTCGCGGAGGCGGAGGAGCGGGAGCGCCGAGACGCCGAGGAGCACGGCCCGCCGCGCCAGCACGTACGCCGCCGCCTGAGACGGAGACAGGCCTCCATCGGGAGAGGCGGACGACGCGACGATGGCCGCACCTCTCCGCGCGCGGTGGCGACAGCCGGCTGACGAGGAGGAGGAGGGGTACCGGAGCGCGAGCGACGGCGACGGCGAGAGGAGGAGGTACCCCATCCCGCCCACGAAACCCTAGCTCCCGCCTCGCAGCGCGGTAGCAGCAGCACTCGAGTCTGAACTTTGAGAAGCAGCGGTAGTAACCAAAATGGCGGTGGTGGAGATGGAATAGGGGATTAGCCGAACATCTCGGAGGCGGAGGCGGAGGCGGAGGCGGAGCTGCACGAGGAACAGCAGACGGCGGGTGGGCCTCAGCTGGCGAGACAGAAGGGATATTTTTGTGTTACCAAATTACTATTTTGCCCCTACGCTGTGACCTGCACGAGTATTAGAGGGCTTATCTACGAGGGTGATTTGGGGATTTCGTATGGGTCGGAGCCCATTGGCCGTGGGCGAAAGAGTGTCGGGTCAGAGAAATGACGGGTTTGCCCTGCACGAGTTTTGAAGTGGCTGTTTGTAACGGTGTCTTGGGGATTTCACGCTATCGATGGGTTCCGACGAGTAAGCTGATCCCAAGTGTGGGTCTGGGATTAGGCCACGTAGTAGTGTGGCCCGGCCCAGTAGGGTTAGCAACGATGGGCTTTTAGCGTGCCTTTGTACGTTTGTGGGCTTACGAGTAATGCCTAAGCCCGTTTGTTGCCTTTGTTGTGGCTAACATTAGGCTATGGCCTGTTTTTTTTTGCTAAGACTTATGGTTTTTAGCTGTGATTTTAGGTTGTTTATATTACAGAGTAATAGAAACTCACATGTGTTTTTTGATAATATAAATAAAGTCGGTATAGTATGTACTACAATTAACTAATAGACCCTATATTGACAAAACGTTCCGTTTAAAAGTTAGTTACTGTAGAAAAGTTAAAAGCTGAAAAAGAACAGAGCCAGCTTTGCAATTTCCACCACAAAAGAAAGCGCTCATATGCGTTCCGAACTCCTCTCAAAAATGTGTGCCCGGACAGCTAGGCCTTACATTGGCCAACTCTAGCATAGCCTTAACGATGTGGTATCTTGTTTCTTCAGATGATGACTAAAGTTCGATTCCCATCAGCTACAAATAGGCTGGGTTATTTATGCCAATTTTCAACTATAATTTTCCAAGATTCAAAACCTGTAAGCTATGGGTTTTGAGCTTTAAAATGATTGCACTAGCCACCTATTCTAACCTTCTGAAAAAAGCCTTTTCACTGAGGTGTGTGCGTGTTGTTTGGGACGCTCAATGATGTATATAGAGTATGTCTAGTACTGAGGAGTATTTGACTTTTTTAGTGAAAATGCGTGGCAAAAAGATTCAGTTTTGAAACTGATATGATGGAAAATGCCAAATACTGATGCACCTGTGGTCTGCAGAAGCACAGATGGATCCAACGGCCCTGAATTCAATACGAGGAGCTCCTTCCAAATGTAACAATTGTTCTGTTCTGTCAGGCCTATTTTCCAGAACAGAGCCCATTTTTAGAATCAGGTGAAATTCGATCCACCCTCCTGAATGCTGCAACCACCTACTGATCTGACCATAGATTTCAACAACACTATCTTATTTTTGCACCCTGCATCATTGGCCTCTGTGAGCCATGGAATTTTTTTTGGGTCCTGAATAGGCTCCAAGATCAATGCCAGCATTCAGCAGTAGGCTCCCACATCAAAATCAGCACTGTGCCATTTGCACACAAATCAATCAGATGTCTTGAAGAGATTGGGAATATCTTTCACAGGTATTGCTCTAAATATTAGTTGGGCAATTATATTATAGTCTGATGGTCAGTTTGCCCTAGCTCGTGGACTGGCTTGATGAGCTTCTAAAATGACTTCAGTGAGAAACTTCACCCCTAGTTATGACTACAGCCTTGTTGATTTAACCCATTGTTTAGGCCTAGCTAGGTTTTGATAGGCCAAGGCAAGTGAGGCCTTTAATTCCAGTGGAACAAGCAAATCAAGTCAGTTAAACCATCATCATCATGTCCTTCCATCGGTACTGCTCAAAGTGAAAGGATGGAAATGACCCAAAGCAGCTCAATGTCATTATCTCACAGACAAGCGTAGCAATATGCAGACATCGTCACTGCTGCCAAGAGGAGAAAGAAAGGGGAAAAAAAGAGGAAGAAAAGGATGGGGGGGCACGGGCCAGCAGCCTTAGGATCAAAACTACAGAACTAAAGGCAGGCAGGCGACCCGCCTTTTCTAAAAAGCCCAGATCTCTGCAAGTTTCCAGGACGGGTAAAAAAGCCAGCAGCTCATCCTAAGTGATAATGACCCACCAAGAACACCGTTTCTTCTTCTTCTTCAGTTGCTGAATCAAAAACAACAACCTGGTGATGGCAATGTGCACTGGTGATCGATCATCTATCCCCTGGTAGTTAGGGGGAAAATTGAGTGCTTGTCGCGGCGAAACGGTGCATCGGTCGGCCACCGGGGGTTCATGTTGCGACGAACATGCCGGCCATGAAGATGTCCTCGAGGTAGGACGAGCAGGATGAGCGAGGGGAGCCGCTGGTGGTGTTGTTCTCGGCTTCCTCTTCGATCAGGATCTCTTGGTCCCGGCAGCTGGCACTGCAGAATGCTTTCTCACCACTGCAAGAGCACACAGCAAATTATTCAGTGTGCCTTTCTTTCTGAAGATGCATAGAAACAACAGATGTTTCTACCAAATAATGCATCGGATGAATGAGCACCGAAGCAATTTGTTCAGTTTATTATCATTCTAGTTGGTAACCATCTCCAACCAAAGTTTCTTCTCCCAAAAGAATTAGGAATGCTCCAAGATGAACAATGCAGCAATCCGTTCGATGAAACTTCGTTCTTTCATATTAGAGCCCACTCTGCACAAAATATCTTCTACCCGTAATATACACTTCTCCAAATGATGCAATTCACAAGAGCCATCAGTTCTTCAGTATTATAGAACAAGATGATCACATCGACGTACCGGTAAATGTAAATGTCATTGCCTTCCAGCTTCTTCTTGCAAGTGAAGCAGGAGCTCAAGAAGTCCTCGATGGCGGCGGCCTCGGCGGCGCACTTGACCACCCAGTAGGACCCGGCAGCTCCTTCCTTCGCTTCCATGGTGACCTCATCACTCTCCCCAACCGTACGGGGCTCCAAAATGAAGTCCCCGAAGACGTGGGTCGTCTTGGGGTTCGGGCCACGGGCAATGATGCAAGTGTAGTCCTCCGACTGCTCAATCTCGCTCGCCGAGACCGACCCAATGAACCGGCTGGCGCCGCCGGAGATCGACGCCGGCAGCGACCCCGGCCCCGGGAACTTGCCGAGATCGAAGGAATGCCGCTTGGCATTGGAGTGAGCGCCATCCAACCGAGTGGCCTCCGGACCAGACTTCACATCCCCGTGGAAGAACCTGCTGCACGGCACCGACATGCCGGCGGTGGCCGCCGTGTCCGAGGCCGGGCAAGACATCGTCTTGCCGAGCTCCGGGTGCGAGTGGCCGCCGCCGCAGTCTTTGGGCAGGGAGTTGTACGATTTGAGCCGCACGCGCGGGCTGAACAGGCAGTTCTTGGCGTCACCGGCGAGGGCGTCCACGAGGCCAAGCCCGACCGGCTCCGAGTCCCAGGTCCTCGGCGACCGCGGCGACCGGAGCAGGAGCGCCTTGGGATCGAGCGGCGACGTCGGGCTCCGCGACGATTCGCCATCCGGCGCGCGCTTCGCGGCGAACCCGACGAACAGCCGCGGCACGGCGAAAAGCGCCCTGGCGCTCTCTCCGCCACGGGGCCTGGCGCTCTCTCCGCCGGTGGAATCCGGGCCCTGGTCGGACGCCATACGCCGCAGCATCGCCGAGGAGCCGTCAATCTCCTGAAACCGGGATCAAGAACACAAAAAGATCACAAATTTACCCCATTTGACGAATCCACGACGCGTTCTTGCAGCTCGGCGCCCAGCGCCCAGCGCCCAAGACCACAGTTCGTCAACAACTACTAGAACCTTCCCAACAAGGCATCTCTCATCGCACAGAAATGCAACTCCTCATCGAACTCGTGACCAAGAAATAAGGGAAAGGGGAAGCAGGCACCCCCACCAGCCTACCTTTATCTTTTACCAGCAGTATCTCTCCTCCTCCTCTATCTCTCTCACGAGAGGGAAGGAAGCAAAAGCAAATGAGGAGAGGGGAAACACGGTTGCAGTAAAATCACACTGTACTACTACTCATACCACTGATGCGCTCTCTCTCTCTCTCTCTTCTGTTTGCGTCCTTTTGCATGCATCAAAATCAGAGACGAGTGAGAGAGAGGAAGGAGTGGTGGCTTCTGAAATACACCACCACCCACCTCCTCCCATTCATGGATGTCAGAGAAATGGAGGCAGATGTAAGTCATGTAACATTTTAACTTGCGCTGCCAGTACTGTACGCGTATAAATACGGCATATACGCCTTCAAGGATGGCGAGACCTCTGCCTGGCCGAATTTTTTGTATTTAAGCCATTTTTTTGAAAAATATTCACATTTAGACCCTGCTAGTTTTAATTCGTTTTTGGACCCGGGGTCGAGCCGTGGATCACTGGCGCCGAGGTAACACGCCTCTGCGCCGTGATCCATGGCTCCGAGGCCCTGTGCCGGCACCAGGCGTGGCGACTGCGTGGTGCCGGCGTGGCGGCTTCGGCGCGTGATCCACGGCTCGAGCTCGGCGCCGTGACTCGTGGCTCGACCTCGGGCCGTGGATCTGGCGCCGAGCTAGCGGCATTACCCGATCGGCGGTAGAGCCATTTCGCGTCGCGTCGCCTCACCCCGGCCCCGACTCTGCCCCGCGCCTCCTCGGCCGCCACCCGCCTCGGCTCGCGCGCCGGCCTCCCGGCCGGCCTCCCGCCTTCTTCGGCCCGCGCCTCCCGGCCCGGCCGTCTCCCGCCGCCTTCCCCCCCGCCTCCTCCCCGGCCGCCTCCCAGGCGGCAGCGCCTCCCCGCCCACGCCGCCTCCCGCCGCCACCGCCCCGGCCCCATAGCGTTCAAGGTGAATCTCTAGTATATCGTGAATTTTTTCACATATGTTACACACTAATAAGCAATGTTCACTCCATATCTATGGTACCTACGAGAAGGCATAATGATTTTAGACTTTTGGTGTGATTAATACAATATCTAGATAAATATTGGTGGTTCTGTTTGACTCAAAAAGACATTGTAGTTGCATATTATAACCGAAAATCTCATGTGACTATATCTGGATCGTATTAGATATATAGATGTTTGAATGGGAAAGGGTTCATTTAGATATTTTATTGCTTAAACAAGTATGCATGTGATTTATCCAAAATTTCGCTTAAAGGTATTGAGTTTGGTTTGTGTATGAACTAGATGGACAACGTAGTAACCCTATATCATGGAGCGGTGTGACAAGTGATGATTATGGAAATGTTCAATTTGTTGAAATGCAAAGGTGCCTCGATGTTCGGTGATCGGTAGTCGTTTAGTGAGTTGGTTGCTAGGGCGGAGAAGCTACATTGTCATGGAAACGAGGAGAGCATCACGGTTGAGAGGTTACTTCACTTCGGTTCGAAAGACACAATTCTCGAGCGGTTGATCTTAATTGGTTGTGAGGATGAGTGGGACAAATATGTCAAAGTGGTTATGAGGAATGAGTTAAAATGTTTGGACCTTGTTGTGCGGAAGGTGTCTATTGAACCAACCTCACGGTTATTCACGAACTAGGTGATCGGGCACCCTTTGACCCTCCGCTTCGGATCTTGCGGTGGATGTGGAAGAAGTGTCCGAGGTGCCCGATGCTCTATCTGCCTGAACGAGGTTCGATTTCTCAACGATTCGAGTTGAATGTCGGATGATGATGTCGTGGCGGCCCTCGGAGATGGGATTGACCAGAATCATCCCGATAAGTGGCGAGCAACACTTTAGCCTTTGTCGTCATTGCTTTTTTTGTCTCAATCCCATCGTTTCGTGCTTATGATGCGGAGACATTCGTGATAATGTTGGTGTTCCTCCGTTGCTCCATCTAGCAACGTTGAAGAAGTCTGCGGGGACTCCAATAGTGTGGATGTTCAAATTGTGGATGATCTGCGACCTTACGAGATCGCAAGGGCCGTTGAATCGACGATGACCGCCCTTTTGGAGAGGCGACCAAAGTGATATTGAGCCGATCAGCGTTATTGCCTGGCCGGGATCCATCAGTTCATGAATTCAGCGATCTTAGGCATTCTCATGGGGCTTATGCGAAGGAAGGGATGACGAGTGCTAGATGCTCCCGAGGCCTGTTCAAGCATGACAATTGAGAAGGGCATGATGTTTGAGGACTTGTCTGCATTGAGAAGGTGGCTGCAGGAGTATTCGATGATTCGTAAAGGCCATTCAAGGTGAGGCATTCTTATGTGGAGCGGAGGTACACGATTGCGTGCGAGAAGGAAACATGTGAATGGAGGGTTTGTGCTAGGAAACGAAGGACACAGAAAGTTCAAGATCACAAGAATCGTTGGCCCACACACTTGTGCCGGGCGAGCTCAAGCGAAGCATCGGCGATTGACCTCTACCATTATTGCGAAGTCACTGTGTCACATAGTAAAGGAGAACCCAATATGAAGGTGAAGACACTTCTTGGGATTGTTAAGGAGAAATTTGGATACGAGATAAGGTATGGAAAAGTATGGAGGGCAAAGCAACGCATCGGAAGATGATATATGGGGACTGGGAAAATGGGTACTTGCGATTGCGGCACTTTTCAATGCAATCAAAGCGGTTAATCCAGCATGCATTATGAGTACGTCCGAAACCAAGCGAATGGACTCAAGATGGGATGCGATATTCTTCCGTGCTTTACGGTGCTTTGCTCGATCCATCGAGGCCTTTCGGCATTGTCGTCCGTCTTCTCCATTGACGATGCGTTTCTTCTTGGCAAATACCGGGCACACCGATAGCCATTTCGTGTGGCGCAGACAACACGTTGGTTCCTTTGGCGTTTGCTTTGGTTGAGAGGAGAACAAAGACAGTGGGGATGGTTCTTGCGGCTCGTTCGGAGGCACGTGGTCGGCCCCGTAGGAGGTGGGTGTCATATCGATAGACACGGGGCATACTTGCCGCCAGACAAGAGCGAGATCTGGGTATCCACCTTTGCACCATGCAGCACAGACGAGGCCCTCTACAGAAGAGGTGCCCTCTTATCTGTTTCTATCTTTGTTGAGTATCACCGCCACATAGAGTTGCACGCCGATTTGGTATGAGGCGGATGTGGCGATGCGCAGATTCTCCACGTCTCGTGGCCTTGCACAAGTAAGTGGCATGCAATTTCAATTCTAACCTTGGAATCCAATTGCACGAGCTTTTCTATTTTTAACGTTTGGTTTACGTGACATGCGATTTGATCGTCGGCGACGAAGAAGGTCACGATTTGAGCGGCACCACCACGTGTGCGTTGAGGAGTGGGCACACTTCGGGACCACGTGGGCGACAACGACGAGCCGCATAAACGAGAACTTCCGTGGTACCAAGTTTGGTACTTGTTTGTATGTATGTGTATATGTTATATTCATGTGATATTTGTGTTGAATCAGTAGTCCATGACTTTGTTGTTCTATAATTCCTGCAATGAATTTATGTTTATCGCAAACGATCGCAAATGATACGAACTATGAATTTTTACTTATGAATTTATGCTTCTGAAAAGCACAATCGGTTGAAAAGGCAAGCGACCTAAAATAAAACACTTTGCCCGGTCACAACACGAAACAACACATAGATTGCACGTACATAAAATATAGCAAGTACTACAACCATCAACACAACAACGACGGTAAACATGGAGGTACCAAAAATGACAACACAACCAAGTACTACTGACCATCAACACATCAACAAACACAACAACTAAAACACAACACAACCATACACCTTCTTACCTACATGCCAAACGAGCCTCGTGGCACCCACATGGAGAAATCTTTGAGGGTGCGCCTCGGGCGTGGTTGTCCATCGTGGTAGTGGCATGCACATATGCAGCTTCGGGTTCGCGCGGCAACATGTGGGATCATAAGAGCTTCCTATATTCACGACCTCCTCGTTGCCCTCTCGCGTTGCATCATTCGCGGAGGTCGTTGTTCTCTCGGTGAGATTCTCCATTCGGTACTCCAAGTCCCATATTCGAGCCCATAATGTACCCACATAACGATCAACATACCGTTCGTGAGGAGGGTCGATCCGATGGGAGAAGTCGCATTTGGCCATCCGCACAAAAATGACGGTAAACTTCGAGGGTCCATAAGCAATACAAAATGTAACATTACTAATTTGTACCGGGCGTGAGCATCGAAGAAACGTCGCCGCCATCGTTCGGGAATCCAAGATCCGGGCGACCAGCGTACTCATTGTGTCGCATTTCGCCACGGTGGTTGAGCACGCCGGCTTGGTATCAATCGATCTGCGGACCGAACATATCCTCGTTTCTAAGGGAATGTCGTCCTTCGGTGACCCAAATCCCACCGCCCTCGACTTGGACATGGTATGTTTCACCACGAAAGAGAGGGTACTACTTTGTTCGATTCACAATGTCATGGGACCCCAACCACGCTACTTATAGCCAACGGGCAGCTTAATGCAAAGTGACCACCAAAAAAGAGGCTTTTGCTCGGGGACATGACAACACGCCCTGCTTTGCTCAGGACATGACACAAGAGGTCAACTTTTGCTCGGTGAGATGACAAAGAGGCGACTTTGCTCGATGACATGACAAAAGAGTTCATTTTGCTCGGTGACATGACAAAGCGAGGCAAAGATATGCCGACTTTGCGATGTGAGTAGGCCTTTGCCTGCACACATATAGGGCGTAGGTCTTTAGCCTTTACAGGAGTAGGCCTGTAGGCTGCACACATATAGGGCGTAGGTCTTTAGCCTTTACAGAGTAGGCACATAGGCATGTACACATATAGGGCGTAGGTCTTTAGCTTTCTAGGCTTTGAATGGTCCAATCTCTGAAAGGCTACGAACTATGAATTTATTACGAGACTATAGTCTCTGAAAAGCCTACATAGGGCCATTTATTGCTACTGGAATCCGGAAAAGCGAAAATATCCTCTCCATGGACTATGCCCACTTGCACTGGATAACCCGCCTACATAAAGGCCTCCTCCTATGTCTTCCATACCACATCTCCTCCTCAAGGCATCACAATACTACTACACAACAATGTCTTCTGGAGGTCCGACCCATTTGGAGTGCTGGAGTGGCATGAGCGCCGAAGTGCCATTGCGGCTTTAGGACGATGTTGGGAGTCCGGATCGATCGAGTACAACGAGCCAAATACGGCCGTAGGTTCTTCAAATGTCCCGACACGGATGACGACTTCGTGGTAACGACCACAACTAAATCATTTGTTTCGTTATCTTTTTCAACTTGATCGATGACATCTACCACGCCACACATAGGCTTGCGAGTTCATCGAATGGGTGGATCGGTGTCGCGGTGATGGCCAAATAACCGGCGGTGGAGGTGGAAAACAAAGCACAATACTTTGTCAAGATGACTCAAGCTCGCGAGGTGGAGCAGCAGATGCGGCTTGACCAAGAGCGTCGCGTGAGTGGACCAAATCCGTCTCGAAGGGCAAGGAGGATGAGCCGCAAAGGAGGCGGGGCGATTAAGTGCGCGTGAAGCTGCCATCAAGCGTCGGGAGGAGGAGCTTCAAGCTCGGGAGGCGCTCTCAAGACCAAGAGTGACAGGAAGAAGGATGCGTGCGAGCCATCTTGAGCGTGACAAAAGGGGAAACAACCACGGTACATCCAATAGACAAAATATAATAGACCCGGCAAGTTATTTTCCTAAGGCATGCATGTTAGGACTAGTGGTGGAATTCGAACATTAGAAGTGCGAGTTGCACACATGCCACATGCCCGCCATGTCAAAATATCACTCACCTTGAAATATCACTTACCACTATATGCATCGATATTTCTACGCTCAATCCTTCGGCAAAAAATTTAGCTTAATTTGGTTTGCATGTCCAACTGCAATGAACATAAATTTTTATTACGACTTCATCAGATTCGTTCCCATATTACAACTACAAAATAACAAACCTTGCAAAACCACGAATCAAACCTTAAAAGACACTTACCATTTTATATATCGACCGTTCTCGCACAATCGTTCCTAAAAAAAATTACCATATTTTTTTATGCATCTACAACGAGCCAATCAACATAAACTTGTTTTACAATTTTTTCAAATTGTTTTGTAATTCACAACTACAAAATTAACAAAACTTATAATCATTCAGTTCAAATTAACAAAATACAACTAGTAATTTTTTTTGCGACAACGTAAAGCCTGATCGGTGCAAACCCTAGACGCCGAGTGTCTGCAGACGTGGCAGGGAGCTCGGCGCCACGTGGCAGGCATCTCGGCGCCACGACCCACGGCTCCGAGATCGGAGCCACGATCCACGGCGCCGAGGTGCTGCCACGTCAGCGCCACGCAGGCCACCAGGCTGGAGTGGGCTGCGACCTGAGCCATGGACCACGGCGCCGAGATCGTGTTACCTCGGCGCCGTGGGTCACGGCTCAGGCCCCTGGTCCAAAACGGAATTAAAACCAGCAGGGTCTAAATGTGAATATTTTTCAAAAAAGGCTTAAATACAAAAATTGATCTGCTGGCCCCATCTTTATCTTGTATACCCGATTAGGCGAGTCATTTCAGGCTGGTGTTATAGACTTATAGTAGTATCTCGTACACGGTACTATTTCCAATTTATGTAGCATAAATTTCGATGGACGTTTCAGATCAATCTGAGCATTCGGCCCTGATCAATTCGGTTTAAGCTTCTGGCTTTCAGCTTATTTTTTACTATTCACAAATTTCGTTTTTTCTGAATTTTTGGCCTTTTTTGCCGGTTCTTTTTTTCCCGTATTTGTTTGTATTATACGTAATAGGCTAACATATTTTTATTTTTTTTAAATTTAATTATGATAAATAAGGCTCTGTCGGCTACAATATTTTTTTGTCAGCTACAGTGCTTTTAGTCATAAGCCATCAAAAAAAGCCTAACTGATCACCACCTTATAACTGGACGAAAATTTGTCAAAATTGTGTGTTTTGATCTGAAGGGGAAAAAATGTCAGTTTCATTGAACCTAGGCTCATTTTCATCCTGATACTTGAGCACGTTGTCACTTCATTCACTTGACAAGTAACTTAGTGCATCATTTTGCTCATCGCTCGATGAATCTGGACGCTTTTTCCACTCGTTGAATAATAAAAGAAGATTGTTGGAAGATAGAAAATGATGGGTGTTCGCCTCGCAATGTCATGGTAAGTATAGCAAATATTCTAGGTTCGTGTGTAAAAACTAGCATTCCTACATTGTTGTCAACATATATTTGTCTGGTGATGCTGCTACTACTTACATTGCAACTCATTCAAACTTATCAATTGGCACAATTACTCCCTTGCACATGAGCGGTTCCGTCAATTCAGAACATGTTTCAGGTAGCAAAAGGAGGGGCAAAAAACAAATCTGCATCAACAATCAATCAGCCTACCTAATACTGCTACCCACCTGGTGCCGCTCGGTTGGACCGAAAAAAATGGCTTATGGCTGAAATTGTACTGTAGCTGGCTGAAATTATACTGTAGCTGATGGTGGCATATTTGGCCTAACTAAATTTACAAAATTTTAAAAATAGAAAAAATAGGTTAGTTTATCACGGACAATGCAAACGAATACAGGAAAAAAGAACGGGCAAAAAAGCTCAAAAAAGTCAAAAAATCAGAAAAGATGAAATTTATGAATAGTAAAAAATAAGCTAGAAGCTCAAATTAAAATGAGCATGGCTTACTCCCATAATCTTTCTCCTCCCAATTTCTTATTGGATCACATCAATCATTGAACTTTTAGGAGTTTTCTTTTCTCTTCTTTTCAGTTGCTGCTGCAATGCGGCAAAAGAGAGAAACATCCAGCGTGTGAGCTTTTCTCTAATTTCGAAGCTGTCCTGAATTACTACTACTGTTGCAAAAGTATAAAGTGATTTGTTGAGTTTATACACTCGTGGTAATTCAACTTTTTCTCGTTTTCCCTCCCCCTCTCTCTATCTGGTCCTCTTATAAACTTATTTTCTTATACTTTATTCTGAAAAGCTATAACTTTTAGCTGAAATAGCACTGTAGCAGGTTTTTTAAGGTATTCAATTGAAGAAAAATAAAAAATAAGAAAAATTTAGAACATCGTTGCATCTTCACAAACAATACAAATGCAAAAGGAAAAAACACGTTAAAAAATAAACGTGTTCTAAACAGTTTTTTCCATAGCTGTTAGGAATGGCCTTAAAGCAGAGTGGCTCTGGCTTTTAAAGAGGAGGAATGGCTTTCCAACAGTACAGTGCTGCTTTTGTTTCCATTGTTACTGACTAGCATCTATCCAGGTCCAGTAGTAGTACATCATTGTGTAGGCCCTGCCTACTTGTGCAAATTCCATAAAGCTTAAACCGAACAAAGTTGGCTTTTATGTCTCTCAATGCAAATCAGGACCGAACTCCTCTACAAAATCAACACTGAAAATTCTCTTGAGTTATCGAGCGAGATGGATTTGGTTCAGATTAAGGCCAGCTTTAAGTGACATTAGCTTTTAAAGGACAGAAGCTGGAATAAGCGTACCAGCTTCTTAATTTCGATTTTTTTAGGTTTTAATTTTTTTATTTTTTTTATATTATTCGTAGAAATATGATGGTATTTTATTTTTTATTTTCTTATTTTTTTCTCTATTTTTAATTAAATAACTTAGAAAAAATAACATACACCGTAGTACAATTACAACCAAAATGCAACAGCAGGTTAGTGACTTATGAGCTAGCTCTAAGCATATTATTTCATATTTTAATAGAAGAGAGAGAAAATCTATCTCTTGATCAAGAGCTAGTCTCATACACACATTCCAAGATTATATGAGAGTGTCATGTGAGGCTATTTATGTTATGAGCTATGTGCTAAAAGTTAATACTATTGGAGAAGTTGTCTTAGAGCTAATAACTAGCTCATACTGTTGGAGATGTTGGCGTTCCGAATTGCCACTGCTGTTGCAAATCTTTTCGTTTGGTATTGGTTTCGACAGGAGTTACCGGCTGACAGTGGGACGCAGAACCCGACGCATCTCGTAAATTTTTGGATGCTCCACGAAATCCCATGACAGAACTCTGATCGAGCGCATGCCCGGCAACCGATGTTTGGGCGGTTAACTCCGTTAATTTGTCGGATCCTCTACATCCTCCAGCTCTCTGTTACTTTGCATACACCAGTCAAAGAGTCAGAGCAACACGCAAAAGTGCAAAACAGAAAAGAAAACATGGGAGTTTGGTTCCTTTTTCGGACCTTGGAACTGTAGTTATAAAGTAGTTATTATGTTGCAATCACTTTTTTTTTTACCAACAGCGCAAAATACCCCCGCCACATTTTATGATTTTAGCACGTACTAGTACAAATGAAACTGAGGTTGCAATCACCTGCAAGCGCAGAAGATCTTAGGTGGTGATCGGTTCGGCTGAAAGCCTCATGGCTTATATTTGAAAACATCATGTTGATCAAAAAATCATTTTGTAGTTGATGAGACTTATTTACCATAATTAAATTTAAAAATAGAAAAAACATATTAGCCCATCACGTATAATGTAAACAAATACGAGGAAAAAAAGAACCGGTAAAAAAACTCAAAAAAAAGACAAAAGTTCAGAAAAAGACGAAATTTATGAATAATGCAAAAATAAGCTGAAGCCAGATTGATCAGGGCTTAATCAGTTTGGAACTGCTCCAGGCTTGACGAGCTGGACCTTCTGCAAGCACAGAACCGTCCATGTGTGCTTGCGTAGTGTGCATCCCGTGTAGGTGTTTCTCCTTTTTCTTTTTGAGGATTTTCCAGGCTTTCAACTACGCACACAGTAGGATCTGGGGCATGTTTTTTTGGCTTTTAAAATTGATTTTTGTTTTTTATAGCATCTAACTTTTAAACAGAGTACTTTTCAAAACGGGGTCTACAAATTAATTATAGTGCATGTTAAAAACCTAATATCTGTACTATCAAAATCACAAACGGTATATTTTTCCATAATCTCTATCATAAATAGTTAACATTCAAATTTTTCAGCCAAAATCTATCAGCCACAGCCACAAAGAATATGTCCCTAGTATCTCAATGACGAAGAATATAGGTATAGATCTAGCAAAACCTGTACTGATCGAGTCGAACTTGAGGTTGGGTGCTCCAGTAGTACTTTATATCAATCAGGAACAACTAATTACACGCCATCCAGCTTAAAGATGTAGTTATTATATGCAGTAACGTAGATGGCATAGTGTAAATAAACATGCTGCAATGGTAAGAGCAACTCCAAGAGAGGCTCAATATTTTGTCCTCTAAAATCTCATATTGGGAGTCTTCCTAAAAAAATTATCCTCTAAATCTTTCCCCTCCTTCAGCAGCTCCTCTAAACTTGGATCCCTAAAATTACTATCTAGGCACTGTATATTTGATGGTGATCCACCTCAATTTTAGAGTACCAAAATTATTGAGTGTGTTTTAGAGTATCTGTTGGAGCTTGTTTTTAGCTTTCATACCCAATATTTTAAGATAGGGGTGAGAAAGAGCATCTCTTGGAGATGCTCTAAGAGCCTAATTAAGTAAGAGCATCTCCAGAAGATACTCTATATGTCTCTTAATATTTAAATTTTAGAGTTGAAAGGTAAAAAGTAACTTCAATAAATTCCCAAATAGACTTCTAAAAATGGAACACACCAAAAAAATAGGCTCTCGCTCTCTACTTATAGAGGATGATCTAAGCTCCCAATACTGTTTTTCTGGTTTAGGGTATCTGTTGGAGGGAATGATTATTTTGGGACCTTATATCGTGATTAGGATCTGTAAAAAAAGATTTAATGTGTGAATTTATTGGGCATCTCTTGGAGATGCTCTAAGAGCCATCGCGCGTGTACAATTGCGGTGTAGGCGATGCGATGCGCGCGGCGGGACCACCAGACCCACAGCGCACGCATCCAATGTAGCTAGCACAATCTATCCCCTGTGGGATGGGGCCCATCAGGCAGGGAGTGAAGGGGGGCACAGATTAGTGACCATCGCAAGTTCTGTTTGAAACGCAAAGAAATTTTTCTTGATTTATGTATAAATTAGGGGGTGCTCACAAGGTTTTTTTTTCAGTGGCTTATAGATGAAAAGTAGTGTAAGTGGTTGAAATTGTACTGTAGCTAATGATAGCTTATTTGACGTAATTAAATTAAAAAATTAAAAATAGAAAAAAAAAAACAGATTAATCCATCATAGATAGTACAAACAAATACGAAAAACCCATAAAAAAGTCAAAAAAAAAGTCAAAAAATCAGAAAAAAGATGAAATTATTAAATAGTGAAAAATAAGCCAGAAGTCTTAAGCCATTTTGAAAGGTGCCTTAAGCTATCCTCTGCAAATTTCCAACTAAAATGATGTGTTTCAGACGACGAGCCTAGTTACTCCACTTTTACGGGGGCAGCGGTGGCCCGGTATTGACAAAGCTGACTGACCCTGCGGTTGGGCCCACTCCCCCCTGGGATTCTGTTTTATTTCCTTCTCTCTATCGACTTTTCAGCCTTTTTATCCCTCGATGTTGAACTAGCTACCGTAAAAATAAAATAAGATATCCTCTTTTTCTTCCTGCACCGAGATTTGAGCGCTCCGAGGAAAATCTAACCGTGCATGAGACACTCGGTACGTTCGATCTGATCAAGATTTGTTGGTAATAGTTTTTGTATTAGCACCGTTTCAAAGTGCAACTCTAACCATCAAGTGCACTCGGCGTACCAAACAAGGCGGGTTTAAAAGCCCTGTGCAATTTAGCTGCGGCTTTTGATTTTTTATCTTTATTTTTTAGCTGAAATAGCATTATAGCTGCTGTAAGAAACCGCAATTAAAGTTGAAGCTATTCAATTCGGCTATTGGCTTTTAGCTTTTTGCTAAGCTAGTTTTCAAAGTGTTATTAGTGTTATTTTGGAGACATGAGAAGGTTGCATGTAATGAAGGCGGCGTAGGCAACGAGAGCGAAAGAGTTCGTGGAGACATTTTCATTGTCACTTCCTCCACCTGTCGGCAGTGTCAAGCTCATGTCTGCATGCAACGATAAACGGATAGAAGTTCAATGGCTGACGAAATGAATATCCGAAACACAACAGTATGTGAGTAAGCGAAAAAATTGACACGAACGGGGAATTGAACGATACCATGCAATTCAAAGAAAAACAATTCAAGTTCAAAACAAATAGAGCTAATATTACAGTGCATGACAAAACAACGAAATGCGAGGTCCGAAATGCAATGCGAGAAACAACTCAGGGTGCCTTTGGTTGAGCTTTTGGGAGCTGCTTTTACTTCCAAAAAGCCAAAAGCCAACCAAAGTGGGTGGAAACCAGAAACTGCTTTTGAAGCATTTACTTTTAGGTAATCTGATTTGAAAGCACCTTGGACCCTACTTTTGGCTTTTGGCTTTACGCTTTTGAAATGATGAAAATAGAGAGTGTTTCACATTGTTTCAAGGAAAATAGAGATAGGAGGTAAGTTTTATACTTGTTTGAACCAAGCAGTTTAGAGCTTTTCCACACCCACAACCTCTGACTTTTCCACACTCAGCGACTTTTGAAGCCACACTCAACCAAACACACCCTCAAGTTAACGATGAAAACAGAATGCGGAACATGTAGCTGCAATGCAAACAAGGACCACCCGAACAAGGATGACATTTCTCAGGGCATATTCTTCAGACGTTCCCATGTCCTCCTGTTCCATCAGAGCCGTCCCTTAGCCATTTTCATCGCCACGAAGCTATCGTGGTATTCTTTCTTTATGAATAGTGACTAGCGTAGTAATGCTTGACGGTGTCCTCCACAGCCCGGCCTCCTTGACGATAGCCATCAGGTGACATAGCTCCTCCATACGTATGCGTCGATCGGTGAACCAGTATCTAATCCGAGAAGCTAGCAACTAGCAAAGCATGCATAATGATGCTTAAGGGTTAAAACGGATCTTGTACACACGTGCATGTATGGACAGGTCACCAGAATGTAGAACTAGTGTATCATGGGACCAGAAGGGTATGAACAAACTCCATCCGCAGGTTTGAGCATTGTAACAGGTGTGCATACCTCCCCTGACCTAGCAGAGTTTTCTCTCTCTCTTACTGCACCAACATCCATGTCTTCTGAGGCCCTGTTTGGATCAGTTTCAGATTCTTAAAAATCAGCTATTACTTCTAGTTTTTAAAAGCTGATTTCTAAGCAAAAACTGATAGAATATTTGGATCCCCTAGTTTTTAAAAGCTGATTTCATTTATGATTGGTGCTAATAGACTATTATACCCTTACATTTATGATTGGAAGCGTCTGCGCATGGTCTTTAATGAGGGTAAATGAGTATTTGTGCAAAAAAACTGGCAAAAGCTGGGTATCAACAGCTTCTTGGTTTTTAAGAATCTGGGTAGATAGATTTTAAAAACTGCCCCAAAAATTGGTCTGTTTGAATCCCACCCAATTTCCAAAAACCTGATTCTTAAAATCTGGGTGGATCCAAACAGGCCCTGATCCTTGCGTGGAGGGCAACTATATATGAGTCTCCGACAGGTGGACCTTATTGACAGTTGTAACTGAAGGTTTATGGTCGCTCATTTGCTCCGGATAAATTGATATACAGTAATAGCATAAATTGATATACAGTAATAGCAGAAGGGTTGCACTTCACGAGAAACTAAAAATTCCCTAATATTATAGATCAATATCTGCAAAGGTTTACTGCAGCTATTATTCTACCTCATGGGAAGTGGTCGCATTGCAATATTGCGACGCGTGCACGATGGCACCAGGAGCACAGAGGCAGAGAAATAGTTTAATTAGCAACACGGATTCAGATACTGTATTTTGTATGCCACCTTTTTCATTTTATTTTGGGGAACAAACAAGCTAGCAGCGTTTCTTCTATAAGCCACAGGGCTGCACACTGTACAAGGTTCCGGGTAAACAATGGCCATATGTCTGTGGGTGGCCACATGATGTGAGCCCTTCCGATTGTTGTGATCTCTGATGCTCTAGTTTTGTTTGTACTTTGCGCTAGTTCCCAACCACCGCTCATGTTCGAATTTTTGATTATTTAGTTAGAAAATAGCTCTGCTACGTATTCTTATTTCTTATATACCATTTAAACAAATAAAATATAAATATTTACCATTTTAAGTATATTTTAATAATAATAATAATAATAAGATACTTCAAAATAAGTTTCATAAATTTTTTTTATTAAAATCCATTTTTACAGTATAATTTATGTATATACTCATTTTACATATAGAAAAGGTTATATAATTAACACAAAAGAGTTATGATGAAATTTTTTCAACCATTTCGCATTGGAATATCTTAGAATTAATATACAAGTATACCAAATGTAATAAAATGATATAACATGTTCGTTTAAGTAGTATATTGAAAAATAAATGTACGTACTCCACGAGTACGAAAAAAGAATCCTATATAGGGAAATAGTTATATGCGCACACACACCCGGAAGTACATACTGCTATTTCTAATATATCACTTAAACAAGTATCACTACTACAAAAAGGTAATCACAGACAATTTGGAATTGTCATCACAGACGGTTTTCTAAACCGTCTAAATTTATGGGTTAGTGGTAATCGGAGGTTATCACAGACGGTTTGCAGTGATAAATACAACACAAACAATTTATAACTAGAACCATCTGTGATACTCTAACATCATAAACGGCTCGAAGTAAAAACCGTCTGTGATACTCTAACATCACAGATGGTTCTATCTACCAACCGTCTATGATGAGCGAGTATTATAGACGGTTGTAATATAAAACTGTCTATAATAGTTCTTCATAGACAGCTTATACCATAAAACCGTTTGTGATAGTTCATACTATACCTAAATTTTTCTGAGCCTTAAGAAATGTCATCGATGCCTTTTGAAAACAAGCAAATACAGTAGTAAACACAGCAGCATATTTCATTAGAATCCACCATTACAGTATCACAAAATAATGAGCAGGTTACCCATCTAACACAGCAAGAATATAGCAAGAACACATCTTCTAGTCCTACAAACCCATGGCAAAAACATAGAAGAAGGAGAGATCCTAGTAGCGCGCGAGCTGGATGTCCTTGACGCTGACTTGAGCACCGTCTTGGTAGCTAACAGCTTCCGCGATGCCTTGCAATGGAGGAGAGGCTGCGGCAGCGTCACCTTTGTGTCACGACAGTGACATTGCACAAGATACTCTTATGACACTTACGACAAGAGTGTCTTGTGCAGTAGACTATGGTGTCATAGTCTACATCATCGAGGAACAAGCTAGGAGTGGATGAATTAGCCAGGAGCAGCTGGTAGAATTCACACATCTTGGAGTGAAAGGGGGGAGTAATTAATAAGGGGCGAGAGGTGGGAGGAACCGATGCCTGCCGTTCGATGCGGAGAGAATGGACGGGTGAGATTAGAATCTCGAGGGAGATGCTACGGATCGGTATTGTGGCATTATCAGAGATAGAACCGTCTGTGATAATGCACATATCACATATGGTTCTTATAAATAAACATTTATGAATTATCACAGATGGTTATTAATACAAATCGTCTGTGATGTCTTGCATTATCACATACGGTTTATATTAACAACTGTCTGTAATATTTTCAAAGACGATTATTAATACGAACCATCTGTGATGTCTTGCTTTATCACAGATGATTCGAATAAATAATCGTCTATGAAAATATCACAGACGGTTGTTAGTATAAACCGTCTGTGATGTAGCCGTCCAATATAGCCTCTTTGTAGTAGTGTATATTATACCTCTTATCACTTTTGGTATACTTAAATACTAATTGTAAGATACTCTAATGTGACATAGTTGACAAAATTTCATTGGAGTCTTTTATTTTTGCTATATATCCTTTTCTATATATAAAAAGAGTATATACATAAATTATGTTATAAAAAGTGGATTTTTATGAATTTTTTCATAGAACTCACATTGATGTATCTTATAAATATTATTAGAGTATACTCAAAAGAATAAAGAGATATAACATCATTTAAACGATATATAATTTAAGAAGTATATAATAAAGAGATATAATATCGTTAGAGTATAGACACTATACATGTGCATGGGAATGGTCTATCATTTTGCGTACTGTTGAAAGGGTGAGGACAATGTAGCCAAAACCCTACTTGATTTGTTTCTGCTGGAGTAGTAATGCATGTGGCCCAGGGCCAACTCATAGGATCCGAATAATTGTCAGGGTGTTGGGGCCTAAACCTCGTATATATATAGCCGTTCTTCCTCCTTTACTGCCTAGATAATTAAGATTTGCTTTTGTAGATTTTATAGTAGATCTCAAACTATTTAGTTTAGGCCCTGTTTGGATGGACTAGGACTAGTGATTAGATATGACTAGTGATTAGCTGACTAGTGATTAGCTAACTAGTAATTAGCCGAACCCTGTTTGGATCCACCGGCTAATAAGTAGTACTATCTCGATACAAAGATCGTTATACCACGACTTGCTGTGCGCGTGGATAGGGTTGGGGGTATCGGTGACTTTTTCACAATCGGGTGGAACTTTAGCCCTCATTAGTTGGGTTTTATGGACTAGTTGGCTAACAACTAGTTGGGGCTTTGGCTAAACTTTAGACCACCCATTAGCCCTCCTGTTTGGATCCTCAAGGGCTAAAGTTTAGCAACTAGTTGTTAGCCCAAGGGATCCAAACAGGGCCTTAGTCTGTCTTCTATGTAAACTTTGAGCTAGCTCCCATTAGAGAAACATTTAACTAAACCCCACCCACTGGAAGTTTAATACTGTCGACCTTTTCTTACACGACAAAAGGCAAGATTAACTGCTGAACAAGCTTTAATCCCTACTAGTAGTACAAGATAACCTATCACTCCAATTTATTTTTCTTATAATTTAGTACTAGTAGGTTGCGACAGAAGTGGTCATTTTACCTGGGGGTTTTCCGAAAGGTTAGTGCCCATATCTGCATGCGTGGGACTCGATCGGCTGGTCAAAAATTGTGACATGCATGCCCATTCAATTAGCTTTCAAAGGCTGTTTTGCCTTTAGATTGTTGGATCAGGCCGACACTAGTTACTCTAATCATTCCATCCTGTCATTCATCTCCAGCAGATCAGAGACCCTATCATGGTATGCATGGCTCCATCTCCATGATTGGATGAAGGAAAGAGAGGGAAGAAAACTGAAGGGAGATCATCATCGATCGGCCTAGCTAGCTCCAAGTAATCTTCACGTTCGCAGCAACTCCATCCATTGCTTACTTTGGTTCCATTCGCCGTGTTCTTGTAGAGCTCATGACCGCGCCCGTCCGCGTTGGTCCATGTTGGCAGCAGGGAGTCGCACGTCACACCGGGTCCAATTTTATTTTACCTTATTATAGCTGGTATATGCATTGGTGTGTTGTACCCCACGACTAAGCCTATCGACACTCTAGCCCAAAATATACGTGTGGTGATATACATGGTACATTGCGGTGTCGTTTAGTTCTGCTGTCTTTCCGTATTAGTTTAGTTTATAAATAGTAACAGTTTACAGAGAGTTGTATGGAGAGAGAAAAACTCATTAATGATTTTGACCGATATAAATGAAGTCACTATAGTGTGTACTACGATCGATTAGTAGACACTATCTAAAAAGATACTCTGTTTGAAAGTTAGAAAAGCCGTTTACCGTAAATAAACAGTTTTTAGTAGCTAATATGAACAGAGAATTAGATCCGCAGCTTCTTGTAGTGTGCATTTTTGGCTAGATCAATCTAACGGCATGGTTGTTCGTACTGTACACGCATCCGGCTTCTGGGATGATCACCATCGTGACATCGTCTCTTCTCAACTCTCGATTAGTGGACGGTGGCTACTGGTTACCAAAGCTTATATTCTTTTTTTTTAAAAGGAAAATGCAGGGAAGAGAGAGAGAGAGAGAGAGAGAGAGAGAGAGAGAGAGAGAGAGAGAGAGAGAGAGAAAAGAATCTTGCACAAGTAAAGGCAAGTGAAGCGCTGGGCCAAGTGATGGGCTATTGCAAGACAAGCTCTTTGCTCTCACATGAATCTGTCATAGCTTAGCCCAAGCAAACCACTCAGCCGTTACACAGTCCAACAGGCAACAGCATGTGCGCTGCATGAATGAAGGATCGAAGAAGAACTCGATCGATGACACGGAGCTTGAATCGGAGCAATCGATAGTAATGGGCACAAATAAATTGGTAAAAAAGAATCGTAAAAAAAAAAAGAAACAGATAGGTGATGCATGGGTACAGATGAGGCCGGCCTACAGATCAAATGGCTAGAGGAATGGAAACTGATGCGGCTAATCACCAAATTACGTGTCCTTATTAACCAACCAATTAGCTAGCTAATCGTCCTTGGAATCCGCAGGAGAAAGCAGCACGCGCGCGCATCGGCTGAGAAATCAAGCGCCCTTGTTTCCACTCCCAACGTTGCTCCCGCCGATGCCACCGCCTGCTCCGCTACCTCCACCGCCGCCAGCTCCGGACCCGCCTCCGGCGCCACCGCCAATGCCTCCGCCTGAGCCGCCGCCGCCGCCGAACCCGCCGCCAGCGCCACCGCCACCGCCGGCTCCAAAACCGCCTCCTGCACCACCACCGCCTCCGAAGCCGCCGCCCATTCCTTCACCAGCGCCTGCTCCGCCACCGAATCCACCACCGGCTCCCCCACCACCTCCAACGCCACCATCGGCTCCTCCGCCACCAATGCCTACGCCGGCGCCACCTCCAGAACCGCCGCCCTTCCCACCACCAACACCTCCGCCGACACCTATGCCTCCACCCGCACCGCCACCGATGCCACTACCGCCTCCAAAGCCTCCACCGCCGCCGCCGCCCATGCCACCACCAGCACCACCGCCGATGCCGCCTCCAGCGCCCCCACCGATGCCTCCACCAACACCCGCGCCACCTCCCACACCCCCTCCTTCACCGTATCCACCGCCAATGCCTCCTCCGACGCCACCACCAGCACCGAATCCACCTCCTGCACCACCGCCAATTCCTCCTCCACCTCCTGCACCGGCTCCTCCTCCAAGCCCGCCACCGCCACCAATCCCACCACCGCCTCCTGCTCCGGCTCCTCCTCCAAAACCACCGCCCCCACCCATTCCACCTCCACCACCCGCTCCTGCTCCGCCTCCGCCTCCGAGTCCACCGCCAGCTCCTACACCTCCTCCGCCTCCAAACCCCGCACCACCGCCCATGCCGGCGCCGCCGCCTACACCACCACCTCCTCCAAACCCGCCACCACCGCCCGTGCCTCCTCCGCCGCCCACACCGACTCCCAGCCCACCGCCGGAGCCACCTCCTACACCACCACCAACGCCACCACCTCCACCGGCACCAACGCCGCCGCCACCACCTTTGCCACATTTCTTATCGCAATTCTCCGCGCCAACACTGACCTGGCTAGAGGCCACCTGCTGGCGCCGGGCGGCGGCGCTCGCCGCCCACACAAGTGACAGCAGCAAGAACACCATTGCTCGGTTGCCCATGCCCATGAGAGAACTTAGCTAGTACAGCAGCTTCCAGCTAGCTTCGTATACGTACGTACATACGTGCATACGTTCCACTACTTGAGTACAAGTACGATCGAGTGGGTACTCGCCGTGTGCACTGTGCAGGGGAAGCAGGAGGTATTTATACGGCATGGCTGGCTGGCTGGCTCCTCGTTTGAATTTGGTTTGCTTTGGATTAAATGGGTGATGGCTGCTTTATTTAGTTTGGTGGCGGGTGTGGAGCGAGCGGGGGAGGGTTGACCGTTGGTTCGAGCTGAGCCTTCATTGGATGCACGCCCTACGTGTGTGTTCCGGAGACTTAGCGGGGGAGGGTTGACCGTTGGATCGAGCTAAGCCTTCATTGAATGCATGCCCTACGTGTGTGTTTCGGAGACTTTAGTTTTTCAAATAAGCAAACAGAGCAATTTATTGATATTCAGTTTGTTCGTATAAACCTTCATGCTATGGCTAAAAATTATGAGCTATAGCTATAAGGTATATACGATAGTTTGTCTCTTAAATATTGTCTTTAAGGTTTTTATCTTATCTAAAGACAGTACTAGAGACAACCTCTCCAACAGTAAATTATTTCTCTAACTATTTTATACTATTTTATCATAATTTCATACCTCACATCATCTCACTATTTATGTTGGTTTATAGGTTCAAGTCACCTCTTGTACAGGGGCGGATCCAAAGAGGAGGGAGTGAGGGCACAGGCCGCCACTCAATTCGCAGGAACTCAGGTATATAGCCCAAGATTTAATGCTAGTGCCCCCACTCAGCCCAACTAAAAGGCCCTCACTCATGCTAAAATTATGAATGAGAACAATTCAGCATACTATGTGTATTGTTGTGCCCCCTCTCAGATTTTGTCCTGGATCCGCCCCTGCTCTTGTATAAGAAACATCATGTTATCTTCTCTTATCTTCTCTTTCTTTTATATAGAATTTTATTTATTTAATATAGTTAAAAGTCAATACTATTAAACATGCCCTGCCCCATCAACCGAACCCACCCTTTAGCTTTGGTTTGCGCAGCCTTTTGACTGGAGTCCCCGTGCACCTACGTGAGCTACGCATGCATGCAGCGAGCCTTCTCTGCTTTGCAGGCCTTCGCTTCGCTGGATTGGTCTTCTTCTTTTGGCCTGTGACTGTGTGCCCGTACCCCGTATGCATGCATGCACCCATGCATTAATGGCTAGCTCGCGTATCGGAAAGAAGCGATGTGGGTGGGGAGAGAGGAGGGACATCTCGATCTTGACATGCATGGGATGCTTATGTCCTAGCAGTAGTAGCTGACCTTTTTTTTCTCAAGCCTTGCTTGGTAGTTGGTACTCCGGACTCTTAGAAGCAGGAGCTGTCAGTTGGGTCGATGATGAGTAGTTCGTGCCTTTTCTTTGGGCAATGTTATTGTCAAACCCTACTCTTTATTTGAGAGTAATTATAAGTGTACATGCATCCATCATCCATTAGCAAATCCAAATCTTCTGCGTAAATAACCTCCCAGGCGGTATTATCGGCAAAATTGTCCACCGAGGAAGTGAGAATCCTACCAATGCACGGACCGATAGACATGAGAACAATAAAGACACCCAAGTTAAGCTAATGTCGTGACAAAAGAATTAGCCGGTGTTATCTTCTGGCACAAGTCAAACTTTCAGCCCATTCTGGGGTTTCCTTCGAAAGAAATAGGCACATATACAACAATGGAAATACGGTTCTAAAAGATGGCCTAAGTGGCGGCGCTTAGACGTTGAGTTGAGCGGTAGCCGGCCACCGCGTCTTGGTCCCTCAGCGGGAGGTTGGGCGGCTGGATGGCACGACGGCCAAAGACAGGCAGAGACAGTCAAAGGCGAGTCGACGCGATGGTCAGGCATGCACTCGTGGTGGGGGCGCGGTGTCTAGGCATGTGCATTCGACAAGATAAAGAGGTAGAGTTACTTACAGATATAGGTTGCCTCCGCCTCTAGTGATTCCCACCCACCGCCAAACCGTCGTCCACCATCCTCTTCTTCCTCCGTCTCGTCGGATTCGTTCCCAAGTGAGCTTCTTCCTCCGCCTCCCCTCCCCTTCGCCGACAATCAATCTACTTGCGTGCTTGGGCGGCGCAACTAAAGAGAGGAGAGATTGGCCAGCGCAATCGAGGGGAGGAGAGACCGGCGCGACCGAAGAGATCGATTGGGCGACGTGACTGGGAAGTGGGCAAGGGTGACTGAGAAGAGGGGAGATCAGCTGGCGGTGGTTGACGGGTCGAGGAAGAAATGGACAGAGAGGAGAGGGAATAGCGGCGGCGATGACAGGTTGAGGAAGAAATGGAGAGAGAAGAGGGAGAAGTGGAAGCGGTTGAGAATAAGTAGGGCTAGCAGTTTTAGGTCAATTGGGTCGACAGGATGGGTCAAATTTTTTTATGTTTGATTTGCTTGATTAGCTATTAAAATCTAGAACATGTAACACCCTAAATTTAAAGCAACATAAATAGATAGAGAGCTATTATTTATTGCTCAAGGTAATAATTTTTTCACTTAAACATCATATATATATATATATATATATATATATATATATATATGATTGTTTATTTTCACCTGCTATTCTTATTTTTAATTCGACCGTCTAAACCCTGCCTAAACCCCCTAGACGCTAGACCCTACCTTGTTGCTTGTCCGTCTAGCACCTAACACCTTCGTAAACATTGAATGGAAAATAACACAAATATACAACACGGAAAATAAGGCTGTGCACACTTCAGACAAACCGGGTGATCCATGCTGAACAACCCGGGCCAAATTGCAATTGCTGATCTTTTTTGCACTGATCTAGTCAGCTTACCGTCTAAACTAGGTGACCCACAAGACCACAAGGCATAAAAAACGCAGATTACATCTAGTGAAGCTGAAGAGATATGACACTGAAATGGATATAAAAAGTGATAATTAACTGCAGTGGTTAGTGGTGACTATTCAATGCTCATCTTCCTTTTCCTGAAGTGAGCCTTCAGCTCATGCGACACGCAGAACAGCGTGTCCATGGTGTCCTCGTCCAAGTGCCCATCCTTGACACTACCGATCGCCACGATCGTCCTCAGCCATTCCTCATGGAGGGTCGAGAACTCCGCTCTTTCTTCGCTCGACTTGAAGTTCCTGGCGATCTTCGACTTCATCATCTGGCCCGCAACTGACGCCTTGTCCACTATCGACTTCGGAAGCCCTGCCATTGTGGCGACCTGCAGGCCGTAGCTCTCTGGGCAGGCACCTGATGTGAGCCGGTAGAGGAAGGTGAGCTCCTTGTCGCCGTCGCCGCCGTGGGTACCGCTTCTTGGCTTGAGCATGCAGGCCATGTGCTGGAGGCTCACATGGGGGTGAGAGGCGAACTCCTTCGTGAGAGGGTGGTAGTGAGTGGCGAAGAGCAGACGGCATCGCACCTGTTCCACGAGGTGGCGGAATACCTGAAGACAAAAAATGTCATGTCACACACAGAATGTTCCAAGCTTCTTGATTTACCAAAGAGCACGGCAGCTCTGCTCTACATGTCATTAATACCTTAATTATCAGATGTAAGGCCAAGAATCTCGATGAAGAACAGAGCTAAAGCAATAGAGAAAGGACACATGAAACGTAAATAAATTTCAGCTTTTACAAGAGTTTGTTATCTGGCCTACTAATGTATTGCAGCTTATTGAAGAGATAAAAGCACATGGCATGCCTCGAGCAAATGATTGAAATGACATCATAAAATACGCCATGTTAAAAGTGATGAATCGACCAATTTCCTAACTACCCTATCAAGTTGCCAATTAGCCAAACTAGCCGATTGGTACCAACGTACGACGCACCGCAGGACCTTAAGTCCATGGTAACATCTGCCAAGACAACATACTGAAGGGCATCACAAGCACAGTGATGACATGGTATGGGTAGAAGAAAACTCACAGCATATGCAATTGCATATCCATCAAATGTGCTAGTTCCTCTGCCAAGCTCATCAAGCAAGACAAGAGAATCCTCAGTTGCATTCTGAAGAACCGATGCAGTCTCAGTACATTCGACAAGAAAGGTACCTGCAGGAGTGCAAGTAATGCTGTAAAGATTCAAGTTAAGGTCATTGTCCTCTCATACCTAGGACATTGTCCTCTCATATCTAGGTGTAAGCTTGTAGTGCACAAATATATGAGTACAAAACAGAATGTAAAGAAATTGACAAATTCGACTGTACAAGTTCATGATTCGTGACAGCTCAAAAAAATTGCCGGATGCTTTCTATTGAGAATCCATGTACTCAACAAATTTTATATCATGCAAAAATTGGCACATTTCTATGGGACCACATTTGACCATGTGTATCACTTATTCACTTTATTCGATTGGATGCATTGGATGCAGATATCATATCCACTATAAGATCATATATATTTGGATATCAATGCATGTAAATATATTATGGGATATATTATTTAGGCAGGAAACTTACAACCCTGTTTGGATGGGACAGGATACCGGGCCATCCAAACAAGGCCTAAATCCACATCTTGTCAGATCCAGTTGTAGGACAACTCACATAAAAAATTGTCCATTTTTGACTCAGTTTTGGGCCAAAAGCAATAGGATATGCTAGACATGAACAAATAACCCAAATTTGTTTGTTAATGGTTACTTACTTTCTCCAGACATAATCCGATCTGTTGCACCAAGCCGTGTAAAGATGGCGTCTGCAAGGGTCAATTCACAAGATTTGCTGGGGACATAACAGCCAAGCTGCAGACCAGAAGCAACTCCATTTATACATCCAAACAAGGCCATCAATGAACAAGCATAAGGGCGTAACCAAATGTAGTTATACTGTACAGACCTGGGCAAGTACAACAGCCAGGCAGGTGGCACGCATTATTGTAGATTTCCCGCCCATATTTGGACCAGTCAACAACAATGCAAAGCGATTATGACCAGATAAATACTGACCAAGAGATAAATCATTTGGTACCAGCCCATTTGCACTTTCTGCAAAAGCGTAGGGATGCCATAGACCCTTCATCCGAAGTATAGGCGCTTTGTCTTTCAGCAGAATGTGTGGTCTGCACATGGTGCCAAATGATGACAGTGCCATTGCTGCAAAGGACCTAAGGACGTCGATAGTGCTGAGGGCATTGATCACCAGAGACCATTCAGAAACCTTCCCAACAAAAAGTTCCACTAGAATAGCCAAAGTGTTAGCATCATCGTCTTTGACCTTATGATCCTGTCAAAGCTCACAAGATCAGACAATAAGTAGAGTACCGGTTGAAATCAGGAATACAGCCGACCAGCCAATAACAGAAAAAAGAAATAACCAATTCTTTATAGATTGATAATGCACATGGAGATTTTGCAGCATATTCATACCTGGTACCGTGGAAAATCATTGTCTATTGCTTCTTCAAACTGATGTATTAATTCACCAAGGGAGCTCAATGTTGGAATATCCACAACCTTTGACAGTGCTGATATACCATGATCATCTCTTTGTAAGATATTTAATAAGTCAGTTCCAACTCGGAGGCCCTTGATAAGCATGCCAAATGTTTTAATCTGGGACGTGTCAGAAAATTTACATGTCACTAGTCGGTAGCATAGATATAAGAAAGAAGAAAAACTTCATAATTTGAGAAAATGCCATGCCACTAATCGAATCTAGATTATAAAAAGAACTCAAACCTATGATAAGCTTAGGATTGACCAAGAAAAAAGAACACCCACTAACCCGTCTCTTTAATATCTTTTCTCCAACAAAGGGCAACAGAACTGCAGATGATAACCCAACAGTGGATCTAACTCGTCCTAGTAACCTCTCAAGATCAGGAATTTTACGGAGATGCTCAAGTGTAATAGAGCCTAGCCCACAATTTTGAATGAAGCCCTCAACGATATCGAGCCTTCTATTGATAGCATCAACATCCTTTAATGGATGGCAAATCCATCTTCTTAGAAGCCGCTTACCAGATGCAGTTATGCAGTGATTGAGGTGCTTATACAGAGTACCTGCAACAAAAGTAAAGAATACAGAAATATTACTGCCGCTATATGATTTGATATGTTTACAAAATTATCACAGTGGAGAGCAAAAATAAGTAGAGCAGAACATAGTTAGAAGGTGCACTCCTACCTGATGAGCCACCATCAAAATTGTTGCTGAATATCTCAAGGTTCACAAGAGTTTGACCATCCATCTTTAGACAAGTTTTGTACACATGGTAAGGTAAGACTTCCCCATTTTTTAGAGCATCTTCTAGCTGTTTTCAGATTGTAGCTTATCAGAATTTGAACACATTTCAGGCTAAAGTTGTAGTGATAATCTTATGACAAGCACAACAATTACAGTATGATTTGCAAGAAGTAATTTTTTTACATTAACACTAATTCGAAACCAGAACACCTTTGCATATATAATTGATAAAATTGACGTGGTCAGCATAGGAACTGAGACAGATTTATATAAAAATTTATGGACTGGTTAGTTGGATAAATAAACAAACAAATGGAAGATGATGACTGATGACAGTGTTCTGAAGCAACATTTTACATCATTGATGTAAAGGAAATAGCAGTTACTAATGACACAATTGATTGACATGTCTTAAAGATGAGCAGCAAAATGCAATCAAGAAAGAAAAGGAATTGGAGCAGCATAAGTATACCATAAGCCTAGTCAAGTGACCAATAAGTCCACCAAGTGCACAAATAACTGCATCTTGATTCACTGAATAATCCAATCCAGATAGCCAAGAATCTGTTGATGCTTTAAAGTATCCTTTAGAATGTACTAACATTCGGATTTGTGAAGCATCAGAGAAATCTATCCCGGATAGTGGGGTCAGCTGCATTTTCACAGAGCCTGCAGTTAAAAACAAAGGTGTTTAGCTTTTCAAACTATTATATCCGCTATTTATGTGACAAAAGAGCTATGATCCGCCAGCAGCTTTGTTTTTTTTAAGGAAGATGGGAGAGTTCCTACCTTATATATTGACAACAGAGAGACAAAATAAATAGCTAAACTAAAAGAACAAAGGGTTACAAGCTTTTACCTGCTGAGGCATATTTTCTCATACACATATGAGTTGCTTTTGAGAGGCCTGACAAAAAAGAACAGGTATTAGTTCTTACTTCTTATACATACAAAGATTACAAGATAAGTATGTTCTGACTTCTGACCTGAGGTTTCATAGATTATCTCTCTTGGAGAAACCTGAAAAAGCATACTAATGAATGACCCTTTCTAATCCGTTGAAACAAAGAAAAGAGATCACAAGTGAGACAAGCCTACCTGCACCAACAAAGCCCCCAAAGCTGCAGACGAATCATCATCATTGAGTGAACCCACCCAAATTTTAAGAGCAGCATAATCTAGAAAAGCAAATCCATAGACCCGAGAACCATTGGGAGCTAGATTAACCTGAAAGTTCCAAAAAAGAAAGGCTGCATTAGATCAATATCACCTATAAAGAATACTAACAAAAACTAATTCAAGATGCATAACAACACTTGCAAATTTTCATTAGATAATACTACATAATGTTGTGGTCGGTAGTTGGGTACGGGTCCGAAGAATAAGGGTAGATCGCTCGCCCTCATTTAGCCACAAGCAGGGCTCTTCCCTAACATGGTAAAGAAGCTCTAAGGCTTGACTTTACAAGAAGAGGAAAACTAGAGATTTGTTTGATTGTTCATTGCTTGATGATAATAGGTACAGTGTTATCCCTTTTATAGAGATAACTAGATTTGACTCTTAAGAAACATATCCCTATATTAAAGAAACTAATCCCTAATAATAAAAAAGTTATCCTTAATACATGGAATAGATCTAAAACGAAATAAACCCAAATAATAAAAGAACTAATTATTATATTCCTAGTCCATGATACGCTGCCAATGCTATCAAACTATCACGTGTTGCTATAGTAGCCCACGGTGCTGTTCGCAAGCTACTACAGTTCCAATGGTGTTGTTCACACGTCTGCTAATCTTGGTCCATAACAACAAACTGCAAGGACAAAGTTGACTCTCAATAAACAATAGGATAATACTGCATGCAGGAAAATGGCATTGAAAATGTCATTTCAATTATAATAGATAAAACCAATAGCTGAATGGTGTTTCAGGAAATGTCTTCTGCACTTATTGGTTTCACATATTTATATCAGATTTTAGATCCATCACTAATTTTGTTGTGCAAATTTATTTGGTTATTATATGCTAAGACCATGATTTTTTTAGTTTTTCTTCCTACCTTTTGAGTAAATAATGTTCTTTTATGTTATCGGATGGTTAGGTTTGGTGGTAGTATTGTGTCTTCTCATATGTATCCAATAAACTTCCAAGTTCCAAAGCATAATGGCCCAAATACAATACAACGCGTTGTTTAGAAGCAAACCTCTTTCAATGCAAGAAGGTGAACAGCATCAGCCCCAATGTTGCTGTCAGCTGCAGTTGATGGTGTGGATACATGAACCAACTTTCTTTCAATAACCTTGCAAAAATAAAAAGAAAATGGTATATGTAATCGATCTCTTGTAACTTACACTTCAAACAAGAGCACGTTTTAAGTATTTGAATTCAAGTGTGGAAGCTTTAATCCTCAATCCTCAAGTTGCACAGGGTATAGATCTACTAAATTTCATCCGGAATGGTGATTTAAGCCCCCCCCCCCCCAAAAGATTTTCGACTGTCAGCAAGAATAAAGGGATGATGATCCACCATGTACATGCATATTCAAACAAAGAAATGTGGTTCGTTTTAGTATCTAAACTTTAGCGCACTTGTGCCACTAGCTAAGTAGACAAAGAAATCAGGATGACTCTCAGAGCCAAGGTTCCAAAACCCGGTACCGGCCTAAATCCCAGCGGAGGGCCGGTAACCGGAAAAAACCCAGTCAAATTTCAAGTTTTAAATTTTGAATTTGAAACCGGTAACCGAAAAAACCGGCCGGTTACCGCCCAAAAAAACCAGAGAAACCGCTAAAAACCGGAAAAACCGGGAATACACAAGAAAAAGTTGAATTTGGGATGTTTCAAAGCATATTTAGCTTATACAATAGATGATCTAATACAAAAAAATGTTTAAACCAACCTAGGAGGTGCATTACGCAATCACAAAAGACTTACAAATATAAATGCACTTCGAAAAAACCCGGCCGGTTTTTTATTTCCCGGTATCCACCGGTAAATCCGGTTACCGGCCGGTAACCGCCGGTTTTCTGAACCCTGCTCAGAGCTAACAAAATGTGGGATTGATGAGAATATTGAATACTTACTGAATTTGATCCTCTAGCTTTGGCCTGTTCTGAAGATTCCATCTGTTCTATTCTTCCAACTTTATACCTGGCAGGAAATGCTAGATTTATGAGCAGTACAACCACCAAAAGAAACAAACGTACAGAAAAGGCAAACTATATACAACAGATCAACATTATCATGGATGTGTCACAACTCACAAATCATATCATAACATTCAAAAGGAAACTAATTGCATTTTAAGAACAAATAGTTGAACAGGTCTAATTTTATGGTAACTGGTAAGCAATGACATTGGCACACAAACCATTAAGGAATCAATCTTGCAAGTACATTTGCTGTATTGATATTATCATATCAACAAGAATACAGACACGAACTAAAAAATGGCCCACCAATACCAACCTGAAGAACTAAGTATGAACTTGCTGATGTTTAAGATAATGTTATGATTAATATGCTCAAAATGAACAAAACATAAGGGGCACAAGGAGCTTACCCCCGAGCTAAAAGCTTTTCAGCAGCCTCATCTATCCCACTCTCTGAAATACCAACCTTCACATAAGGTGAACAAGTTAATGTCCTGTACTTTTAGGTCATAATCACACTACAGAGAGACGTTTTAAAGCTCCCTTTTCTTCAAGAGGGGCTAATATAAAGGAATAAATGGAAACAAAACACAAAAGGCTACTATAATGACCAACAAAATATTAATAACACAAGCTGCTGAGAATGAAACCAAGATGGCTGGGAACAAGATGAAGTGTTCTATAGCTAAAAGCCTGAAAATACTTACCCAATCATTTCTGTCATGTCAGAAGAACTATATCAGAGTGCTTTGTCTAAATACTACAAAATAATATAGGCCTCGCATAAGTGCCAATATGATAAGACAAATGATCCAGCGCATGATACTTGTTAACTCACACGACAACACAATTACAGTGAGTTGTCAATGAAATACTTCTTCCGTTTCAAAATACATGTGCACAAAATATAAGACCTATAATTTTTTTTTGCAAACTTATTACAAAATATAAAGCACACATGCAGATTTAATGATGTTTTCTCTTTTTGCCCTCATTTATCTTCCCTTTCTCTTCAACATTTATGAGTAAACACCTAGAGTAACTATTTTCTCTCTTGTTTCCAAGACATTAACACCATTGATACCATGGTTATTTCCCTCCACCATTCACTTAGTTTCATGATCTCTTTAATCCCTGTGCTTGACCAAAATATGCCTTATAAACAGAAATAGAGGGGATAATTTATAATATAGCGGTAACAGTACAACAGACTCTCAGAACCAAGCATTTCGATGCTGAAACAAGAGAAAACCATGGTTTACATACCTGTCGGCATTTGCCCACCCCACTAATAGTCATTTTCCAGTCAAGTTCCTTGTGGCCAATCTCAGCATCTAGCTCATAGAGCTCATAAAATTTTCCCTACCAATAAGAATTAAAATCACTTTTGTAGGTTATGTAATCTCAAGTGCTAAAAAACTGGTCAATGTAGGTAATTTTATTTATTTATTGTGAGCATTCTGAGAGGGTAAGATTGTAAGAACAAATGAAGGACCCTAAACTAAAAGCAAATAACTTTTGTGGACTATTAATAGAACAAACATCATTTATGAATGTGTAGTTTGTGGTGCATATCTGCCAATATGCATAAAGTAAACAGCTTAAAGTTATGACCAGCAAACGAAGAATTGAGAGGTACTCCCATGAGTAAAAAAAACATCCAGTCTCTATGTATAGGGTTAGGCAATAGCTCAGTATGACACCAAGGTATGAGACATATTGATTGGCCACAGCAGTAATCTTTTCACGTGATAATCTTAAAGTATACTGTCCTATAGGCAGTGTGTCATTCAGTAATGATGAAACTTACCACTTTGAAAAAGAGGACAACATCCATATATTTGCACTTAATATTCCAGTATTGCTTTTGAGATGCTGACATCTTTCTCAATGCATCAGGTGGAATATAAAGAGTTCTATTGTCATAAAGTGGGTCCTTTGGTTGTCTTCCATTTGCATCCCTGATATTGAAAGGATTCAGCCATTCAAACTTACTACGTGCACTTTCAGCCATTTCATCATGAGCCTTCTTCTTGATTGGAGAACAATGAGCTGATTTCACCTTCTTGTTTAAACACCACCAAGGAGAGTGTTGGCTGTTGGCAGTCATGCATTGATCTTCTTGAACTCGCTTCAGATGAGGAACAACTGCTCGCATCGCTGGTGTTTCTGGTTTCAGAGGACTAGAATCAAGCTCCGAAAATAGTGTAGCTGCTGCTCCAGCAGGTTTACCATTCGTAAAGCCTGAGGAGATTTTTTTCGAGTGATTCTGCAATGGAGTTCCATTTGAATCAAATTCTGCAGACAAATTTGTTGCTTTAATGTATGAAGGGTCTGGAGAACCAGAGAACAGCTTCTTTGAGGGTTCCTGCGTGGGAGTATCATTTGAATTAAGTTCAAATAGTGCCGCTGCTCTAATATATTGACCATTAGAAGATACCAATGAGAACTTCTTCGATGGATGCTGCAGAAGAGTTTGATCTGAACCGCATTCTGTTAAAGGTGTATCTGACCCATGAGAAGACCCCAAGAAGATTCTCCTTGACGGATCCTGGGAAGGAGTTTGTACATCAAATTCTTCAAATAATGAAGCAGCTCGAATACACTGATTATTGGGAGAGACTGAGGATAACTTCTTCGGACACTCCTGAAGAAGAGTTTGATCTGAACGAAGTTCTGGGAACAGTGTGCTTGCTCTAACAAATTCATCTGTGGAAGACCTCAAGGAGTACCTCGGGGGCTCCTGCAAAGGTGTCATATCCGAAGCTTGTTCTGCAAACAGTGTAGTTGCTCTGCTGTATTTACCGTTGCAAGGCCCTGAGGACAATGCATTTGAGCGCTCATTTGAGGGAGCTTGATTTTTCACCGGTAGGGCTCTCTCCTCCGCATGTCTGGCCTGGGAAGCATCTTGATTTCTGCAACAATCACAGAGAGCATTATCATGATAATACAACAAAAATACAAGTCAATGTCTTTCCAAAGCCCAAGCGAATGCTTGATCTGGCCCATCAAAAAATGGCATGCCTAGTGAAACACCTGCAATAAACCCAGAGAAACAAAGGCATCCAATCAAAGCAATCATTAAAGCAATCCAACTCTTAAAGTTAAGGACAAGTAGCTCAGTAGAACACAATAGTGAACTAACAAAATCTGATATCCCCGAGGCTAATCACAGCAAAGGTGGAGAGTGAACACATGCAAATTACGGAGCATGTGATTGATGGTGCTGCGTGCTAGCCCATTTGAACAGTTCATTTTGCTGGTCTGGAGGAAGCATGAACTTTATTGTAGTTTCAATAGATGAACAGATCAATCAAATCCCCCATCCACTAGCAAGTACCTCTTCCATTCTTTTCTACCATCCAATAGCAAGTACTCCCTCTGTTCTTTTTTATTTAATGTTATTGATTTTTTACGGTTAAGATTCAACTTTGATTACTATTTTTTATTACTTTATACTAAGATATACTAATAAAACTGTAATATTATGAAAATAATTTTAATAATAAATATAATGATATGATTTTTATATAACCAGTCTAGATAGTTAGTTTTAAATCTATTAATAAGTAAACTTTAAAAAGTTTAATGACACGGATTTCAGTAAAAAAAAAGAACGAAGAGAGCAAATAGAAACCGAAACGAATCCGCTCGATCGAAGCCCTAAGCTCACAAACCCAACAAGGCTCGCAGCAACCCAACCAAACGGTCCAAGACGACACCCAAACCCAGACGAAACCCTACCCTCCCGCCTCGCACTAGGGCCGCGGCGGCAATACCGAGAGCCGGCGATTGCGCCCGTACCTCTCCTGCGGCGGCGGCGGCGGCCGGACGAGCCTCTCCATGATGCCGGCGACCGACGCGGCGGGGGGCCGCGGGGGCTTCTCAGGCGCCGTGCCCTCCTCCGCCGGGTTCCGGCGCGGCGGCGGCGGCTGCTTCTGGAGGAAGGAGAGGATGGACTGCTGCTGCTGCCGCCGCGGCTGCATCGTGGCCGCGAGGGGCCCTGGAAGCTTCGCGACGAGAGAACTCCGCTCGGGTGGGAGAGGCGGCGGAGTGAGCTTGGGAACAAGCGGGGAATGAAATGAGTGGGAAGAGAGGGGGCGGCGACGAGACGACGAGGGAAATGGGATTATTTGGGGGATTTCCGAGCGGGAAACGGAACAATGGAAGCGCCAAGGCACCCGGAGTCGGGTACGCTTCCGCTCATGGGTTACGGCTTTAGGGGATGTTTGGTTGCTAGCCACACTTTGCCAATAAAAATTGCCACACTTGCCTAAGTTGAGATGCTCAAATTCTTTGCCACACCTTAGCAAGCATAAGGGAATCTTGCCACACTTTTTGAGTCATTGACGCGTGGGACCTAGTTTCTTTGGAAGAGAATCTTGCCACAACCGTGGCTGCAACAAACGACTCCCAAAGTTGGTCAAACTTGCTAACCTTAGGCGTGGTAAACGTGGTGGCAACCAAACACCCCTTAGTACCACGCCTGTCGCATACCATCGTCTGCGCGCGGGCGCCGTTGGCACGTGGCGAGAGCAACGTGCCGCCGGTGTGCTGGTATGGGATGGGCCTTCGCTTGCGAGTGGGCCGCTCGACGCAAGGCAGCAGCCCACTCCGCGGGGAGGCAGCCTCCGAGGCGGCCCGGACACGCGGCGTGCGGAGATGAAGCGGGCGAGCTACGGATTGAACGGGAGGTCGGAATTCTTCCGCCCACAAGGGCTCGTTTGGAAGCTAGTGGAAAAAAAATCAAGGAAGCTAATCCTTAGGGTGGATTTTATGGGCACATGAAATCCTCTCGCTCTAGAGGGTAAATATTTTCACCCAAAAAAATATTTTGGAAGCCATAGGGATAAAAATCCTAGGCACAAAAAATTCAAAAAAAAAGGAAAATGGAATATTTAGAAAAAAAATCAAAAAACTTAGCGTGTGAGAAAAAAGAAAAACATGGGAAATGGGAAAATTCGGAAAAAATAAAAAAACTTAGAACTCATAAATACAAATAAGAATACAAAAAATTCATCAAAGTCATGAAAAAATTGAGCAAACTTTGCTGAAATCTGCACCAACGTTCAAATTAGATCCATACATCCACATGCAAATCACATTCATACAAGCATTCGTATATGATAAAATCCAAAAAGTTATAGCTAATAGCCTGGTACTACTTGCATCTATGGCATTAATTATCTATAACATCCAGCCAAGTTAAATCATCTATAGCATTTATACATCCACTTATCATAGATGATTCAAATATAAATTAAATGACTCTCCTGCTAGTGTTAGTTGCATGTATAGCATCAATCGTCGTGCTTTCTTCTCTCTTCTTCTGCTAGTATTACTTCCATCTATAGGATATAGCATCGATCATCTAGCAACTTTATTCTCTCTTCTGCTCCTTTTATGCTTATGGGGATATTAGACATGAGGTCTTATAGATCTATTCGCACACGTCCTAGCAAAGTGATTTTTGTAAGATATTGGGCTAGAACTACCACAAACTCGAAACCAAAAATCTAGTTCAAAAACAAGTAAAACCAAGCAAGAACATAAATAAGAACATAATCGAGACAAAATTTTTGATCTATTTTGTTATGGATATGAACATAAATAAGAACATGATTGAGACAAAATTTTTGATCTATTTTGTAAGAATATAAGGGTATTTGTGTCTTTTTCTAGTTTCTAGTGCTTAATTGTGTTCCTTAAGTCTTGTACTATATATTACCCACTGAGTTGTGCAATACATGTGTGATTCATCTATTCATATATAGATCTAACATGGTATTACAGCATAAGTTCGTACCCTAGCCTTTGCTCATCTTCTGCCTTCGCTGCCCCGAGAGGATCGATCGCCGCTCCTAGGGCGGCCATCGCCCAAGCACTGTCGTCCTCTTCTTTGGGCGGCCACCACCGCAGGCGTTCTTCTTGACGTTGTTGGATCCCATCGGGACCAGATTCGACTCTTGCACATCACCTCTCCCGAAACTGGCCTTGCCCCGCTCAGATCCATCCTTGATCGCACCAGATCCAGCCTCGACTGCACCGAATCCGGCTTGGTGCCGCTGGCCTCTTCATGCATCTTGCAGTTGCCACCGCTCAGTGCTCATTGCTGTTGCTGTTGGTGTGCACGGCCTTCTCTGCTGAAGCCAACGTAGCCACCTTGCCACCACTTGGTGCTCGTCACATTTGCCTTTCATCGTTGTGAGATCCAGGCTCATCGATGCTGGATCTAGGTCATTGTCTCTAGTCGCCTCCACAACCACCCAAGTTCATGCGGTTCTGCCACCTCCTCTCGCTCAGTCACCACCGCCCTTTGGATCACCACTGACCAAGACTTCCTACGCGCATCACCACTGGCTTCTTCTCGACCTTGGACTCTTTCGCCGCGCTAGATCAGGCTGCCACCAGCCTCTTCTCGCTCAGATCTGGTGTGGAGGCAGCCGATTCTCCTTGTCACCACAGTCAACCACCATCTCGGTACCACTTACGAGCTACCGCTCTTGGATTGGGGCTCGATGGTAGTGGTACTGGATAGCAAGGTGTCTCGCTAGAACTAGGAAGTTATTGGGCAAAGTTTTGGTGCTTTGTGAGGAGTTTTATGGTGATTTTGGCACTGCAAGTCTAAGCATGGTGTTGGGAGCTGCCAGTTCTACTGCTAGTATTAGTGTCTTTGATACTATTTTTCTTTTATGTTTTCTATTGCGTCTATTCAAATCCGTAGTCATCTATCTTCTAGTTTGTCTAAGCCATGCAAGTCCATAAATTTATGTATCAGTTAATCGATTGCTTTGCTAGCCTTAGTCCATCATCTAGGATTCAGTGTGGTCTTCCGCATGACAGCAGCCACTGCTCTTCTCTCTGAGCCGTGTGTAGATCGTAAAAGCCATTATGATGCCGCTGCTTCTCTCTGAGTCGCCACCCTAAGCTTGTAAGGCCATTGTGCTTCTTCTGCACTGTGCTTCTATTGCGCATCTTGTGCAATGTGCCACCGCTGTCTCAAGCTTCGATCTACTTTATGGGCTGTCATCATGCTTTATGGTATACCGTACGACCCGGATGGAGATCTTCTGGCTTCGATGCAATTTTCAAGAGCAGCACGCTATGATGACATCTTCAAGCCTCAAATTTTGGATTTCTCCTATTTTAGTATCAACTCTTTCAAATGCAATGCTATTGTATATGCCTTGCATTTGAGAGAGGTGTTAAGGACATAAGGGTATTCATGTCTTTTCCTCGTTTCTAGGGTTTAGTTGTGTCCCTTGAGTCTTGTAATATATATTGCCCATTAGGCTGTGCAATACATGTGTGATTCATCTATTCATCAATAGATCTAACATATTTCAGTGGATGATGATGTTTACATGCTCGTGGATGATTATAAGGTGCAAATGAAGTACAACTTTGCCTTTCTCAAGTTATATCTCGCACAACCATGGAAGAAAACAAAGTGATAGCAAAAACAAAAAACAAAAACAAAGAATACTTAAATCTACCACCTCCTTCTCCCATCTAAATAACCAGCACCAATCCTAGTGGTTCCAACCCATTAAACTTATCGGGAAAACCCGTCAACCCCACTAACACAGGTTTTTACACACTCATGCATGCTTCTCAAAGCGTTTACAGGACTCAACCCGCTAACTCTTTAGCGATTAATCCACTTGTCATTTTCAGCTCTCCTTGACCTGAACAATTTCTCCTTTGCGCCTTTCCACGCCGTAGTTTTGATCAAGATATCAACTCGGTATTTAGCCAACTATCAAAATACCCTTGGTGAAGCTTTCAGACACCTTCCCTTGATTCTGTCTTCATCTTCATCTCAAAAGTATTTCCACATGCTTTGACACACAACCCAAGTGGTCAATGATTAGCCTATACGTCTTCACGCATTCGGACTTCCCTGAGCCGCCTCTACATGCATCATCATCTTTACTTAGCGCACCACATGCATCAACTCATCTCTTTATGATCCTTGTCTTCTCTGCACTTCTCACTTGAGTCACGTAGCTTCATCTGGACTTACATGACACTCAAACCTCAGCTTCCCTCGCCTAGTCCCGGTCTATTGCCATCAACTGCTAATATCCTCCAAGCCTGTTGAAGTATAAGTGAATTGCCTATCTTTCCTCATTAGCTTAAGCTTTTGGGTGAACTGGTTGGTGCATGAAACTCAATAGCTTAAGTTTTTGGGTGAACTGGTTGGTGCATGAAACTCAATATGGTATCAGAGCCAAGAGGTCCCGAGTTCAAGACCTGGCTGACGCAATTTTTAAAAAATTAATTGCAGTCCACTTCTATTCCACGTATTAGGTCTAAAGGAGCCTACACGTGAGGGGGAGTGTTGAAGTATAAGTGAATTGCCTATCTTTCCTCATCAGCTTAAGCTTTTGGGTGAACTGGTTGGTGCATGAAACTCAGTAAAGCCACATGCACATCTAAAGATCAATCAGCAATATCGAGTACAAGTTCCATGCACTTGACTCACGTTAATAAAAACATACATGATACAGTGCAATACAACCAACCCATGACACAATGTCACGCACACACTCAATCACCACTGGTCCTAACTTGATCAAACAAAAGCGCCAACGACAAGTATGACCGACATTACCAAGCTAGCCAAACCAGTGGAGCCGGTCTGACTATCGACACCATGTCGGTTAGACCACCCTATTCAGACCATCACCCACTGGTCGGTTTGAGCACTTAACTGCACCACAAAACACCCTCTTTGAAATTTTGGTTAAACTCTAGCTAATTTCAGCTCCAGTTTCCAATTCTAGTGACACCAAGTGAGAACTCATCCCCAAACAAAACTACACAAGTATTTGGTGATCAATTTCTCAAAGATCCATGACTAGTCTAACTGCTTGCCCCACGACGATTAGACCACGGCTATTAGCGGTCAGATGCTGAACCACGACAACAAAAATTAAAACATGAATTTTATGAAACTACTATAGAATTCAAATTTAACTCAATAAAAGTGATAATTGTTGATCTCACACACACACACACACACACACACACACACACACACACACACACACACACACACACATATATATATATATATATATATATATATATATATATATATATATATATATATATATATATATATATATATATATATATATATATATATATATATATATATATATATATATAAGTCCTTGTGCGTGGTCTCACAATCATGCACAAGATCCATAAAACATTGGCGAGTTTTGGACAGCTGAGGCTCCAAGGTCCATGCAAAAAGAATGAAAGTTTAGATATGTTCAAATGTTCTTTATCAGGTAAACCACGTGGTCATCAAATTTTCTCGAGAATCCTTCATTCCCTAACGACGGTTAATCAATCATCATATGATTCTTCTAATAGTGACAAAAACTTCTTACGCATCAGCAGGCTATTGCATGACACATTAGCAATCATCATGTAGATGAGTGTTGGCCCAACCTATCTCAAACACACGCTTTCACGGCAGACTGACGCACACAAGTGGTTTGCTGGAGTTGGGAACAAGACGACGGAGTTAATAACAAGACTAAACACAAAAGAACTAAGGCACGAAATTATGGTCCTAATTGCTAGCACCTTTTCTGTGTTTACTCTGTTATTCTCTAACTCAAATGCTCAACAAATTACATGACTTAAATAGATATAAACTAGCTGCACATGTAGGCCACTCACCTACAACTCGAGTATGACGTCTACAATACTCTTCCAAGTGTGACGTCTATAATACTCAGTAGCTACAGTACTCGGTGCAGCTACAATACTCTATGACTTACAACTTTCACTTACGACCATCGATTTCTGACTACGACTTTCGACTATCGACTTCCGACTATCGACTACAACTATCGACTTCACATTACTCGAAACACACAAGTAAAACACACACACGTATAATACACATATGTAACAAGATTAACTCAACAAGGAGCACTGTTTTTTACTGAACGTATTTCTGAACACACCATTGCAACTGTGGAATAACATGGGCAAAGATGGCAGGTAAAGCAAAGCAGCCAAGATTGCAATGCAGTAATCCCATCCAGCTAAAAAAGCCATCATGGTCTGATCATATTATTAGCATGCAGTAATTTAAGCTAGGCTGTGCATTTGCCGTATCCAAGATCGCAATGTCACATATAATTCCGTCCAGCTAAAACTTACGTGCATGCAGTAACTATTAAAGAGAGAGAGAGAGAGATCCAAATCAAGCTCTGGTCCTGACTCCATTAGATATATAAGAACTGCAAAGCATTGGCGTCGTTTCTCATTGTAAAAGCAAACAGAGGCGATCGAGAGGAGAGGAGACCAGCAATGCCGAGGAGATCGCAGCGCTACGCTCACTTGCTTTCGTCTCACCCCTACCACTCCGCGATATCGTCTGCGCCGTCCTTTGCTCTTGCTGCGAGCGACGACGATCGAGGCGCCGCCGTCGCCGGGGGTTCCACGCTGCAGCAGCAGGACGGTCGCGTTGGCGGCGAGCCCACGCCGGCCACCGAGGCCTCGCCGCGGCTGACGGAGCTGCCCAAGGCGCAGTCTCCGCTTCCGACCGCTTCTTCGTCTCGCCGGCCCGCACCGCCTCGCTCGTCGACGAGGCCGGCGCCGGCGTGGAGCTGCGGGGAGCCGTGCAGGTGGAGATATACACGAGCGAGCCCAGGGAGGAATTCCTGGCGTCCATGGCCGAGATGGCGGCGGCGAGCTGCGCAGAGGGGATGCCGGCTGCGGAGTACTGGGACTGGGAGTTCATGGAGGAGCTCGTGTCCTGCTACCTGGAGCGCAACGACCGGGGAGTCCACCACCACATCTTCGCCGCCTTTACCGACCTCATTGCAGGGGCGCCGCGCCGGCGGCCGGCCAAGAGGAGGCTGCTCCGGCGACTGATGATGAGGAGAAGCCCGTGAGCTTTTACTTGCATTTTTTACAAAGACCATGAAACTTTGTAATCTTCGATCAATAATATTTATCTAACTATTTAGTTCGACCGTGTTAAAATAATACCGTTAGGTTTATCGTAAGAAATACTTTAATATTATACTTATACAATATCTTATAAATGTATCAGTATAAAATTAATCATCAAAGTTTTACTTTGAGGACCGTAAAATAAATAAATCAAAAGGACCGAAGTATTTTGAAACCGGAGCAGCACCGGATCAGAGAATCTCCATTCCAGGATAAGGAGATGGTATTCTGAAAAAACATTTGTTCATGAGATCGATGTTAATTAAATTGTTCGTGTGAGACGGCAGAGCGGAATCACCGGCAGATTTGCAGCACATACTAGCCATATTTGGCGGGTAGAGTTCAGAAAACAGAGGTAGCAACAGTAGGCAACGAAACTTTGGCGAGACCTGCCCTCAGGCAGGCAATCTTGATCGTCCGTCCAGGCATTTGGATGGTCGTGACGGTCCAATCTTAGTCCTTACAAGAGCATGAGGTAAGCACGCAATCTCTGGCACCACATCAAACAGCACAAATTGGCACCATTTCCCTTACAAAACAAGTGCAGAATATATTTTACAGCAGGCCACACAAGTCATGGTTAATCAAATTATTAAGTTTTCATAAAGTAGATTTAAGTGGTGACGTGTCACAGTCGACGCATATGTACAATCACCGCAACGGGGGAGGGGTAGAGGACTACAGGTGTTCCCATAACCTCGAAGATGATTCAGCAATGGGGGGAAATGAAAATACTAGTGCTGTCCGATTTCCCCTTAGCTGGTACAAGTGGAAGCCGGCGAGGACACTAAACCTATTGCATTCTCCGGCTTCCAAAACACAAAATGCAGAGAGGAGCATGAATCCTCATCTAGGGTGAATCAGATTCCTCCTCAGAGTCTGCAACTGTCAGTGCACGATCATCTTCAGAACCTGATAAAGAGAACTGCTTGGAGATGGGTGTCGGCCTTTGCCTCAGTGTTTTCTTTGTCATTGCTTGAGGAGTAAGCTGCCCTGGGTGCATAATGTCTTCGCAGTTTTTCACATTTCTTTGACTCCGGCGAAGCCCTTGTTGAGGCTTGCCATCAAACCCACGGGCTGCAGGACGAGGCCTCTTACGCGTTACAACAGCACCATCCTCTTCCAAGTCGTCCTTGCGGGGATTATGAGCGTCAGTGTCAGCATCGCTGCTTGAAGAGCCGTCATCCTTGTCATAATAGTCTCTGTCTTCATCTCCATCAGAGCTCAGGTCATCTAGGTACTTGTCATCCTCCTGTCCTCCATCTTCATTATGCTCTTGACTGATGTCAGATCCTCCATTGGCTCCTTTGTCTCCCAGATGTGAAACATGCTTCTCTTTTTTACCTGCCTCCTTGTGTGAATCGGATTCTTTTGCTTTCCTGCATCCAAGTACATGAATTCTTTTCAAAAAGAAATAAAAGGAAATTTTCTAAAACTTCAGTACATGATTAAGATGTTGAGAATGCAATCCATAATTCATTTTTGATGTTTCTTCCAGCAAAAACGGACAGAGTCAAATCCCTTGAACCAAGAGCTATCGAACTTATTACCCAGTTATCCATTTTTGCCTTCTTTAGAGTTTTCTCGTCTGCATGCACACTTTCTCCAAACAAGAGTGGCAAAACATAGAGCATGTTTGTTTACAATGTAAAATATCAAGCAAGGATGCACTTTTAAAAGGCAGAACGAAAAGGATATGCAGTACAAGAAATTTGCAGATGCTTATATCACCTCAAAGCTGCAAAATGCTAGTTCCTAAGAAACTACGGGAAAAAGTGTAGCAGTGGAATCAGTTGAACTTACGTTATAGCTTTTATTGCCTCCTTTATAGAACGATCATAATCAGCTGAACACAAAACAAATCCAGGATATCAATGTCAAGATGCTATGGTCACAAAATATAAATATTGTTCAGTGACTTTTTATTAACGATTACAATAGGAACTTCTTGAAAATTGCCAAATATGGAAGCAACGTACAGCACATATTGCAAATGCTATATTGTAGTATTGGTGTTTTTAGTGGGAGTTGTGAACAAATACAATCACTGTTCCACTAGACTTGCCTCAACAATGATTAGAATTGGTAAAAGCATATTGATGGATGCATAAAGTTATCTACAGAATGAGAGAATTCCAGAATAAACGATGGACACAACATGAGCTTCAATATAACCACTGCAGGTTGTGCATCCCAAAGATCATTGGCAAGATAAGAATAATCGTAACAAGGTTTCATGTTTTTTTTTGTGTAGCTAAGGATGCTCAACAGTTCCTTACAGTAACTGTAGTTGACAGGCCTACGTTCACGCAATGAACGAGTTTGGAAACCATTAGCAAAAGCTAGAAGTTCATCCTTCTTCTGCCGACGTTTTAAGTCCCTCTCTCTCTTCTGCAAGTTAAACAACAGATAAAAATACAGTGATAAATTAGCAGCGCGGCATACTGGCTTCAAATCTTGCTGCCAAGGATAAATGCAGATATTTGAAATGAAATGTAAGTGTCTTCGTGTTTTTAAAGCCTCTGGAGCTGATTGTGGAAATATAGATGGAAAAAGGTAGGAAGCATGGCAGCTAGAAGTTACCTTTTGAAGCTTCTCCACAGCTGGAACAATTTCTGTCTTAAGGTGCTTCCCAATTGCAGATTCAGCTCGACCCTTGCTGCATAACTTCTCCTGTCAACATCACATGTCAAGTATGGGCAGCAAAGATTGAAATGCACATGAAAAATATATCAGCAGGAACCCTTACTGATATCTCAAGAAACCCATCGAGGTTAGTTGCAACTGTTTCCCAGTGAATATTGATAACTGGTTTTGTCGAACGGCCACGCTTTCCCTTCCCGTTCTGCTTAACATCAACTGTTACATCTTCTCGGTATAATCTATGGCCAACAGTTGAGTCTCCATCATACCTAACAAGCAGGAAGGTTTAAAATGACAGTGTCAGCAAGAAAATAAAATATTCTAGGAAGCCCCTCAAGTATTTTCCTGGAATGTGTCATTGGCAGAAAAAGAACATTAAATGAAAGGATTCAAGGTGCGCAAGTTCCAGATAATATGAAGCATCACATTGACTGAAGCATATGTGTCCACAGATTAGAGTTTCTGAAACAGCCATCTAAATTATTTTTCCATTTACATGCGATCACTTTCCTCACAGCTAAGAATCTCAATTTGATCAACTATGTTAAAAAAGCATACGAAGAACCAGGGGAACTGTTTAACTAGGTGATGACAGTCTCATTGACTGCAGATGACAGATTAAGGATGGTGAACACCCAGTCATTACATAAAACTCATTCCATTTCAAAACTAACTGGCATATGCTGAAACAACTTAACTAGTGAATAGCAGTGACTGATTGACTGGAGATGATAGATTAAGGGAAATGAACAGAAAATTACTTACCAGTATATAGTCCCATCACCACCACTACCTAACTTTTCTTTTCGGAAGTAGGAAATATCTACCCCTTTCTTCATTTCATCATTAACGTACCATACTGCATCGTTTTGCTGCAGGTTAGATAATTTCTATCAAGCACATGTGTAGTAAAATTGTTATGAGAACTTGTTGATATTTAGTTAAGCAAAATGCTCAGCTAGCTTAATTTGACTAATTGAAATTTTTTCATAAAGCAGTACCTCTGAGCGAACTTCACAGAGCGCTTTAAGTATAAACAAACGTTTGATTGGATCTTGCTGCTTATATGTCTCAACTTCCTTCCTGCACAGACAAATAGGTTCCAGTGATATAAAGAGAGAGAGAGAGAGAGTAATACATAGACAAAAGCCTTATTTACAAAGCGCTCATGTGTACCCTGGATTAGTTCTGAACGGGTTTGCTCCTTCAGCAACCTGAAACCAAAATAATATTAAGGTCAGGAGCTACTCTATTTTTATTTACATTAGCGAAAAGCCAAGCAGTGCAAACTAGCAACCTACCCATGACCACCAATCTGATATTTCCTTGGCAGTTGCTATTATCCATCCATCAACAACCTTGAGAATTTTGTTAGCTGGTGGTATTCCCTGATACATTTGACTATGAGTTAGCAAACAACATCCGGGACAAACATGGCATGGTATAACATAAACATGTTAGTACTCCATTGTGTCAGAAGCAAGAAGAATTTTACTAAAAAAAGGGTTAAGTATCATAACATTTGTTCTCTGCAAATTCAGAGTGGCAATCCAACATAGAGTAATCAATGCAAACATTTGTTTACTCATACGCAAACCAGGAAATATGCCACACACATTTGCTGTCCAGAAAATCAGACAGCACTAGCACCTTATGTTTGCATGACTTGCAGGGTTTTACACAAAGTTGATTTCTTCACTCTACTGGCATATTTTCTAGAATGATGGGTAAGAAACTTGCAGAATATAAAAAGAACATCAATTTGGTTAAAAAAACAGTGGTTAGACAAACATCTTGATGACTTGATGAAAAGCAAAAGGTCAGTTAATCAGATATTGCTTATAGCTTTATACCAGACATATGCACATAATTTAGAATAGATATCTTCTTAACTATAACATGAAACCAATCAGGTCGCAATTTTTTCGTCAAACATTAAGCATGAATAATTGAATGTGAATAATGGAGTGGCTGAAAACAAAAGGAGAAGGGGGAAGAGCACAAAAAAAAAACAACAACTGAGATTTGTGATAACAATAACAGATTGCATGAGCTCAACCCCACCCCCTGCTACGCACTTAGTTCAAACCTTTCTCCAGACCTCGCCTATGCCACTATGCATCCTATTTGAAAGCAAAGGACAAACCTACACACGCAGTCACACCGGTGGCTGAAACAAATCAGATCACCAACCTGTGTAAACATATTCCACAGTACACACGAACCTAAAACAAAAATATGATAGCTCACTATGCACTGATGCAGGGAGACGAATAAACTCCCTTCTAGCTCACGATGCACTGATGCAGGGAGAGGGAGACGAATAAACTACCTTCTAGCTCACGATGCACTAATGCAGGGAGACGAATAAACTACCTTCAAAAGGGCAATGTGAATGCGAGCGAGGTCGTGGTTGTTGGAAATGAGCGCCGTCTCGATCTCCTCCGCGGAGAGCCCCAGGCCCCCCTTGATCACCGGCTCGAACACCTGGAAACCCCATGAATCCAGCACCCCGAAACCCAATTGGTCCAAGCAAAGCAGGGAACCCCGGGAGGAAAAAGGAGAGAGAGAGAGAGAGAGAGAGAGAGAGAACAGAAAACCCTAGGCGAAGCGGGCTCACCCGGAGAAAGTGGAGAACGGAGGCGAGCTCCCAGCGGCGGCGGAGGAGGACGCGGGGGTCCTCGGCGGCGGCAGCCTCCGGAGGCGGCGCCCCCGGGTGCTTGGCCGGCGGCGAGGGCTTGGTGCGCTTCGCCGGCGAGGCCATGTAGGGAGCGGGGGTGGGCGGGAGTTTTCGTGGGTGTGAGGCGGGAGTGAGTTGGGCAGGGAGGGAAGCTTGGGGAAGAGACGAGAGACGCACACGCGGAGGCGGTACTGCCACACTGGGCGGTGACGGGGCGAGGGTGGGGTGGAATGGGCTTTTGCTGGTATTGGGCTCCCGGAAGGGCCATTTTCCGGCCCGGTTTACGAGCAGCGTGAAGAATCGGCCCAGATTAATGTCGACGACTGCTACATATAGCGCACTGGCCTCCCACAATCTCCATCTCCATTAATCCAAGCAGACGTAGCCCATTGAGGTTGCCAAGGAGATCGAGATCGACCAGTGCGAGTTTGCTTTTGACTTACAGTTTCTAACTAAAAACAAATAAATAGTAATAAATAAAAAGTGGTTTTAAGAAGAAAAACGTAAAGTGGTGGGAAAGGGAAAGAGAGATGCGTGTTCAATATAGGAGCGAGAGAAGCGGAGTACATAATGCACCCTTTCCTTAACCACTGCCTTATTCTCTGAATTGAAATGAGTGGAGAAACTATTTCGAAAAGCTAGATATTCGTATTGGCTTTTTTAAGAAGAAACCAAAAGGGCCTAATGCAACGACGTAGATGAGAAAGAAGGGCAAAGCGACGACAGATGCAACGGCAGGGACGAAGAAAGGGAAGAAGAAGACAGTTAGGATGCTGCAGGAGTAGTGGACCAAATCCTTTCATACAAGCCCAAGCCCTTCTCGATCCTCCATGATGACCTGCTGAGCGGCCTCTCGGGGGACATCGACGCCATCAGGGCGGAGCTAAGCCGGCGCCGCCGCGGACTTCAAGATGGCGAAGGATTCCATGCTCAGGAAGCAGGAGCTGGTCCAGCAGAGTACCTTGTTTTGGGCCACGTCAGTACGAGCTCTCCGACGGTGAGGGTGGCGGATCCAGAATTTTACCAAAGAGTATGACGCACCAAAATTTTCATATGCAATTCGGTAAATAATTGTAAAATTTGCATCGTAATTCGGTATACATGCACTAAATAATATGATAAGTCTTAAATTCAATGATTAAGTTGGAAACTTGCACAAATTATAATATAAATAATTCAAACACCATACTAATAGTCTCAAATATACATAAAAGAGACTTACAATATGGATAGTACTACTACTATTCTTGTGCCGTTGTGCGTCACTGTATCCAAATTTGCTACAATATTGGTATGCTGAGCCGAGTATACTCCTGCCCAACACCAATAAAAAAGGCTAACCTTTTAACTGCCATAGAAGAAAAACGAGGCGCTTTTGGTGAGATGGGTTTGGTTTGTACGCCATTTCCTAATCTCTCATTCTTGCACAGAATCCTCAATTACTACCTCTAAAGAAAAATATTCCAATGAAACAGTACATTGGATACATTTCGTTGCAAATTCGCTTAAAACTAGTTAGATGCATTTAGCCGAGCAAAGGACGGATTAGCAACAGAAATCAAGAAGAGAAAACTGAGAATCTAATAATAACTTCTAGAGCCCGCACCAAAACAAAGCAAAGATTGTGGCTTGCGAGACACCAGACGAGATCTGTTCGAGGAGGAGGAGGAAAGTGTACCGACCAGGGGACCGGGAGGTGCTGGTGGCGCTCGGCGACCTGCCTGGACCAGGCCCGGAGCATCCAGAGGGCGTAGAGGATGACGGCCATGCCGGCGAGCCCCAGGACGGAGTTCACCATCTTGAGCGCCGTCTGCACGCCACACGCCCCGCCATGCCCGCCGCTACCGACCAAGACCAACTCCGACGAGCTGCCGCACGCTGCGCCTTCGTCTCCTCGCTTCTTGTGCGCTCGCCGCTCTTTCGCCGGTTGGTTCGGTTTACTTCTATTTTGTGTAGTAGTGGGTTGTGTGGGCAAACAGGAGACGTCTGCTGCTTGTTACGGCGGATTCGTCAGGGCGCCACGGAAGCCCACCAACCACTCCAAGTTCACCGGCAACCGCGCCTACTTGGAGCCCAGCGGCAAGGCTGGGTCATCGGCTGGTCAACCCGGATTCCCGGAAGGCAAGCGCCGCGCGGTGCACGCCGTGGCGGGGCCAACGGCCAATGGCGGATTCGTCAGGGCGCCGCGGAAGCCCACCAACCACTCCAAGTTCACCGGCGGCCGCGCCTACTTGGAGCCCAGCGCCCAGCTGCAAGGCCGGGTCGTCGTCCTCCTCCAAGGGGGGATTGGATCATATACCCTCCTTTTAGTTGGGAAATTCAGGATTTATCCTCCTCATCTCAATGACACGTGTGGTCATCATAAGTCACTGACACGTGAGCCAGAGGGTAAATCCTGAATTTCCATCTAAATGGAGGGTATATGATCAATAAATCCCCTCTAAGGGGTGGCGCAAGTTCAAGTACGAGCAGCTTAAGATGTACTACCTCGAGGGAGCCGACGCCGTCGATGGGCTCTATGACCTGGATTCATGAGCGTTACATTCGAGGATTGAGGCGGCGCGTGCGGCAGGCGATGAGGCGAACCGTCAGCAGGGTATGGAGTACTAAGTCGGCTGGGCCCTAGGGTATGCTGTGGCCCATCCAGCATACCCTATGGGTTCGCCCCTGGTGTGGACGCCACCACTGCCCCATGACGACAAGGAGAGGAAATCTTGCCGGGGATCAGCAGGAATGCCTCCTCAAGAATGAATTCATCAATTCTTGTCTATCTAATCTAAGATCATAGCAGGGTTTTTTTAGATCATGAGTACAATAAGGACGTACTCACTCGCGCACGTGCACACACAACACCACACACACATACACTCCACACATCCACATGGGTGCGTCCAGTGTACACGCTTGAGACGAAGTAAAAACCAAAAGGTCTCTGAAACATAAGCACATATTTCTACAGCTGTTTTGCCCTCACTTGACGTCCACATAGACCATATTTTACTAACATGGCATCTTAGTCAGCTAATAAATAAGAGTGTGTATAGGTATCATCCGGATGTTTTATTCCTAACAATCATCAAAATCTCGGACCGTTGGATTAGAGATCCAACGGCCTCTTTTTTGGAGGGGGGTTGTTTTTTTGGAGGGGGCGGAGAGAATTTATAATTGGATCTTTAATCCAACGGACATAAATCTAGATGATAGTTAAAAAGAAAACATCCGAATTATATTTATCAATACCCAATAAATAAAAAATGGTAGTGCCCACCCATCAGCCTTGTCTTCTTCCTTTTAGTCCTCTTCTCCCATCTCTCCCATCCCCTAAATTCCCCTCCCTCCTCAGTCTTCTTCGCGGCTGGACGCCATCGCGCGCCTCTTCTAAGATGGCGACAAGAAGGACGGCCGTGGCTGCGAGCTGTTCCGAAAGGCATCTGCACCAAGCACCACGAGATTTCTGGAAATGGAGCAGAGGAAATCCACCATGGAGTTAATTGAATCGCTTGGTTGTGGAGGAAGCACATGGAACACTGTTCAAGGTCAATTGAATTGATCGCCTGGAGTCAAGAACTAATCGATTGAATCGTTTGGTTTCCTTTATCTGTTTGTCTGCGTACGAGTTTGGTAGGATGGTGTAACTGACGAGATAAAGGAAGATATGCCGATTTGGGTTCTTGGCAAACTCAAAAGCTATGACTGCAATGCCTGCTTAGGAAAGAGGAAAGGAATGTGGGAGGAAATGGGGGTGTGCAAGGGATGGTGGTGCAGTGCTACGGCTCGAGGACCAGCAGGCGGGGGGGCATATCATCCACGGATCTGTGCCCATGCAACCGCCATTGCTATCCTCGTCCAGTGTATGCTAGTGGTCGGACTCGCTGCTGCTGTACGCGCAATTGGCCGCGGGAGCAAGCCGGGTCGTACACGAGGTCCACGCCATGGGCACCTAGCGCCGCTCGCTGCCGGAATGCTCGGAAAGAAGTAGAGTGAGGAGGACGAGGAAGAAATGAGAGAAGGGGTTAGGAATGTTACAAAACAGTTACTAATAAAAAAGTAACAGTGCCCAATGTACAAATATCTTTACATATAGACATATTTTCATCATGTATAAATAATCATGTAAAGATCAGAATGAGTAATAGAAGCAATCTTTTCTCTCAAACACTTGTCTCAATTTCTCTTCCAATACGTTATCGCGACGCATAAAAAAAGACAAGGTATGATACTATGTCAATAACACCGAACATCTGGATGTTCTTGCTCACAGCGCGCGCCGGCGCGACAATCGCCACCTGCCTGTAGACGCCGGCTTGCGGCCAGCCGCGACGCGCGCCTTGGCTCTCGTGCACGCGCATCGCCGAAAGGCTCGGCGGCGCGCAGCCAACGCGACGCGGCAGCGCCAGCGCGGCTGGTGCGCAGCACGGCGTGGCGCGCGGCGACGCAGGCGTCCGAGCGTGGAGGTGGCGCTGATCCGGTGTGGCGCGGGCGCGCGCCGGGAGGCGCTGCAGCGCTGGCAAGGCGGCGAGGAGGCGTCGCGGGAGAGGCAGCGGTGCCAGGGCGGCCGGCGGCCGGCGCCGGCGGCGCTTCGCGATGGCGCGGCGACTCAATGGCTCCTTTTATATGGCTGCCCAAAATGGGCTTTTAGCCCATTAATCCCACCATCCCACATGGGCCTAAAGGCCAAATGGGTTGCAGCCAGGTTTCCGAAAATTTGCATTTCCCCCCTCCAGTTCATGGAAAATGCAGAATTTTCTTTTAAATAAATGTCTATTGTAATATTTGTAGTATAGTCCTCGTGCTTGTTTATAATTGTACCCGTCTGTTTGTACAGTTATAAATTAGCATTTCAGTCCCTACAAGACCTAAAAATTATGTAAATATTTAAATAAATGTGCAACCACATTTATATAATTTTTACATATGTAGAATTATTACTTTATTGCAATTTCCTTACAATATTAATTGCGACCATATTTAAATTTGCTATCGCTAGCAAATTTAAAATTTAAACTTCTCGTTTAGTGAGTACCATTGTACTTAATAAATTGGAATGTTTGCAAAATATTATACCTAAAATAAATACCATAATTACAATTTATGGCACTTTGCTACATTCGTTTGTACGCTATGCCATACAATAAATTGGTGTTCACCACCAATATTGTGATTACATGGTATTATAAATATAACCACATGTTATATTTAATTTGGGTATATATATATATATATATATATATATATATATATATATATTCATTCGGATTACAATACTCATATTGTTTTTCACATATTTTGCATTTTATTACAACATTGCCATACACATTAATTTACCTCATGTAAATTAATTATTTATGGTGTACTTTTCATGTAGGTTTTAAATGCCTGCCAAAGATTTTGAGCCACTCGCTCTCGATGGTACCAACTACCCTACATAGGCTATGGACCTCAAAATCAACCTAACCACGCGTGGGTTACAAA